>KK112297.1:431439-491259 GCA_000611955.2 Stegodyphus mimosarum | reverse complement strand
GGAAAATGAAGAGGCATTTTTAAGGATTGTGTCAGCAAGCTAGTTTCTCACGTAGCCTGTTAAGAACGCCCTCAGGGCTATTTTTGCTCTTAAGTCTATGTTACTGTAGTTCTAAACAACTGTCCTAAGATCACAGTCCGTGCTTTCACTTCCTTTTGCCGATGTATTGTGTACTACTATTCATTTTACTTTTGTACTAAATTTTTACTACAATACTCCCATATTCGATGATATATCATAATTTTTAATATATTTACATACGGACTGTAACTTTGTAACTAAGGGTGTTCTTAACGATCCAGAAATCGTCAATATTTAACTTACGTCAACGTTTCAATTAATAGATGAAGAAAAATGAAAAAACAAATCTACGAAGCAAGTACTTATTTCGATCAAATCCATTTGATGTTTATTGCTGTAGGGCAACACGAAATAAGACGTTTTCCTAGAAAACCGCGCGCATTGGCGCGTGTTATCCTACAGCACAAATGATCTGGCATATTAATTATAGCCTAACAGAAGTCTTTTTTTTTACTAAGGAAAGGGAAGTTTTCACGGAGTACTTCGTACTGAAATTAGTTCGCATGATGCGTTACACATACAGGTTCAAAAGTCTAATGAAACCAACCAGTTCAGCCGATTCTGAGTCAAATTATCAACACTTTGCCACTTAAGCTGTTCGTGATCTTGTTTATTTCGAATAAAATGTAAAAAAATGCTTTTGCTCACTAAAACACCGGATTTATGGTCACCAGTGGATGTTTGCGATAATACGACAGTGATTATATTTACATTTTTCATCTTGTTATTTAATCTTGTACATAACATGGTCTCAGAAGTAGTTTCAGAATTTATTACAGTTGTACATGAAATGGATGAAATGATAGTGCCCTGAATAGAAATATTTTTTCTTTTCAAATTTAAAACAGCAGTTGGTTTTCAGCAAACAGAACAAACTAGAGGCATTAAACATGACGAATCTGAAAAATTTGGGTTATTTAGACTACGACTTCTCGCTGAAGGAAAGGGATGCATTCGTTAACGACTTTTTAAAATAAACCGGCTCGTATTCACATTACAAATTAGGAAAACCACGAAAACTCCAGACAACCAGCCTATTCTGAATTATTTGAACCTGGGTCAAAGTTGCCTAACCAAAGAGATATCTTCGTACAGGGATATTAAAGTAAAATTGGCCCATGCTCATGTCATATGTGGAGGCAACTACAAAGGAACCTGCACAGCCCGTCCATTTGCTGGGATTTGAACCCGGATCAAAATACCACTGTTCAGTGATCTTATATATTCCGCCTAACTAGTATTTTAAAAGTTAACGTGTTAGAATTGCGTATACAGGAAGAAAAAGAATTTACTTTTACAGATACATATGTTGAGGATTTTAAAGCGGAACTTCGATAAAGCAGTTAAAAAAACTCACAATAAAAAATTTGGAGTTGAGAATACTACAACTACTTTGGAGTGAGAATTGAAGGTGGCTCCTTAGGAGGTTGTGATATTCATCCATGCAATGAACACACAGGATGATTACCAGTGAAAAAATGTGTTTAAATATAATCTCTGAATGAATGTTGCATTACGGAGATAAACGTGCCAGAACTTCCATTTTTCCTCGCAAATCGGTTTGGTGTTACTTCTCACAACCTTTCAGATAGAGGCCTTATGCTCTATAGTTTCTTTTATATATGCTCTATAGTCGCGTGTTGTAGTTTAAACACGGAATGTGATAAAAGATGTTGATGCTCTCGTTGCTTTTGCTTTATTTGCTTTTCTTTTGCTTCATGCTCTATTTGAATAAAATGAGAGTTTGCTCAAATCAAATATAACGCACAATTCTTCAGACCTGAATAGATATTTGTGTTAGGCAAAGGCTTTCTGCCTAAGCTGTATCTCGGTTTTAATCGATGATTCGGTGGGCGATGGAATCTGCTGATCTGTTACTTCTTTTTTTCTACTACTAGACTCTCAGGGGGCTTTCTTCTCAATAGATTTTAAACGCTCTTGTACCACAAAGACGGTATAATTACAAACATTCGCGCCTTACCCGTGTTTGGACCCATACCGAAAGGGGACAGGAATCCATCAGACTGCTTTGACCGCCATATCATCTGGAGCGGAAGAAATTCTTTGTATAGTCTTTGCTTTAAATAAGATCATAACAGCAAATATTGCCAGCTGCAGCAGTTAGAAAATCTGAAACTAACTAGAAGAATAATTATATATTTATGACAAAATATAGCAATTTCACGCATATTTACCGAAATTTTATGTAGCAGTCACACGTGGACATCGTAGTAAACATCTAGAGTGCAGTGACTGAACATTCAAAATTTAATTTTCTCTGAATAACGATATCTTTTTTTCCTTATCTAATCTTGAAACTTTCCCTATAATTATTTTGAATAAAATTGCTAGTAATTTATTTGTATCCTTTTTTTGTTACCACGTGGAGTAAATGTCATTAAAATGTGAACCATTAAAAAATGAACCAAAGTTAAACAAGTTTTTAAGCTTCCCTTAATCTCGCTGCATTTATTATATCTTCATCAATAAATAATTAAAATGATTCCCTTTGTGCTATTGGGAATTCAGACTGGTAAGGTATTAAGTGTGCATTTTTATTTCAGGTATATTTAGTATGCCTGTTCTTGACTATAAGCCTCAAGAGGACTATATTAATAGCCTCAAAAGTTATACCAGAAGTCAAATCATCGCTTTCATGTTTTTTTAATTAATTCACTATATTAAAAGTTCATCGCTAAATGATTCGACAAGGAAGCATTTTATGTATCTGAATATATATTCATAAACTTTTCACTCTTTTATAAAACATCATAACCGATTTTTTTGGGGCAAACTGTTTTAAGAAAACTAGTTCAAATTTAATTTACAGACATGAAAAGCCGTGAAAACTCACGCTGCGTTCATAGAATATCTTGAAACTGGAAACTAAATACTGATATATCTTTGACCTTTTCCTCTAAAATTCCAAGCATATGTTTTGTAATAGTTTAAAGCGTCTTTTTCTTTTCTTGCAAGAAGATATAGAATTCTTCTGGTAAGCAGATGATATAACATAGAATGTATTATTTCCGTTTTCTTACCAATAAATTTACTTGTTAAAAAATAAAAAAAAAATAATTTGAAGACTGAAAGAAATACAAGAAACATAATTATTTTCAATTATCTAGTTTTAAAATTAAATTAATATTTACTTTGAAATACAAATGTGGATATATTTACCCTACTTAAAGAGGATCAGTAATAATTAATAAAATCACTGACGCATGAGGACTAATGCAGGAGGACTAAATGACATAAAATGAACATATTTCATTTTATGTCAGATATTGAAGCAACCATGTCTCCTAACTTATATGTCCACGTTTGCAAAAGAGATGAAACTCAGACCGTAAAGTATCTTAAATTTTTTTAAGCAAGTACTGTTATACGTTACAATAATAACAAAGCAAATTTATTAAGATCAGTTACATTATTATCTAACTTTCTTTATTTCTTGATAGTATAAAAGGAAAAAAGCAAAATATACTTTCTTTTAATAGAAAAATAATTTTGATAGGAAAATCAAATTATGAATTTAGTAACATTACTCATAACATAATAAGAGATAAAAATTTTAAACTTACTGGCAACTGGGCGTGAAGTGCCGGGTGTACAATGGCGGCCGAGTGTAGAGCTGTGGATACTGGCACTTCAGTATATGACAGTGGATGATGAGGCCAACCGTCTGGAACTGCAGGCAGTAAGGCCCCCATCTCTTCTGAAAAAAATCCGTAGACTAGTCACATACGTTAAAGAGACTACCTTAATCATTAATAAATTATTGTATGTGGCTGTCTCCTCTCCCCTGCTGCTACACTTTTGTCGTACTTCTTTTTCTTTCATTCTTTCTTTTTAAACTAGATAATTAGTTTCAATTGATTTGAATGCGATCAGTATAGTAGCCTAATAATCCTCTTTCATTATTCGCAGTGTTCTTTAAAAATCAACCTTGTTACAGACAAAGGGGAATTTTTTATTATGAATTATGACGGAAGGTTAGAATTTTATTTCAAAATTATGGTTTGATTGTTGGCTAAAATCAGTTTGAATACAAAAATGCCACAGAGTCGTTTCTTACCTTTTGTGATAGATAATTTTGGTATGAATTATGTTTTATTAATATTAAACACATGCATAATAATACAGCAAAAATGGTATTCATGAGTTTAATGTGAACTAAATATACTTTTCTATATTTGCGTCTTCTGTCAATATATGTAATCTTTACCATATGAATTATTACGTATCAAAAAACAGAAGCGATCTTACATTAAAAGTAAGAAACAGTTCTGTAGGGCTTTTGCATTTATATTCATTTTAACCAATAGTGGTTATGAGATTGAACGTATTTCTATGTAAGGAAAAGAGAAATAAGCTAGGTTTTAAAATTTAAACTTGTGCTAACAAAGAGTTTTGTCCCCTATGAATTCGATTAATGAAAACTAGAATGAAAAAAGATTACAAGCTAAAAGTTGAAAAACCAAACACTGCAATACATACATTATGAAAGTATTCAATATGTTTTAATCGAAATCAAGAAATATGGACGAAGAACGGTAATTAAACAAAGGTTAATGAAAGAACTGTTGTTAACAAAATTGTATTAGATCAGAAATCTTAAGATTTTAATTTTATCTAAGAAAAATGTCTTGGATACTAAATCGCATCAACACAAAATGACAAAACACAAACTAAAAGCGCAGTCTTTAATAAAGTGTTACATTTATAAGAATCATGTTACCTCTGCGAAATATGAATAGACAGTTAAGAAATACTGAGAATACATGTTCGTAGAAACCTCGTAACTAAATCTTTTCAACTATGAAAATATAAAGCAGAAAATTTGAAAGTGGAAAAGTGGAAATCTTTTAATTCGTGTTAGAGGCTACAGATAAGCTTACAGCTTTTAGAGAAGAAGTTAATAACGTATCTTTCTTCACTTTTGCCCTAAGATCGTAGATGATGAGATAGCTTGATTACAGCTTTAGCATAGCGTAGTGAACTCAGTATTTAATTCTTATGGAAACAATTTATCTTACGAATGTAACAGAAATTATGAAAAAAAAATAAAGCTGAAAGTAATTTCTGAAAAATGCAGGACAAACAAATTATATTGTTCATAGTTAACATATGTAAGAAAAGCAAGCCGATTTCATATTTAAAATTAGGAAACATTCAATTTTATATTGACTTTTGTTTTGTGCGCAAATTATATGCATTTCAAGAGGTAAGGGCAGGAATCTCGAATTGCATAGGGGAATTTTTTTTTAAAATCGAGGTCAGTTTGTTGAATCTTTTCAATGCTGAAATTTGCATATATACTTTATTACTGTCACACACCATAGCACTTGAAATTTGTATATTGACATTTAGAATGCAAAACTGTAACGCTCAATGAAGCGACCATGTTAAAATGAATTTAAACCGAAAATCAAAGCATAGCTTTTCTACAAATCAGAATATAATGAAAAACAACTTAATAAGGAAGTACTTCTTAAAAGTACCTCTCTCCTTCCACCAAACCACACGAGAGGACTTTTGGCTCGCCGCATATTTAAAATCGACACTATACATCTACAAACATCCATGCCTTCTCCGGGATTCGAGCCCTTACCCTTTGGCACAGCAGTCAGCGACGCTAACCACTATACCGGCTGCGCTGCTAAGTTTTTTTTTCTTATAACCTGCTCCGCCCTTAGGTATTACACGGAAAGGGAGGGATGCCCCGTGGAGGTTTTTTTAAGGGAAACTGGCTCGTATCCCCGTTACACATGGGGAAAACCACGAAAACGCCCATGCAGCCAGCCCGTTCGGCGGGACTCGAACCCCGGACCAAACTACCAGTGTTCAGCGGCTTTAACCGCTCGGCCGCTGGTGGGCCTTGCGCGGCTAAGTTAAGTATTAATCTCCAAAACTGCGGTACAAACAGAAACAAAATAAAACTTCAGTTGAAGTACTTTATTTTTCAGGAAACAAGTTTACTCAAGTATAAGTTAGCAACAAGTGAACAGATTCTGGCCTCGGGTCGCATATATAAGGATATTAATCATTTGACTAATAAACCCAATCGACCAATACTGTCAAGCTCCAAAATACATTATATATATCGGAATAAAAAGCAATTCCATTTTGTTTGGAAAAGCGTTACTGGAAATGATCTTATTTTCTTTTCAATTTTTATCGAAATGGTAACGCTTGTTAGTGATAGATAATACAGTTTTTTCATAAGGCCTATCAAACAATGATTTTCTTGAAATGCATAGTAATTTTATCACTTCTTTTTGAAAATAATAATAATAATTGCGTGGAACTGACTGCCGAAATTAAAACTTGTCGAAGAAATTTATAACCAAACTCTTGATTAAGAAATTAAATTAGTCTGCTAAAATGCGCCAAGTTGAATATGCAATAATTGCTTTATATGCAAACTAACACAAATGTGAAATCCAAGGGAAATTTGCAATTGTAGTAGAGTTGGTAATTCTGATTCTTATATCATCCGGATGCCCGTTTTTTCCCCCAAGCACTCCTAAAAATCGTTGGTTCAAAGCATTATTAATATTAAACAGGTCAAACCGAAGATATGCAGTAATATTAAAAACAATACTTGTCTTGTCGCTCATCGCTTAGCTTTTATTAGGACTAATTGTTCTCTTATGCTTGCAACTATGTAGTACATAACCGTACTGCAAGTATTAAACTGCTGTTATTCCACTAAATTTGTGATTATATTTATATATGATTTGTATTAAATATTTTACTGCCCAACGTATTTTGTTTTATGTTTTTTGTTGTTATATATCACTAATTCTGTATTAACCATGTATCTGCATATATTCATTTAATTTATTTATTCTAACCTATTACTTTTGGTGTTCTTCTATCATAGTGCTATTTATCATGTGTTTTGCTAACTGCAAATAATATGCTATACACTGTTGGCTGATTTTTCTTTAAGAAAAATAAAATTTTTATACATGCTTACGTCATGCATATATGATGATTAGGTCACAGTATATAAATTTAACTGTACTGCACATCAGTGTTACTCTACTGTGCCACCATTGTATGTATCGTTTGCAGTAACACCTTTACGTTTGCTCATGTATGCCTATTATACCGTCAGCTCTGCTCCTTTTCCTCAGCGTTCCTGCAAACTTTCTCCACTGGATGACCAAGCAAATCTAAAATCACAGTTAAGGCAGCTGTTCAGTCACTGGTGTCCGCCGAGCAACAACATACCGGACGAAAGAGTTGCGGAGAAAACAACACAAAGAGAAAGCATTGTCGTACAAAACATCTGGGTAGAAAAACAAGCAAGTAGAAAACTTCACAGTTCTAACACACTGCGGTATAAAACATTGTCGTAAATAAAAATAAAAAGGTGACAAAATTTCGCATTTTAAAAATATTGTCGTACAAAATATCCTGATAAAAAATACAGCAGCTATAAAACATCATATGAAAAAAGCATAGCAGAAATGTACATTTTATGCGTGTAAGACTTTTAGAGCTCTGTTTAAACATATATTTTTGCGACTGTAATATTATTTTCAGCAGAGCGAAGCCTCTCTAACACAACTATCTCTTAAAAATAAATTAACATCTTTATTAAATATCACTTCTCTAAGATGACCACTTCTACGGAAAACTTAAATCACCTGAAACCATGAATGGCAGCCTTAGAGAAGAGTCAGTTGGTCAAAATAATATTGCAGTCGCAAAAAGCGTGTTTCATAGAATTCTAAAAGTCTTTGCTGCATACAATTGATATTTCCGAGAACATTTTTACATTCGATGTTTTGCCGCTGCTTTATTTTTACCATGATGTTTTGCATGACAATGTTTTCAAATTACGAAGTTTTTACCACTTAATTTTCTACCGCGATGTTTTATATCTTCAAAGCTATCTCTTTTCTTTCTTTTCTACCATCATGCTTTGTACGACGATATTTCCTTCTTGTGTTGTTTTCTCCGCAACATTTTCGTTAGCTAAGTTTTTTATGATTAGCTATGTTTTTTATATAGGTATTTCAAATTTTTATGTTTTCACCTGTAACCTACTTCGCTGAAGGGGGGAATCAAAGGAAAGCGAAATATTATTCCGTAAATTTTTGTATCCGATCCATACTTATTTAAGTAATCCAGTGCAATTTTCATAAGCTACCGATATCTTTCTAGCACTTTTAGATCACTATAGTTGATTGTCTAAGATGGACTTATCTTCTGCAGAAAGCGAGATAAATTCTAAATAACACTGGAATATCCAAAAACGAATTTGGAAAAAATAGTGCTAGATGCAATGATGGACATGAATACATATCCAAAGGAATTAAAATTATATCATGGACAACGATATTCAATATCAAATTGTATTTTTATTTTCTCAGCACGAAACTGAATATAAAATCTCTTCTGTGTTGAAATGATGAGATGCTTACCTTGAAATATCGAGCAACCGCAACAGTTGTTGGGTGAAATGGTATGCACCGCTACTTGAACACAGAGCCGCCTAATCATCCAATTTGAGAAATAATTTTTTTTTCATTTAGGTTTTCCTTTAACCAAGATTTATTAATTGTATATACATATGGTGCTGTGAGTAATACATCTGCACAAAAAACACAATACACAATTTATTATATTACCTGTGAAAGTTAGCTACATTTTTGATCAGAGTGACGAAAACAATTACTGTTCTGTGTGAGAAGTAGATCGAAACTCATAATGTGTCGAGTGCAAATGGCAGTCTTATTTTAACTGATATAAAAGCATTCTTAAACTGATAAGAAAGCATACTTAAAGGTAAAATGTCATCATCATATTAAAAAATATCGAAAAATTCTAGAAATACGAATTAGAAGGAGAAAGAACGCAAATAACATTATCAACAGTGTACGCTTTGAAATAATATCAAGGAATGATATCAACGGTTGATATCAGGGAATGATATTCAGGCAATAACTAATTTTTAAATGCCTTCTGTAGCAAGCCCTATTGACAAAAGTATTTTAGATCTTAAGCTGAATGTGGTGTGCACAAGTCCATTTTAAAATAATTTTAACAAAGTAATTTCAAATTGGGTCAATAAGAGCAGTTGTCAAATAGACAACGACAGCACATCAGTTTCGTTTCTGTGAAAAATTCAAGCCCAATGAAAACATTGCCAGCGGAAAGCGCAGTAATTTCTAACATCCGCTACCGGCAACATAAATAAGGGATGAGATTCGGCTTACTTTCTTCTCTTGGATGAAGTTAGTTTTAATTTCCAATGAAGTACATGTCAGCAGTTGATTGGCCTTTCAAGCTGAAGAATTGCTGTGTATTTCATTTTGTTATTATTACTGTATGTACGTAGTACAAAATTTTTACTTAATGTTTCTAACTAGCAGTAAATAGCAGGATATAAGATAATTTAAAGATTTAAAAGATACTGAGCTATGAAAGTAATTTTATAGAAACAGCTAATATGAAATTTATTTACACTGATATTTATTTTACCTAAAACGTTTTGTAGTAAATATAACACATAAACAGCATCGACAGTTTCTTAACAATACGGTTTCAGACAAGATTAATATTACCAAGGTTTTAAAACTTCTGATACTTCACATGGAAAGCGAACATAGTGTTAGTTTAACATCATTACAATATAAAGACTTTAAACTATACTCTTAACAGTTAAATACACTTACTTCATTTCGTCAGTTCATTGAGTGAAATGGATATCTTAAGCTCACCAAATAATCAAATCTATATAAGTTTAAGAAATGTAAATGAAAATGTTAATTTGGATGTAGATTAGGATGTTAAAAGCGTAATGCTGAAATGCAATAATACCAGCATTTTTGCATTTTAGTTCTATTGCATACTGCACAAATAGATGCATTTTAAACCATAAAGAGCGGAAGATTTAATTATTTGTAGTGTTTCCCTAATTTAAAAATTATTTAATGCTATTGTGTATAAGTTGCTGGAAAGTGTATACGTAATTTTGCTACATATAAAAAAACTTTGTGCTTAAAATTTATGTTGGTGTATTAAAGATAAGATATTAAACAAGAAAAATTGTAATGCGTGTAACGTAGATATATGCAGAGATGACATTCCGAAAGTTCAATAACTCGTACGCTTGAGAAAGGTATTGTAGATGTAAATTTAATCATAATTGTTTATTTATGTGTTATGTGTTCCGATAATATTTAAATTATATTATAACAATTTCATATACTTTGGTTAACGTATGTTTTCATTTTAGAATAATTATTTAATGATAATTTTTTTACTTGTTAGCCAGATGATGTGCTCCTCTTAATCGGGATTTAATATGCTAAATGTCGTCGAATTCTTCTTTACATTTTTTCAATTAGATTAAATTTTGAGTGAAAGACTTGCTGTCTTTATTAGTAGAAATTTTCTTATCAGTTATATTGATGCTTGTACATTTTATTATATATATAGTATTTTTCACAAAAAAGTTCTTGTTCTGGATTCAATTCTAAGAACTTATTCTTACGGGCAGCTCTTAAAATGAATCACAAACTATTGTTCCCAGCTTTTATTTGCTTATAGTTCAGATACTCTACAAACCAGAAGGACGGCACTGCATCACAGAGCGTATTTGCAAGTGATAATGGATTTCTGCTTGACACCTGAATCATTCTATCGATTCATTTGATTGGGGTAGATTTTTGTGATCATGAAAAGGCATATTAGAACTGTTTGCTTACTGACATGGATACCTTCGTAAGGCATTTTCTAAATGAACTAGCTGGTATATAACCTACACATGAGATAAAAAGCTCAACTAAAAGCAACTAGCTCATTCAGGCGTAAAAAAGAGACGAAGCTGCCAATGTTACATTACATTAGATATTCGGCTCCTCCTATCGGCTGAAAAAGGTAACTTAGCCTCGTTTGAATATCTTTCGAAAACCTGAATTAATATGCTTCATCCTTTTGAATTTCAACCATCTGCTTTATAAGTAAGTTCAGCATTATTATGCAGACTTAAAAATTTAAATATAATTTTGATATTTAAATTCATTATGGATTTGAACACTTGATTAAAAGACCTTAAGTAATCTCAAGTAAGAATAATACTATATCTCTCTTTCACTGATGGGTTAGTTGACTGCATTTATCAATGAGACGTTGAAAGAGAGCAACACATTTACACTGATGGAAAAAAATACCAAGAAGAATTTGTCTAGATTAATGAAATTTGGTAGGCCTGAGAGCTTACATCTACTCAAATTTCGCACTAGGCTTGTAAGTATGGCGTAGTGGCGGTACTATGAACACGAAAATCAGCTTTGCTTTAAATATGTTCTGTAAAGTTCGTGAGTGTTATTTATCGTTGAGATTTGAAGTATTGAGTTGATGTTAATCAAAAATGCCTTTAAGAAGATGAAGAAGCCATTATCAACAGCTCACTGAGTTTAAACGAGGTTGTGTAACAGGGCTACGAGAAGGGGGATTTTCTTTCCGCGGTATTGCAGAAATGTATCCTCTGTGCATGATTGTTGGCAGCAGTGGTCATGAAAAGGTATTGGCTCAAGAAGACCGAATGCCGGGCGGCCACGTGGCACTACTGAGAAGGAAGACCACCAAGTTCGCCGTATAGCTGGGACGCATCATACTGCGTCTTTTGTAGAAATTCGAGCTGCAGTTGGCACCACAGTGACATAACGAATTGTTACAAATCTGTTACTTGAAGGAACGTTCTGAGCCAGACTCCCTGTAGTGTGCAATCCACTGGCTCCAAACCACCGCCGATTGCAACGTGAATGGTGTCAAACTAGAGCTCATTGGAGGACGGAGTAGAGATTTGTTGTGTTTCCTGATGAAAGCCGGTTCCACATTGGTGCCATTGATGGCCGTGTATTGGTTAGAAAGAGGCCAGGTGAGCGTCTGCAACCAAACTGTCTGCGGCATAGACACACTGGACCTACACCCGGAGTTATGGTCTGGGGAGCAATTTCGTATGCCAGCAGGAACCCTCTCGTGGTCATCTCACGCACACTGACTGCAAATTTGTACTTCAGTCTGGTGATTCAACCTCTTCTGTTGCTATTCATGAATAGAGGGTGTTTTCCAAAAGGATAACATTCGCCTCATGGCGCTATTGTAACATAACATGATCTAGAGAGTTTCAACATGTTGTCTTAGCCTGCCAGATCTCCAGCCCTTTCTCCAGTCGATTACGTATGGACATCACTGGACAACAACTCCAGAGTCATCCAAACCGTCCCTGTATTGACCAACCAAGTGCGCCAGGCATAGAACTGTACCCCACAAACTGACATCCGGCACTTCTACACACAATGCATGGACGTTTGCATGCTTGCATTCAAAATTCTGGCGGTTACGCCGGTTATTAATATACAAACATTTCACATTTGAAATAGCTTTTATCGCGCTTGCATTAACTTGTTATCTTGAAACTTTAGCCAATTAAATATATTATCTAGACAAATGCACTGCCAAAATTTCATTACTGTACATAAATTTTTTCTTGCTGTTGGGATTTTTTTCCCGTGAGTGTAAATACCTTCCCAATAGAAAAATACAGTTTAAAAAGTTTTGATTAGCACTAGGAAAATATATATCTGCTGTATGTTTAACCATGTATTATGCTAAAAATATTTAAGGAGTTCCGTTTACCGAAAATACAGATGTTTGGTTGTTAAAACTAATTGAGAAACATTAAACATATAAAATACCAAATACAAACATAGCAAAAATGTTTCTTAATTTTTGATGAAACTTCTAAAATATTTTATAGAATGATACCAGCGCCAACTGCACAAGATCCGATAATATTTTAAGTAAATATATTTCACTGAAACCATGTTTACTAGAATCGAAATTAAACTTTCTGGTTTGCTTTTATTTCTGACTTTGCTTTTAATTCAACTAAATCAAGAAAAACTGTTATACAGCTTTGAGTTTCAGATTTCAGATAAACTACGAAAATAATATTTTGTGACAGAGTGAAATGCTGTTTTCAGGGTAAAAATCGCCCGGTATTAAATTTAATTTGTTAAGCCGTAATTTCATTACAACTGACTTAGTTACAAATCAGTGTATGAATTCAAGTATTTTACTACAACATATAGCAAAGCATTTTTCGAAGTGGCTTTTATAGTTTCCCTTGATAAATTTTCAAAAACTTATCGAGAAAGCAAACTATTTTGACATAAAGCACAAATATATGATATTTATACGCTAGCATATTTTCAAATAAATGAACTTGTACAAATAATTTTTGCTCTTCTTATTACCATGAATCAGCTGCTTTTGTGAACAATGGCAAATGTACGTAAGTCAGTTTATAAGGATTGCTTATTTTGAATAAATAGATCAGAATGTAGGAAATTATTACAGGAATAGTTTTCAGTCATTAATAACCAAGAAAATATTAAAGCCAGGAGAGTATAATAAATTTTTAAAATATGTAGACATAGGAAATTGAATAAATGAGAATTTTCTATCGATTGAATGTGATAACTTTCTTCTCTTACAAAATTTTGATATTGACATATTATAAACGTTTACAAAATTTCTCCTTTAAATCTTATTAAGTTGTGGAATCATTAGGTTATATCGATGAAGAGACGGGAAAATATGCACAGCCCTCGTTGGAATTCGAACTTCGCATTACATGTCGAGCGTGTTTCCCGTTACACGACGAAGGCATGTGGAAAGGAGGGAGAAAAATCCCTTATAAAGTTGTCAATATGTTAGCTTCTAAAGTGAACAGTTTTTAAGCAATGATAAAAACTTGTATTCATTTATTGAACCATTTTTTGTCAAACCTATCTTATTTTCTTAGAAAATCCATCAGTAATCCGAGAGCTTCCAACCGAATGTACATATATTTTTGAAAAATGAAATCGACGACAATTAAGAGAGAAGCTATAAAAATAGAGAAAATGTCTTTCTATTCCAGATTTAGAATATCTGAGATTATAAGAAATAGGGGGAGACTCTAAGATAGATTTTCGATTTATTTTCGTTTCATTCTAAAATGTTGGAAAACAATGAACCATAAACAAAGAATGGTAGCTCCTTAAGAGATTTTTTTTTTGTTTTTTCCTTGGTTTGTTCAAAGGAACTAATCGTAGACATGTGAAGACATGAACAATCGTAGACATGTTTTGGAATGGCTTTGGCACGGCCATGGAACTTTCTCCTTTTTCAGTTATGTTAAAATACAAAATGGTATCCTGTTCCCGATGTGAAAAGAAGAGCGCCACAGGAAGGAAACGCATTTGTTGCTGATGGATGCATCCAGGTCGGTACGTTATAAATCCCGCGCTCTGTCGACGTTGTCCCAACTCCATATTTCCTGCTACAATATCCAAGGCGCAGATCTCTAGCCTGAGGCTCATTCTGATCGATGGGATAAGGAGCAAGCTGGGACACACTCTATCTTTCACTTTGGCAGAGGAAAGAGCTCTCCCGTCTGGGTCTACCGCAGAGATATCGAGATGAGTTTCACTCTCCTAAGTCCATTAGACCAACGGACTAAGCAGAATACCTGAGCTTTGACCGCTAGTTTTAATGGACACCTGCAATCGCTCTCAAGCCAGATTATCGGAATCGGTCAAACTTGACTGCTAAATCAAAGGACCATCTCAATCAAGAGTGGGGAAGCTAAAACTTTCGCTTGATTACAGCCATAAATCAACTTACAGGTGATTATTGAAAAGCCCAACGATCACTCACGTTGTGAGAAAGCTTTCCTGTGGTTAATATCGTTAAATGCTTTTGAAAAGCTCAAGTACTTAATACTATTCAGCTCGAATTCGGAACTTTTGCAAATGTAGGATAACATGGACGATATATTTCTTAAAGCACTGGAGATAAAAGACAGTATTGTATTCATTGAATTTTGTGATAGACAAATTTTACTTTTTGTCTCTAAAATATTGCGAATGAGCTTAATGTTTCGTAGCATTTGCCGTGCAATTATTCTGTACAACAATAATGTAGCATTCTTACTTTAAGTATGCTGCATCAATATACATTCTGTAATACATCTATGTGAAAATCTTATATCGAGCGAGTACGTTTCTTATACAGAGTCTGCACATTACATGTAATCTCTTTAACTAAATCAAAACATTAATTTATAAACACTAGATTAAAATCTTCCTTAAGCAGAATTAAGAAATTCCGGAACATTGAAAGGATTCTCGTGTGAAACAGACAGATGTTGAAAATAAGGGTTTATTTACGTTATAGAAGAGGAAGTCTTAATTCATATACTTCGGAGAACAATTACATATTCCATTTCCTTTGTCTTTAACCCTCATTTTCTTTCTTTTTTTCTTTTGTGAGTGTAGGTTCAGAGTGCTAGAACGAAGGATTTTTCAGTTTCGGCAGATTACATGTGACAACATTATTTTGCAGACATCTAGGATACCTTCTAAGGCCAATTAAAATAAAACTTGAGTAGACAACTTGGGATTTAAATCAACATTACACGTGGATCGGAATGCATTTTACCCCAATTTAAAAATAACAGGATGTAAGAGCATTCTTCACTGTAACAGAAAAAAAATAGGAATAAAAAATGGTCATTTTAAGGTAAAGGCAGACCCAGTCAAAGAACGTTCCTGCAGATAAATTAGAGGCATTTTTGTAATACACTTTGCGGTAGGTGCTATTGAATACTTCAGTAGTTAATCGACTGATGACTAGAGTATACATTCCGACCGACTAAAATCAAATTTTAGTTTTTCAGTAAAGATCGGCAAAATATTTGACATGTTTTTTTCTCGGAAAAGAAGAAGGAAAGAAAGATCAGAAATTTAAATTTGTGAAACGGAAAGAAAATTTCGGAAAAAAAATTTTGTACAGATTATTTACAATAATATTTATAAGGATAAAGCAGCTGTAATAAGGTACCGAAAAATACGCTCCTAGTTTATGAATATTATAAAGCTTACAGGAAAAATAAATTAAGAGTTTGTTTTCTATCTATGTAATTTTACTTTCTATCTATGTAATTTTACAGGGTGGAATTTATCCGGTTGAAATGTCATGGTGTTTTAGCTGTGCATTTCAATTCTAATATTTAAAAGTACTACCAGTAATAAAGGAATAAGACTGGTATAGGGAAGCGCGATTAGTAATTCTAAAAGCTTAAAGTTCGCCATTCTACAACCCAATATTAATGCTATGGTAAGATAAACAGATAAGCTGTATACTTCTTATTTGTGTCTCAGACGACCAATAAATGTGTTATTTTGTGTATTATAATAGGTTAGCATTTTATATTTTTTATGCAGAGTTAAACAATATTTAATGATAATACAAAATTTTATTAAATACCCTAACGGAAGGGGCAGTAAAAGATTAAAACTTCCATGAAAGAGACGGCGACTAAAATTACTTGCGATCAATGGTAAAAACAAATGAATCCGAAGAAAGGAAAAACTGAGTAGATCAATCAGGTGGTATATAGTGGAACGTCAGATCATAGGACTGAAAAAGAAAAAAAATTACTTTTTAGTCCCTTCTTTGTTTTTTGTTTCCATTAAGATGTATATACATTTTACTCTAAATAGAATGTATTTATTGAGGAGATTAAGAGCGATTAATATGCACTTTATTTTTCCAAAAATGGGCTTTTATGGAACTTTTTAAACTGCACACAGAACTTCAATCCCATTTCAGTACGAAAGAATTTCATACTAAATGCCTGTTTGCTTTTCTATTAAGTCAACGTGAAGTTTGTTTTTATGTTTTGAGCAAAGGTAGACCTCTCAGAATAAAACTTATCATAGGAAGGCAATGCCTGCTCCCCTTAAAGAAAGTAAGAAAAAAAAAATAAAGCAATTGAGTACCATGTAAAATGACAAGAAAAAATTACCGGATATTACAAAAGCTTAGTTACTAGTTATGAAACCTGGATCCTCTATGAGAATATTAATCACAAACGTTCTTAGTCGAGCTATAATAAGCCTTTAATGGTAGCAAAGTCCAATTTTCCAGAAGAACAATGTCAGTCTAGTGTGATTTTAAGGACATCATTTATTATGAAATTCTTATACAAGGTGAAGCAATTAAGACAAAGAAATGTTGTTCCCAACTGTAGAAATTAAAAGAAGTAATCAACAAAGTGTGGCCAGTATTAACCGGCAGACGATGCATCATTTACCAGCACTGGACTTAAATGAATCTCTTACCCGTCAGAAACAAATTAACATTTTCATAGGATGGGTACCTATTCCTCCATACTATTATCCCATGTGATTATTTTATATTTCTTTATTTAAAATATTTCTTTTGAAAGAGAAGATTTAATTCAATTAATGTTATAAATTTTGTAGATTTATTTATCTCCTTCAGGCTTCAGTCTGATTATCATATATTTAAGGAATGTACTTTTTTGTAACATTAAGATTTATTATGAAAACCTGCAATGTTTATCTTCAATGCTTATCTGCAGTGTCAAACATCTTCTTCACAAAACTATCTTTGTGAAATCAGTTGAGAAATTACATTTGTTATTTCTAAGGAAATGCACGTTTCGTTGTAGGAAGAAAAATAATACACGAATGGTACTTAATAACTACAGAAAATCAGTTAACCCATTAAATGGCTTTGGATATATTAAAATAGGCCTAGATTTTTATTTTTAAATGGATTTTGTTTGGTTTAGTTGATTATGACACTGCACACAAGGGCTATCAGGGAATGAATGCCTTTGTGGAAGACTTTCTAAGGGAAAATGGCTCGTATACACATTACACACGGGAAAAATCACGAAAACAGCCCTGCTGCCAGGCCGTTGGCCTGGAACCGAACCCAGGTCGGAAGTACCAGGGTTCAGCTCTTTTACCACTCGATCGCTAGTGGTCTGTTTTCAAATGGGAAAGGGATAGAGGTAGGAGCTTCAGAGCATCATTGCGCAAGAGTCAACTATAATTTGAACTACATTTCACGCTCATCCGTTTACTTGTTCTCAGGTATCTATTCCATAAATATACAGTTTTATCATTTACGTAATCTAACGAAAATCAATTCGCTATGGAGATATACCTTTTACTGAAATTAAAATTCCATTTTGAATTTATATTTACTGACGGTAAAGTTTGTGACTACTAAGGCAGAATTTGTTAAGATTTAATGTGCTAGTATTATGCATTTGAAGTTTAAAGTCCTGCAATATTTTTTATATATTATAAAAACTAGTAATTTGGAGATCATAAAAATAAACTACATATAGTATCCAATGAATGAAAACTTTTATAATAGCTCCAGAAAAGCTGATGCGAAGTTCTAAAAAATGATGGCACAGAATTCATGGGGAACATGAAAAAATTGCTTTCCTGTGTTCCTGACGTGTATGTTTACTGTCTGTGCTTATATTTACTGACATTTGACCCAGTCTCTCCTTCATCAAATTTTTCTCAAAATTGCATTTCATTTTTTCCTCTCTAAAAAATTTATAAATTATAAAGAATACAAGAAATAATAGTAATAAAAAAGATTCGAGCTACGCGGAGAGCAATTTTTCAAAATTTACCTCCTCGAATTATTCTCTGAGGTACCTTTAACGAAATTCCTCGTCCTTTTGTTAACGTGAAATCTGCGGGGGAAATATGTTTTTGTAACCTTAAAATACACTTGACCCCAAATAGCCGTCTGGCTCTTCCACAAAACTGCGAGCGTGACTATTTTACCTCGCAGCTCTGTTTCACTGCACCTATTTAAACACCTTCCGTCCCCCTATGACTGCCCTCTAGGGAGAAGCGACTGGCTCCCGAATACTCGCGGCGAGCGTACAGATCTCTTTAACAATTCATGGGGGAAAGTGCGCGTAAAGGGGAGGGGGAAATCCGCTGTGATGTAATTACGTGCCCCCCGTTCCAAGGATACGTGTACCTGGAGTTTAGAGTCGCAATATCCTAGCACAGGGGGCTTCAAATATTTATCACTGCTCCTCTTTTATACTATAAACTGACCCCCTACCGAAATAGTTGGGTGGGTGCAGTTATAACTGCTTCGCGAAGGTGTTCGGGCATATTTTGTTCTTCATTTTGGGTCGCTATCAAATATTAATCCCTCACTTCCCTCCACTAATAAATGGGGTTTGCGTTCACAGATTGCTTATATGTTTTTCTTATTTATTTTGTCGGTTTCCTTAACATTTTCTTTTCTTTTTCTTTTCTGAGGAGCGTTGTCTTTTGCTGCCTACGTCGGTTATGGGCCAAATACAAACACAGGTTTAAATTTCAGGTCTTTTAATATCTACAATACCTGATCTTACTTTGATTGCATTAAGAAAATTACCTTGTGTTTAGTTAGTAACGTTAAAAGGTGTCAGTACTTATGTGATACTGTTCTTAGAAGAGGGAAAAAGGACATCTAAAGTTGATTAGTAAACTTTAATCATAATAGTTTTCTCTCTTATATAATTTTATCAATATTTTATTAATATTGTTCTGGAAATAATAATACATTTATTTGTGATTTGTCTTGTTTTTAACTATTGCTATTGCTTTCGGGATTTCCGATATTTCATTCCTTACAGGATATTTATCCAGTATGTGAAATACAGTTCTGAAATATGATATTAGGCAAGCAGAAGTATGCCAAAGTAAATAGCTTAACAGTAACTGATAAATTAATGCAATAAAGATTATGCTTAGTTATTTATTTAGTTCTCTGCATGAAATGCATACAAAGAAATTGCTTCCACATTATACAAGTGGTTTAATCTATTGAATGCAGTGTGTGTTAAAAGGATTTGGTGCAATAATGGATACCACCGTATGCAAGTTTTTTTTCAGTACTTCATTTTATTTCAAGGTAAAATTCGGCGTGTTCATAGTTCATGCTATTGTTAACGTTTGAATTTACTAAAAAGTATTTTTTACTTAAGTATAATTATCATTTTAAGATCTTAAGTTTATTCCTGATAGTTGTTTATTTCGCAATTATTTGTTGGCAACAGTTGGGCTCTTTATTAACTCTTATACCTTACGTTTATTTTACATATCATTTTATGATATGTTTAACTACTGACGGCTTCTTCAGTCAACAGATTTCATAAATTACTTTGAACTTAAACTCACGAAGACAACTGAGAAGTCTGCAAATTGATTAGAATAGATTGGATTATTTAAATTATGCCAAAACACGCAACAGCTGTCTGCCTAAAGTGAGCTATATCTTCGTGAAAGACCACTTTAATGAAAACTTTCTAGTATTTACGATACACATGGGAAGAACTACCAAAATTTCTGTGCAGCCAGAACGATTCGCTGGGAACTCAGATTGAACTACAGTGTCAGCCGCTTACTAAACTTACTGGTTAATAAAGTCAACCGATTAATACGTTAAAATTTCCAGAAACTAAAACAAATATATACTAATCAATAGAAAAATTGCCGTTTATTAAACTCATGTTCACCGGTTATGTAACTGGCAAAAGAGTGATTCTTCAGTTCCCAATTATCCTACTTGTAACTATACAAACCTTTCGTAGTCCCTCCATTTAGCGTATTGTGGACAGTGACTTTATCTTTCAAGTATATAGTGATTCAATAAAACGGATTTAACCAAACGTTTTCCTACTCCCTAGTACCTGTATCTGTGAGATTCTGTTTTCATTGCTCTTTGTCCGCACTGGGCTTCAAAGGAGCAGAATTTCCTTATCATAAAGTTATCAAAACTAACCCCATAGAGGTACTGTAAATGAATGAGGGTTCTTCCTCGAACACCAGATGACAGGAGGCGGAAAAGCAACTTCTGTATTCCATCATTTAAGGTTTTCAGATTCAAAATCTTCCCTTGGGGATAGACACATTATGTTCACAGAGAGTTATAAAAAGTTCATAAAATGCTTCTTAACATTACCTTACATGAACAGTCTTTGAATGGAAAGGAAAGGCAGAAAAAAAGCAAGGAAGGCATTGGTCATGCTTGTAATCATGAAGTAGCTGATCGAGTAAATAGACAAAGGGCACTCTTTCTCCTACTTAAAACCATAAGTTTTGAAATTAGAATAAATCACTAGAAGAAGCCTTTCTAAAATTGATCGTTTGCTTAACTTTAACATATTGAAAATGCCAAGCGTGAAGACTTAAAAGAAGAGGATTATTTGTTAAAAGATTTCGATGTTTTTGGTAATTGCAGTCAGGGAAAAACTACATTTAAACACGAGATTTCCCACACAGCATTGCGCGTTTTTACTTAAACAAGAAATTATAATTAATGAGGAACGAATGAAAATGTCTCAAGTTAAAAAAAAGGCAGAAAACCGGGGACAGTTAAACTGCTTTTCTAACGTAGATTTAAGCAATAAAAATAAAAGGGGCTTCTATTTATAGAGGTATTTTCACCAATTTGCTAAATTCTAGGAGAGAATTTTGTATGAATTAATGGACGGTTCACAAGTTGGAAAAAGAAAAGTCCAACACTGTTTATCAGAAACTGTATGTTAAGAAGGAAAAGGCAGACCATCATCCGGTTAATAATTGGATAAAATCCGTTTTATTTGAGCCGCTAAATACAAGCCCCACAAAATTTAATGCACAGGAAACTGGAAGTTACAGAATATTACTAGAACACATTTTAATTTTTAAAAGTGAAACAACAGCTGGTTTAAGAAACTGAAAGAATGAGTTACTATGTTATTAATGTGCAGTTTGGATCCAGCATTAAAGAAGATAACAATAATTATGAAGAATAACAGAAAAGCTTGATGCTTGAAAAGGCTGGTGTGTTTTGGTTTATTAGATTATGGCAAAGCGCTCGAGAGCTATCTGCCTAAGGGCAGAAATACCTTCGTGGAGTGCATTCTAACGATGCTTGAAAGGAGTCCAAAATTTACGTTTACCACAGAAACAAGAATTCATGGATTTCAAGTAGCGTTTTTTCCTATTTTCTTTTAAAATGGAAAAGTGAACTGAAAATGGAAGAAAAAATATGTTACTAATTAGATAACTGTGCAGCATGTCTTTGATTTTTTTCTGTAAAACACCAGTGTCACTTCATATAAATACAGCTTCTAACACTCAGCCTTTAGACCAGAGTATTACAAAAGATTTCAAATGTCAGTACAGACATAATGTTCAGAAAATGATGAACAGAATTGAATTCTGTGAAACTGCAAGTGCTTCAAAGTTGATAAATAAGTCGATAGCCCTGAAAGAGGCCGTGGATATTATAGTCAATGCAAGAATTTAATCTCTTCAAATCAACTAAAAATTGTTTAAAAAATATGGCTTTTATGCGGAAGAAACGTTAGAAGAACTGCAGGCTCTATCTAATGTCTGAGACATCAGTGAGGAAAGTTATGAGACTCGCTTTTATAATGTGCGTCAATTCGTCAAAATATTGAGCCAACATGCATAAAAACTTAACTATGAAAGTGTTAAAAGAACTTCAGGAATTGACAGCAAACGTGATACAGAAAAAAGTGTTGTTATGCCAACATCAAAAGAGTCTAGAAAAGTACTACAAATTCTAAGAAAAAATCTTGAAATCAAAGGTGCTGATCAAAAAGCTGCCAAGAGTTTTCAAAACTGAGCATACAATTGAAAAATTGTTGTTCAGCAATATGAAATGAACAAAGGTAGGATAATTGCTTATAAGAGATTAAATTTCGTCTTTAACGTAATTATAAAAATATTCGCATAAAAATTAAAAAAAAATAAGTAAATGATTTAATTTTTAATTAGTACTTTAGGGCGTATTATTGAATTAGTTGTTAATTACTATTTTATTTGAAAAGGTTAAAACAGGTATCATGATTTGTAATACACAGATAACCGTCTTTTAAATACAGCCGCTTATTAAACTCATGTACGTTTGGAACAGAAGTAATCTTAATAAGCTGCGGGTACTGTACCAGTTTTCAACAGTTGACGAAAGAAACTCAAGTACTATTAAAATTCATTGTGTTGATTGATTAAAAAATATTGTTTAATGAAGAAGCTTATTTTTCGACACAACTTGAAGTTTTTGATAGAAGTCTTTAAATTAAAAACAGCGCTGCCAATTCACCGCAAGAATAAGAATATGGGAAATACACTGGTGTGCAAAAATTAAGGACGAAGTCGAAAAATTAGCATACCAGCTGAACGAAGAGGCAGAGCGGACAGAAAGACCAATCAGGAGATTAAGTAAGGTGATGTACGGTAGCACATGCGCAGATATGCAGGTAGACGTAATGGGGGAGTGTCTGAGTAGTATAAAGCATGTTGTCGGTGTAAGATCAGTATTTCTGGCAAAGAGATTGCACGCCGTATAGCAGTTAAAATCACACCGAGTTGCTGCCTCAGCGAGAAATGGCGAATAATCAATCTGTTAGACGACATCTGGATGCTTTTACCCGAGGTCGAATCATTGGGAAGTTGGAGGAAGGCCGCAGTGTGACAAGTGTGGCTGCAGAGTTCGGAATTGCTCACAGCATCGTTTCACGACTTTGGAGACAATTTCAAACTACAGGAACAGCTATCCGGGGGTTTAGTAGTGGTCGTCCACGAGGAACCACACCCGCAGATGACCGGTATATTGCCTTACAGGCCAGAAGAAACAGGCGGCAGACAGCGGGAGAAATCGCTAGACACACGACACAAGCGACTGGACGACCGATATCGCGTTTTACCGTGGCCAGAAGACTGCACGATGGTGGTCTGTTTGCACGACACCCTGTACGGTGTGTACCTCTAACGCCTGCCCATCGGAGAAGGCGTTCTATATGGTGCCGGGAACATCGGAATTGGAGAGACAATGAATGGGGACGAGTACTCTTTACAGATGAGAACAGATTTAGTCTGAGTTGCGATTCTAGCCCTCTCAGCGTTACGGCCGGATTTTTCCGTATAGAAGGCTGCCTTTTATATTCGTTACATATGAAAATTTCTGCAATTTTTTAATATATCTGATTTCGGTTTGGATTTATATTGGAAGAAAAGAAATCAAGGTACAAAATGAAAGAGTCATTTTTTAATTAAAATCAAGAAAATAACACTTTTTCATGACATTTTGAGGAACTTTGAAATTTCAAGGCTAAACCCGTAACGCTTGGAGGGCTAGACACATACACATCTGGACAGAGCGGGGAACACGCAATAACCCCTTCAACATCATCAAAAGGGACTGTTTTGGAGGTCGCGGAGTTCTCGTTCGAGCAGACATAATGCTTGGTAGCCGGACCGACCTTCATATCTCCCAAGGAGGTTCGTCACCTGGGACTGCTATTGTAACGAGGTTCTTCTTCCTTACATGCGTCTTTTCACAAGGGCTATGGGTCCTCAGTTCCTCTTCATGGACGACAACGCTCCACCTCATCGCACAGTTACTGTCGAAGAGCTGTTGGAGAGTGAAGATATTGAACACATGGATTGGTCGGCAAGGTCTCTGGATCTAAATCCCGTCAAGCATGTACGGAACTTACTAGGGAGACCCGTGGCAGCACGTAACTTATCGCCAGTAATGATTCCGAAACTGCGATTGGCGCTACAAGAAGAACGAGCAGCAGTGTCTCAACAGCTCATTAACAACCACATATCCAGCATGCACAAATGATGTGAAACCTACCTAGTAATCAGGGGAGATCATATCCCCTATTAAAGACCGGATGTTTCTTGCTGGACACCCATCACAGGGATGTTTCGGCCTTCAGTCGCATTGCGCTCCATGCTACTTTTTCAATAAAGCTTCTTTTTATCCCTCTGATTTCTCTTTTAGTAAGTGTTGCTTACATTACTCATGTCCTTACGTATTGGGGATCTTACGGTATTAAATATGTTGATTTGGAAAGCTTTTCTACAAATTTATATTGAAAAAACCGTCTTGTCTTTAATTTTTGCACACCAGTGTAGATTCATTAAAAGATGCTTTTCAAGCCCTATATCACGCTTCTAATAAAAATAATGTTATTTTTAGATCCCCGTTACTGAAGCCATTTTGATTTTTAAAATTAATTAATATTTTCTGAAAATTAAATTTAGTCATTTCATATCTGGCCCTAAATTTTATTTAGATCGAAGGCAGCATGTCTAAATTTCTCCAGCAGCAATAAAAGGAAGTAAAAATTGAATATCTGGAATGAATGACTTTACAGCGCATGTTGTAACACCTTATGCTTAATGCTATTTCTTCTATGTTATGGATATTTCTGGGCTTTAGTTTACGAGTCACACAAAACATTAATGCATGAAAAAAAAATAAGAATTTCAGTAGTTTGAGAGGAATAGCTCAGTGAGCATTTCGAAGAATTTTTTATTTTTATTTTCCAAGGCTTAGTTAAAAAACAGGAAATGATGTAATACTGCAGAGAAATACGCTATAATATTAAACTGAATTTACTCAAATTTAAAAATAATCAGACATCATTTGCCACTCATCAAGTTGGAGGCAGGAAATATCTAAATATTATATTAAAATAAAAATACAGCGCTTAATGATTATTCTCTTTTTAAGCTGTATAAGAAATAAAAACGTATAAATTAATTGATATAAAATAAGAACATAAATGTATATTTCAAATTAGGTAAAATTTAATATTAAATTTACCCTACTTTAAACAAAAAAATTGTATGGATTTTGAAGGTGCAGGCTGATGCGAGTTTTTCTTCATCCGTGAGGATTGGTTTATTTGATTATGGCAAAGCACTCGAAGGCTATCTGACTAAGGGTAGGGATGCCTTCGTGCAGGACTTTGTAAGGGAAACTAGCTCGTATACGTAAGGAAAGCCCATGCAGCCCGCCCGGACCGAACAGTGAGGATTCAGCAACTTTACTGCGCTGCCGCTGGTGGGCCTTTTCCTTCATCGAAAAAAGTTCTTTAAGCATGCATTTCAGGTACCCCAGCTTTAAATATAAACGTTCAAATAAGCACCATATGTTGGAAAAAAATCAATGGCAGGGGAGGAAGGCATTAAAAATAATTTTAAACGCTCTTTTGAAGTTATGATTATAATTGGAATTATTAATTAATTACAATTAATTAAATTTTTAATTAAGAGAAGGAAATGTTAGGAAGTTCAAAAATATGTCATGAGAGAATTTGGGAATTCTTTACTGAAATATATTAATGAGTCACAATGGAATTGATGGATTCTTTACCAAATTATTGTAGTGAGCTGAAATTTCAGTTTTAAAATAAATAAAAATATAGTAAAAAGCAGAGAAGAAAAATATGTATATAATATATATATTTAGCTAGTTTGGAAAGCTAGTTTAGGAAAATCATTGAACATGATACGTGCATTTTAATTGTGCACTTAACCGCAGAAACTAATTATGATTAATTATTAATCAGGAATATTTTAAATGCTTATAACTTTAATAATCTTTTAAAATTTCGATACTTTAATTGCATAATTTTATCATAAAACACTCTTCATTTACTAATGACTAAATAATTCACAAACAATATACAAATTCTGTGAAAAATCCTTAACTTCTTAGACATCTCATATCAGTAATTTATTATGCATAATTCTATAGCCAGTGTAGAAGCACATTAAACTACTGGGAATCTAAATTGTAACACCATGAAGGAAGATTATGATTAATTATTAATTAATGATTTATTATTAATCATTAATTATTAATGATTAATTATTGAGCATTAATTATTAATTATTAATTATGATTAATTATTAATCAGGAATATTTAAAAAGTAATAATAAGTAATAATAATAATATAAAGAAAGTAAATATTAATAGTAATAATAATATAAAGGAAGCAAATGTTGCCACTTTGAATAACATGAATTGTCCTATCTTGAGCTTTGTATGTGCAGTTTCAATATGCCTTGTAGAAAAACACGAGCATCATTTGAGCACCTTTCTAAATTCGACCGAGGCAGAATCGTTGCCTACCGAGATTGCGGATTATTCTTCCGAGAAATCAGTCATCGTGTGGGACTAGCTTAGCAACAGTAATGCAAGTATAGAATCGGTGGATGCAAGAGGAAGCAATTGACGGACAGAAGCAATTGTAACCGCTGAGTCGCTCCACTCCACGGAAAGGCAAGCATATAGTGCGCATAAAGCTGATAGAGCAGGTGGCCACATCTACAATCATATCACAACGAATGCAGTTTGTAACATATCAATCGGTGTCTGCATGAACTATTCGATGTGGTTTGCAGTACAATGGACTGTCCGCTAGGTATCCATTGCTTCGCTTACCTTTAAACCAAAAGCGTTTATGTTTGCAGTGGTGCATTGAACAGGTGGTCACAGGTGGCCATCCGAATAGCATACGTGTTTTCGGACGACTCACACTTCTGCCTGCGGTACCACGATGGTTGGCTTAGAGTTCGGAGACACCATGCAGAAAGGCTGCTCGACTGTTATTATGCTTCACCATACTGGTCTTTCACTCAGTCATATGGTAGGCTATGTGTGGGGTTGGTTTTGTTTCTGCACCCTACTAGTACGCATTATTGGTACACTTAACTTATCTTTGAGATTTTACAGTCTTTTCTCCATTCTTACCTTTAGCGCTTGCTTGCAGTCACATTGCAACAGGACAAAACACGATCCCATGTTGCACGCAATGTTCAAGCTTTCTTCTTTTCACACCATATTGCATTGTTACCCTGGTCTGCTCGTTCTCCAGATCTGTTGCCCATCGTACATGTCTGGTCAGTAATTGGGGAAAGTCTAGTCTAGCATGCAGCATCCGAGGGTAGATCAGATGATTGTGGAGGCAGCATGAGCTGCCATTCCCCAACAACACATCCAATACCTCTTTCACTCAATATCGCGGTATGTAACAGCAGATATTTTCAAACGTGATGTAACACACATTACTGATTTTATCGTCTTCCTGACCCCCAAAGAAGGCTGTATTTCAAATCAATTAACATTGATACTATGTATAACCTCTGAAATAAATTTGGCTTTAATATCTCTTGTCCCTCTTCGTTCTGCATTTTGAACAACCAGCAGTGTTAATACACTGCTGGCTGTGTATTATGAACAAGTATTAGTAACAATAATTTGGAGTTAAATGTTGTTTCTGGATTCAAATTCCTGCCTCTGTTTCATTTTTCTGTTTCATGCGTCCTACGCAGCTTTTATTTAACTAATTTTAGTGTTAATTATAGAACTTCTTCTTTCTGATGCGAGTAGTGGTATCAGAACGTGGGAAAGACACGTTGTAATAACACCTGCGTTACATTAGAAGGGAAAGATTTTTGAATGAAATAAATTGATGATAGTTTTTAGCAAGATAAACAGACAGATAAGGTTATGCACTTTAAAAGTCAAATTTTTCTCTTTTCGTCGCTCTAGCAATGACGTCGCAGATATCAATAAACGTCATTCCGTTCTTTGATCCGAGAATTACATACACAAAGCATTCGCACCGCACTTAACGAAACGGTGCTTTGCGTGGCAAAGACGGTGACGTTACCACTCTGGTTGATATTGGTCGAGAAAAAGCTAACCTTGTTGCATAGTAATCTTGTCTTTTAACACCTGAAGAAAATCTCAAAAGTGTGTTCTAAGTAATTTTTTGATCCCTTTTACACTAACATTAATTTTATATTCCGTTTAATATTCTTTCTCATTTTATCCTCTTTTATTTACCATCTCATTTTTACCTCATTCGCCCCATTGTCACCACGACTTTAGTTTTAAGCAATGTCTGCTTAAGATTCGAAATCTTGCTCTATAGAAAAATTATAATAGGGTAGTTCTGCATTACCAGTACGTGTTCAGAACTAGTTTTTTAAATTCACATAAAAACAGTTTTTGAGCTAGCAAATATCAGATCGATTAAGGGGAATCGTATAATATATTTTGGACCTCCACATAAATTTTACATCATTTAAGGCGACAGCGAAATGCCTGAAGAACAAATATATTCTTAATTTTGCATAATGTATGAAAGTTTTCATTTCAAAGTGATTTGTTCTCCATCCACAGCTAAGCAAAAGTTGGTTTATAGATGTGTCTGGAATTAGTTTAGTATTATATACTCTAAATTTTAACACAAAGTAGGTTTTCTTCATACACCTTGGTTATAGGAAGACTGATTTCTTTGTACATTATAAGCCAGTTTTGAAGTACTATAATATATAGCAATAAATTGTTTGCTTTAACAATAATTTATTCATATCATCTAACATGATATGCTTAAAGCCAATGTTGATTACTTCCAAGAGCTTCAGCTTACATGATCTGCATGCAGAAATACAGATCTTTAAGTATCTTTAACAGGATTTATTCAGTAAGAGACAGAGCTGGTGAGTGAGGAGGTCACAGCTGTTCTAGAATAAAATCTGTATCAGATTGATTTTCCATTCTGAAAATATCGGCGCAAAAGAACTAAAATTTGAAGTATTTATGGAAGATATTATTTCTGTGTCTCACCAGAGTCTGTGTGTCAAATATTATTTCTGTGTCTCACCCATATTATTTCATACGATGTAGAAATAGGCTTTTTTAATTTGCAAGAATTTGTATCGAAATAGCGTACTATATTGTAATTTTGTTTCTATTTTTTTATTACAAAATATGGTTTCATATTCATAGCTTTGGTGCTTTACGACCGCTTTGTAGTATTATTCCGTTACTGTCAGCACAGCTTCTCTGTCCATTCGCTTGATTATTGAGCATAGTCACGTGAATGAACAATTATCTCAAATTTCCCTGGGAAATGTATCTCCTTTAGTAAATTACACATAATTGCATATGAAAAGTCATTTCACAAATAAATCATAAATTTTTCTAAATATTTTATTTTTTGTATGTTCTTCCATTTCCAGCTTTACAAATTTGGGTGACCTGTTTCATTTTTCAACAGAAAAGGTTATTTTAAAGTCCTATAGAGGTAAGTATAGATTATCATTGAAACTTATTTAAAAATAAAGCATGGTTGCAATACAAACTAAGACCAATTCTGAAGTCAGGTTGTAGGGTTTATATTTATTTTGACTAACATTTATTTTAAATTTAAGCTAGCTTTCCTGTTTAGCCTTCATTTTCCCCTAGAAATGTCCATGCCAGAGTACGTAAATTGTAGTAGCACGCGCAGTTTATTCAAATTTAGCGGAAGATAGTTGAATTAAATAGCAGACGAAACCAGAGTTTGAGAGGCTTTAAAGTTACGCTAGCGAGGTTGCTCGGTAGATTTTAGATCGGCGCGGGTCGGCCTGTGTGCCTAGCTTTGCAGAAGTGATAGTTTTCAACTATTTAATTAGTAATATTGCTGAATCTCAGCGGTAATTAAAAACGCGGTTAGTTTAGGATCTCAGAGCCTCTTCGGTAGTGTTTTGATATTTGTTCATCTAATCATTACTTTCAGTTCTACGTTTTGTTTGAGTTGAACCGCCGGGTTGGCGCAGTTTGTGATCGTCAAGTGGGAGCATTTGTCATTTTAAAGATAAAATAAAAAAGGGCTTCAACCCCCTTCTCACGTTTTTGTGTAAATTCACACATAGTAGCAGGCACTACCCCAGTTTCTGACAAGTTAGGCCAGCAAGATCTTACAAGGTAAAAAGGAGAAACGGAGTTGTTATAAATATTTCGGAATTCACGCTAACTGATCTATCGGCTCTTCAGTAATTAACAAAAATCATTTGATTCTGTAGACCGTGTCATATCATTCAGTTAAATAATTACGATTTTTAAGGTAGTACTTTGTTTCGAAAACTCATTTTAGTTTTCATGGAAATCTTCTTGCATTTGAATTAAATAAATTTGCTGTCATAGAAATAACTTGCAAATGAGAACTTTTAAGCTCAGGTAAAACTTTGGGTACACTGAATCAAGTTAATGATGTAATGTATGCGTATATGCACACAGAATTAAGATATGAGTGAGTTTTATAAAAGTAATTTTGACCTACATTGTGGCACGATGTTTCCAAGACATGAAAAACATAAATGACAATGAATTTTTTGGTTTTATAATCATGCATTTTATAATATTATTGATTTGATGTCATATATAAATTATTCAGTGAGTCAGTCTAATTCCTTATAGAAGATAAATGTCTAAATTACTGATTAACAACCTGGAAAATTTGAAACTTTGTGTGCTTTAGCACTGTGTGCAAAACCAACATGCTTCAGATGAATTGGCTTTATATTTTGTTGCAGTCGAGTCAGCAGTTTAGAAAATACCTGCTATCGTGATATTAACGTGGTTTATAATCAGTAAGCAATGTTTCATCTTCCTCCTCCAAAATGATACCCAAAATTTTCCCGGAAGATTTTGGGGCTCTAAGCACATAAGCTTGACAAGATCCTACACCATGTTCTCTTGCTTCATTTCTGAGTTACAATGCCGGTCGTTTTGTAAAGTCATTAGGTTATTTTGCAGCAACGGACATGAAAACTGAGCAATTTCATCGCCGGGACTCAAACCTGGACCTCTCGAAGATGCGCTGAGTGTGTTACTATTACTCCATGAAGGCATGCGTGAAGGAGGGAGAAAATATGTTTGACACTCCTTATATTTAAAGAGCGACTAGGGATTAGGGGACTCACTCGCCAAATCCTGGTGATGACAAATTATTTTGCACAACCTTTTTGTTAGGGCGCCACTGTAGAGTCTTTAAGTTTTTTGAAGCAAGAGATATGAAAAATGTGCAATGACCTCACCAGGACTCGAACCTGAACCTCTCGAATACCCGCCGAGACCATTACACCACGACGATGTACTGGAAGGAGGGAGAAAATACTTTATCTTCTGTCTGTAGCCGTGAACAAGTATTTTTGTCGGTATTTATGATGTAAAGCTGTTATGGAGAACATTCGAACCGATGTTTCTTATTGCTGGCGTCAACATTGTGGGTACTCATTTGGTGCTAACCTTCAACATCCCCAACTATTCTGAATGACTTTTTTGACTTCTGTATTATGAATTCCCATTTCTGTGCCAGTATAAATACTACTATTTTTGTGCCAGCATAAAAACTACAAGTCTATTTTCCATTGAATATTCTTTGGCTTCGGCATATATTGTTCATGAAGTAACATCCACACTGGAACCGCTGCACTTAAATGCAGCATCTTCATGGGATTTCTAGGATGCAGGATCAAAATCGCTGTTGCTAATGGGCGTTATAGATGCTTATATTGCGGTTGTTAGTGATAGAATATTTCATCATTTATTCCTCTTGCAAAGCAATAATAATAAAATCATAATAATGAAATATTTATAATATTTATAATAAGCATTTAAGTGCAGTGTGTTTACTCATATTAGTAAATTTTAACTTACTTAAATGCCAGCAGCTGTATTTTAACAATAATTAGTATTAATGTCCCAAATAACACGTTAAATATGAGTATATGTCTCGAATAATAAAAATCAGTAGTAATACTGAACAGTTAAATTCAGCTGCTTAGTTGATGACCGGTTTAAGTTTAAGCGCAGTGTTTTAATCTGCCTTATATGGTGCCTCACTAGAATGAGCAGTTTTCTGTTTTTTATTTAAACCTTTTATTTTTAATTCAGAGTTGTAAATTATATAGAGATTTTATGTCAGAGTCAACTCAAAACAATGCGTTAAATTTATTCTAAGTTTTTCAAGCATTAACATGTAATTGATGGAACTAACTGAGAAAGAAAATCTTTCATATTATTTTAAAAGCACTGCATTATCCGAATAAGATTTGAAATTTGCAATATTCAAACAGCACAATTAACCGATTGCAATAAATAATCCTTTGCACTCTTTTCCTTCAATGTCAGAGTAGTACCAACTTAACTGTGAAGAAGTTTAATAATAACAGGATTTCTGACTCAAGCCAGGTAATGAACATAATTTTGACGAATTAACATTAAAGATTTCTTAAATATAGCTGCTTATTTGCTAAACGGAATAGCACAATCTGTAGGATATTCTGGTCTTATTAACTTTAATATTGTACGCTACCATTAAGGTACTCACGTTCACTGAATTACTTCATTGGGCAGTTATCTGTCTATTTATAAATACAACACAATGCAAAATTTAGGTTCACAATAAGAAGACTTATCGAATTTTCGCAGTTGGCAGCTTAGTTAGAAAATCACAGCTTAGCACGAAAATGCTTACAAAAGTTTGCTATCATGAATAATAATAATGTGGAAAAATAGCTTTTGTGGATATTTCCTGCTTTGTGCTAAGCTTATTTGATATCACCAACGACAGTGCGCAGCGAATCCCATCTAAGCTGAAAGTACGTAGTCCGCTGAGGCCAGAAGAAGATGGTAAACTTTGAAGTTAAAGACGTTTTAAAATTTGCACTGGCGCTAAAGGATAAAATCGATTTTAAATCGGAGCTTATCTTATGTCCGTGCTGTGTCGCGTTATGGATCAAGTATTCCATTATCAGTTTATCCTTTGCGTAGTAAATAATATTTAAGGAAAAGTTAGAATTTTAAAATGCTCTGGACGTTTACAGATAGAAGATAAACGCATGAATGCACAGTTACCTAATATCTGACAAATTTGAAAGGTATAGGAGTAATAATTGATGAAACAAGTCAGGATAGCTATTTATGCCGAGTATTTCAATCCACACAGGAAAAACATTAAACTTACTGCATCAGAATACCTAGAAAATGACTTTTGAGTAACAATATAAACTGGTATTTGGGCTATTAAAATTAGCCTATCCCAAAAAAAAGAATCTATCAAATGATTAATTGCTTTAAAGATTTTTAAAATTTGTCCTTCATTGAAGAAATAATCGGACTAGAGAGGTATAATCTCCAAACCAAAACATGAGACTACATTGAAACTAGTGAATTCACTATTAAATTCACTGAAAGTATTGTATTAAATCGCCATTCTGTTTTTAACATATTTATTTTAAAACAATGAAAGTATTACCAAAAATACAGTTTTCAGCTTTGATGAGGCGAAACTTTATGATTTCTTAAAAACGTTTACGTGATACCTGAAACGTAATACATTGAGACCGCACACAAAACTTTCTGTCAAGACAGAAGAATTTCATTACATGGGGTTATTAAAATATATGCTATATCTTTGTTTCATAAGCGTAAAGAATGAGCTGATGAAATACTCTGAAAGCCCAAGGTTGTAGAGAGATGCTTTAGATGTCGTAAAACTTTGAAATAAGTCATTGCAAAGCACTAACTTTTAGTTCTAGAGCTATCTTGAATTCATGAATGTCCACCTCTAGTAGTTATATACACCTCCAGAGGAAGAGGCATAAGTCGATCCGATGGTCAATAGTTAGTTACCTTGGATTGTGCGCATTAAACAACATCCTTCTCATCACGCAACAATTGCAGGCCCGAAGCTAGAGTGAGTCAGTAAAGGTGGCGATTCGTGAAGACTTGATCGATTGAAAATATATCTGGTGACTGTGAGTATTCTGGAGAAATTCAGACCTCATGTGAACGGCGTTGTCCTACTCCAGAGCCGCTCCTGAACGATGCTGAGGAGTGGTCATATATAAGAACAAACATCAAATAGACAGAAGTAAAACTGGACAAATGGACATTGGGCAAAATGAACAAATCTAAATGCTACAATCTTGAAATTTGTAATGTCTAAGTTTAAAGATAATTCTATCACATATGACTTCGTACAATTAAATCAAATTTTGTTTCATAACAAGTTATCCATTTCAGCTTCTTCTTTCATTTAGCCCCGAATTTAGTAGCGTTGATAGGCTCTGGAGATTACTGTAAGCTTTGCTCGTTCTGTAATGGACATATTTACAGTTCTTCAAGGAAACAAATGTTTAGGAATTATAGGGTAATTTTACGCATTTTGGTGCTTGTAAACAACTCTCTTCTGGCTGCGTAGCAAAATAGAGAATTTCCTCATGGTTAAAATTTTACTTGCATATTCTTTCATGATATAAAAATAATTTTCGGTTCTCACAGTGTATTTCAGAGTTAATAAGGACTATTTTAAATAGCTAGTAACTTATAATGTAATTTTGTTTGATAGTACTACCGAAAGATACTATAGGCATGCAAATATTTTAATAGTAATTACATGCCAGCGTGTAAGATACCATACATAAACTGCTATTTTCAGTTGTCGTTTGGGCAAGAAAATTCATAAAAGAAAATAATTCAAACGAAAGCTAAATAAATTTATCAGTAAAGAAATTATAAAAAATGTATTCCATACAGCAAGCAGTTCTCAATTTATGTGTCAGTTTTAGAGAATCACTACTTATTATGCCAGATTTTTATCCTCCTTTCATACATAGTATAACATAGTATAATTAAATTTTATGAGTATGTTTACGTTTTTTTAGTAACTACATTTAAAAAATGGAAAGAATGGTAAACATCAATAAAGAAAGGAAAGTATTCTTTAAAATGAAGTGATGAGCTAATTATACTCCCTATCTTTAATCAAGGAAAATTTATCTGCTCAGGATAATTTATCTCTAAATGGAACATTAAAACTCCAGTTTCTGGTACATTTTCATAATGTGGGGTTTAGCCAAAGAGGAATGTAATGCTTAGAAACAGTCGATTAAATACCCAAGTCCTATTTATTTTACATAAATCAGACATAAAAATTGATTTTTAACTTTAGTTGCGAATAGGAAACAGGAGGAAAGTCGCATTAGAAGTTTGAAGTTTGTAGATCCATATTTTACTAATATCATTACAACTACGTAGTTTTGATGATACAGATAATTTACGACTGCTATCCCGTACTTAAATTATGAGTTAATTTCCTAATTGAGATCATTAAAGCTTAGAGCACTTTAGCGACCATAAAACCGAGAGAAACAGTGAATAATACAACAGAACTGTTTGAGATACGGAAATTAAAAATACTTGGTTTAACAAAAAGAAGACATTTCTTTACAGTTTTAATGCAAGGGAAAAGTGTGGAATATGGTTTGGACGAAAAAAGTATTTCTTAATGGCAAAATTAGTTGCAACATTTCTTTGCTTAAGTTTAAAAGCAGTTTCAATGCTGCTTTTAGAACTGATCATTCAAAATAAACGTGAAATTCATTAAAATGTATTTATAAATGTTATAAAGTGCAGATTTCCTTAAACCATGAACTCGAAGGATTTTTACAGATTTTATTAGTTAAATAGTTGCATTAATGAAACATTAACTATACGTCTGATACTGATATAACAAGAGGCATTAAAGATGAAAATCGCTCTTACATTTTACTAGAGTTTGAGAAATTACGCATTTCATTTGCTAATTCAATTATTGTCGAAAATATCTGAGTTTCTTCGTATAAAGTAGGAAGGCTATTTTCTGAAAAGGTTCTTATCATCACTGAACAAGTTTGCATTACTTAATTCTTAAATTAGAGAAACTCAGAGGAAGGCACCTATTGTGGATATTAAATATATTATGTAATCTAGACAAATTTTGAAAAACAATGCAAAACTAAAACGCTATTCAACTTTACAACATCCAAAATATGATTTTGCTTGGGGAATCATTTCACTGAATTATTACCCGCTGTTTTTGTAAAGCCCTCCTTACGGTAATATCGTTTGTAGGAAGGGAAAATTTCGGTCTGCTGGTGCCGATACATGTTGTTATGAAATCGTGTGTATTGACAAATTTGCCTATCTGCTGACTCTAGATTACCCGTGATAATTAATGTACTAAAAAACCGAAAAATATGAATAATCCAAAAATGCGCTTGGATTTTTCATAAAACTGAATCTTTCAAGATTTAAAATCTTGAACTTTCAGACAGCATATTGTTTAAAATTGGGATTAACTAAAATAATAATAACTTACATAAACTACCATTTTTTTCTTCTTTAGCCATTTCTTAATATTTTCTTTTCAGTTTAATATAATTCTAAAATACATTTATTGGTTCTCAAATTTACTGTATTTTTCGCGAAGGACTGATAATCCGATTTTGTGTAATCTTGGATTCAGTATAATTCCTCTTAGAATTCCTTTCTCTTTGCCAAATACATTAATAATGTTTCCTCTCCCTTTTCTCCCTACAAAATACTTTTAACTTGCTTATTCAGGCTGTCTTTACAATCTTCAGTTTTCCCACGTGTAGACTCAATCATCTTATAAACAAAATGCTTCGATTTTAAAAGTCGAGTTAAATCACTAATTGACCAAGCACACGAATCGTTCTTCATTTCCTCGTAAACTGATTATCCTTTCTTTTTGCTATACATAGAAAAAATAATTATTTTGCTTCGTTCGTACAACTGAAGACTTAAATAGGCTTACTACTTATTCGCATCTTTCCGGGAGTCCATATTTACTTTAGCTTAAAAATAAAATAAGGCAGGTTATTGTTCCCAGGTAATCCAAGAAAGATTTTAATTGTTATGGTCTAAGATATCATCAAGAATATATAAAGAACCCCGGGTCCCTCAAAAGAAATCATAATTATAATTTGACGTGAATGCCTCTGGGAACGTTTTGATTTGCCATCCTTGATGAAGTTAAGAAAGAGTGCAGCTTTCTGAATAAATTTGACTAGAATGAATATTGTCACATTTTAGAGGGTGCAGCTTTCTCAAGAAGTTCTACTAGAATGAATATTTTCATCTCTTTAGGCTGGGATCTTCATATTTTACTGATACTTCTGTAAGTTTTTGTTTTTGCCAACATAGATAACAGATTCCTGTTATTCTTAGTTTGACAATTATAAGCCGGTAATTATCAATAAAATGCAAAATAAATTAGCTATTAACATTTTAATCCGATGTCATTCCATACACTCGTTAACATATTTAGTGACTACTGGATTAAACTAGATTTATTTGACTATAGTAAAACACATTAAAGCTAGCTTTCTAAGGAGAGAGATGCCTTTGTGGGATATTTTCTGAAGGAAATTGGTTCGCATTAAAACACGTAAAATACATAAATGTCCATTAAGCTGAGTCCTTTTCCGGAATTTGAATTTTAGTCCAACTATCAAGGTTTAGCAACCCTATCGGCTAGTGAACTTCCTGCATAGATGATAAATCACTTACTATAGGTCACAAAAGTAGCCAGTTATTAAAGTGGTTTAGCTTTTGAGTATTGTCTTGCATTAGGAAAAGCGAATGTTTATCTTACACCATAAAAACTGCAATGGTTAAATTTAGGTTACTTAAATTTTCCTACTTCATCAGATTAGTTCATGAGATAACAACATGTTGTATTGGTGTTTTGATATATGTATAACACATTGACAGATAACACATTCATGCATCACCGACATTAGCATGTCGGTGATGCATCAGTGTCATGAAATTTACTTCCTTATTTGTACTTTATGTCTTCTTATTCCTACACCGGAACACACGCGTATATACGTATGTCCGTGTTATAGCAGTGTCACAATACTTACAGTGCTGTTTTTAGTATATATTTCCCATTTCCCCAACTTGTACATATTTATTGCGTTCACATCGATATTTATATGCTAAATGAATCTATCGCGCAGTATCTGTATAACTGTACTAAGGATTTCTGCTTCAACATAATGTCTTGATTAGTTTACATGTTTTCGTGATTCTTGTGTAAATACTACATGTATTTGTTTACAAATTTATCGTATCTGTAACAGAGTCTGAGTATCTCTATATTAGTATTGAGAGCGTCTCCATCAACATATTTATTTGAAGCAGCTAATTTATTTTAATAGTGATTGTACATATACATGTAAATATTTATAATATCTGTAAGAGAATTCAGTAGCTGTACATTTGTATTAGTGATGGCCGCATCAACATATTTAAGACTAGTTTATGTACGGTTTAAAGAGTAAGTTCATACACGTGTTTTATACAAAAATTTATATTGTCTGAGAGTGAAATTCGGCAACATGAAGAATTCTTCATTTGAATGGTTTACCGGTATGCACGCAGGTACAAAGCTTTACAGTCAACACATTGCTCCAATTTCGCCTCCAAAATATAATTCCCTTTATAGTTACCCTTCCAATTTTTAATTCTTTCATTTGTTTTTCCTTGTAAAGACAGACTTTGGAGAAGATGACGTAAGGCGGTAAGAAATAATTATAGCCGTTGACAGGACTTTAACAGGCCGACAGGCACCTTTTCTAAACGGACCGGCTGTCCTGCCGACAGAAAAAAGAAAGAAAGTTAAATTTAGATCATGGAACAATGAGGAAGATACCAGCCTAACTGTTAAAACCAGTGCTGTAATAAATCAAAGCATGGAAATTTTCACTGAAATTTTTGCATGTAAATTTTTTCACTGAAACATACTTGAATGCAATTCGAAAAGCAAATAAAATTTACAAATGCGTTTACAGTTTCTAGTTACGTGCTTCAAAAAAATTCTAGAAACAATGAAGACATGCATCACATGTTAACTATATTTATGACAGTTGTACCTTACAGATTTATAGTTCTGAAACACCAATATTTATTGAAATTTAGCATTTATTAGTGCAATGTCTAAAACAGTGTCGAAACAGCTCCAAGCTTTGAATGAGAAAACAAAAGTCACAGTGAGTATGGTACATAAGGAAAAGAAGGAAAAATCTGTAGAGTTTTTTCTCAAATGCTAGGGGTATAAACGAGAGTTAATGCAAAACCATTTTAACCATTTTTAACAGTTTAATTTGTCACTTTATGCTGCAATTTCATCGCCAGAAGCGGAGAGGTATTTATCTGTGAATTAAGTTTTTGTAAAATACTGTAATTTTATACGAATCTTTGATTTAATTTAAATGTTCGTAAAGAACTGTTGGCCTTTCAGAAGCGTTTCATTAATTATTTCCTTTTCAGAAGCATCTTATAACCTTTTTTAGAAATATAAAAGAACTGATAAAATATAGTTGATGATAAGCTAAAGTATAGTTGGTGATAAGTAGCAAGTGCGTGAAGATCAGAACAAAGGTGAAAGCAAATTCGTCTATCGTTTTCATTATTAAAGGCATTTACTTTGAAGGTGATGAAACGAAAGAATTCTTGTTATAATAGGCATAAGCTGGCAGAAATAAATATTTTTTGAGAATTTTATGAAACGCATACAGAAAACTCGCATTGAAGAAAGAACGAAACTGGTAAGATGCGCTGTTATAAATGTTTTTGGTGAATTTGCTTTAACTGTACTTTTCAAATCTGTGGTGTAAAAGAAATTGTTACAACTATAGTTTTAAAATTAGGTTTCCTATTTTCAGTTCATCAATTAAGAGATCTGTAGAAAAAAAGATATTTATGCTCCTAGAATACAGCAGAAAAACTCCCATTTGCTATACAATTAAGATTTAGTTTTAGAAACACACATTTATACTTTAGAATTAAAAACAGGATACATTCGTAGGTTATGTTTTTGTATGAAGCAAAATTTAGCAAATTATTAAACTCACTAATCAATTAAACATGATTTTCCACTAGTATCTTGAAACTGGAGGATTGTCATATTTTCATTTTTAACGAACTGTTGTAATCCTATTTCCACAAGCTGTGAATCACAACGTAGTGTTTTAAGAATCTAAAATAACATGCTGGAATAGAGTTAAAAATAACTATTATTGGAATAATTAATCTTATTCTGTAAGTTTGCCGGATATCAACATGCTTACCTTGTCAAGGAAATACTGTTTAATTAAACAGTAATCCAACGAAACTGTAAAAATATAAAGAAGGAAAAAACATAAACTTTAAAATGAGGTTTATGAAGTCCAGTTTCGCATTCATTTCTTAAATAATATTCTGAAGTGCACTTTTACAACATTTTTCTATGTTACTTTAATAGCTTAGTAAAAACAAAAATTTAGAGTAACAAAATGCCTTGCTAAGTGCAAATTTTTCTTGTAATTGTTGTTTGCGAACGAGTAATTAAAAAGAAATCGGGGGGGGACCATAAAGGTTGAAATACTGGGATCTGCATCGCTGCTAAAACAATATTCAAAATATAGAATAAAATCTAGACAAAAATATGGATTTGAATTGTCTAATCTCTCACGTTTCATCATTTTATAACTCGTAGTAGTTTGGTAACTTCTTTGTAATGAAGTGAATCAGAAACTTTGAAATGACATAACCTTTAGAACATGGTGAAAGCGTTAATATTATTGAGGCGTCTATATATCGAATCAAATGAAATCGCATAGGTAAATCACATGACCTCAATGAACTTTCGAATGGAATGTAACAGAAGTAACTTACGTGAAAAACGGGGAGGAGGAGGCCATCGCTTTCTGTAAAATAGTCAGTTAGAAAAGAATATCTAGGGAAACCGAAACTGATAAAAAATATGTGCAAATAAATAAGACAATGCAACAGATGGTATAACTTTTAATCTCAGTTACTGTTTACGAAAAATGACAAAATGTTACTTTTTTTCCCTCCACACGGCGAAATGTGTTAAGTGTTTGGGAACCAATTCAAATCAATAATTCATTCTCAATAAAATTTAGACACAACTTACGTCCAGTGATTGGATGCAGAAGACCGGGGTGAGTGGGAGCTGCCGGAGGTGATGGTTGCTTTGGTTTGCTCACTTTAGTGTTGCTCTTTGCGAACTCCAGGCGAATGGTTTGCGGCAGATCAGGATCAAAACGCACACCCTGCTAAAGTAAATATTTTACATTACATTTTGTCATTCACATAATTTTTCTCTTACTCCATAATGAAACTTAACATACAACAATATATATTAATATATGCAGTGAGCCTGAAAGCCGCCTAAGTTTTATGAGTTCTGCATTTTATCGAACACATGATCATAATCTAAGAAACAATTAATAATACAATTAAATTTAAAGATTTGTTAAGAATTTTATAATAATAATTATCCGTCCTGGGAAATTTTGCTTTGAAGCAAAATACGCTATGCTTGTTCTCTGACAGTTAATAATAATGCAATTACTTACCCGTGTACGATTAACTACAATAACGCAAACTCTTTTGAAAAAGAAGAAAACTGAAAATTTCTCAGTTGTTCTGATGTCTCAAATCTTCCTGTTGTTGGAAGTTTGGGCTTGTTAATATTCTTAATCACTTCATATTATACTCTAGTCTTTCGCATTTAACCAAGAAAAGCATGGAAAAATAGCATTGCAAATGTAAAGTCATTAGTTAAGTTTACTAAGTTCTCATTAAATTTCAGAGTCAGATAAAAGGTGACAACTCCACTTTTCAGCCGAATTTACAAAAATGTATCGTATTTCTGTTTTAAAACGAAGTGAATCTTAGCTTATTTTGCATTTAAGAGCATCGTTAAGTATCTGGAAGAAATATATAAATACGCTACAGCACTTCCTTTATTTTTCGTTTGCAAAATATTTTTACACTGCAAATCCTGGCTTAGTGAAAGAAGATTGTATTTGAAAGTACTATTTAAAGAATTTGAGGTTTTAAGTTCTGTGGATTTATTCTGCTAATGAACGTTTTAATCATTGAACTGCAGAGATGCTATACTTATGAATGGAAATGGTATGACTATAGGGAATTCTTGTGCTCGATAGTGAGTCATTGGGAGCATTATCAATGTAGAAGTAACTAATTACATGTTTGCTTACTCTAGTGCAAAATTTACTTATTTGTGCTGGTATTGTATTACGTTAACTTATTTATTACAATTACTTATCTGAAATTGTACAAAAGAGGACAGACATTTATTTCTTTTACAAACCGATTGACCTCCCAACCGATATAGTGGTTAGCGTTGCTGACTGTCGTGCCGAAAGGCTCGGGTTTGAATCTCGGAGAAGGCATGGATGTTTGTAAATGTATAGTGTCGGTGCGGCAGGGCGGCAGTTCATATATGTGACAAGCCGTAAGCCCTCTCGTGTGGTTTGGTGGGATACCTTCGGATGCCTCCCGGGTGCTCTGCATTAAAATTGGGGGCGGAACTGAGCCAAATCGCATTATCACCTTTTATGTGCTCAAAGTTGCTGCCAACGACAGGCGTAATCTTGTGCTCCTTGCCACGAGGAATTTCGTGGGCTTGGGCTGACTTCGTCAAACAAGTGAGCATAAGTAACAACAACAAACTGCTTGATAATTTATTTAGTTAAAAGTAGTAATTATTCATAATAATTTTTACTGGAAAAGGTATGTGATCCTTGAGAACAGATCATTTAAAATGTTCAATTCACTTTGAACATTTTTGTACCCATGCGAATTGATCAATCTTAAATCGTTTCATATCTCCATTGACGTTTTTTAAACTTACTAAACGTTACTTATCGAGTAAAAACAGTACTGGGAGTCTGAAATATATTAGGCATATATATAAAGAGAAATTCACATGTTAAACTTTTATTAACTTCATAATATTTGGAAGTGAGATCTCACTAAAAAATTTCTAATGTTTCCATATAATTGCATATGATAATATTTATAGAAAAAGTGTTAAAGTAACTTTAGAAATAATTTGCTTTACGTAATGAACGCAAGTATATTTTAAGGATATATGCACATAAAAGAAACGAAAATATCTTTCTTTTGATTGATGCGGTCATTCTTCAATTCGGTCATTGAAGAAATTTTAAAAATACTGTGCTATCTTATGTTTTGAATCAGCAATTAACATTTAATGAACAGACCTTTATCCTCTCTCATGCATCTGTCTTCTTTTACGCTATCAACCATAAAGCTTATTTAAATAAAGTAGAACATCCTAATACACTTTCTAATCATAAAATTGAAATGCTTCATACATTAATTTTTCCTACCTACTTCGCTTACTTTAGTATACACCAGAGTACAAATTGCGCACAATTTTTACTAGTTAGAAGAAAAACTAAATTGGGAAATAAAAACTTCACCTCAGTTTATAGTGTAATTACAGATATAAGGGGAACATAATTTCAGAGTGCATATGATACAGAAATCCTTTCATAAACCTCAATTCAGTGTCTTTCCGAGACAAGATGCCGCAAACAAAGATTAACATAGTAAAATACAGTAATTCAGTAGTTATCAATAATTTGTTTTCTGAAAATTCTTGAAAAATATTGCTTTAAATAATCATGGCACTGGCAATGTTTTGTAAAATATGAAATTGTGTAACTGAAGAGAAACGGCAAGATGGCTAAACTTTGGCTGAACGGAATATTTTCTAAGATAATTTCAAAACACAAAGACTATCCATATCGCGAATTAGCAGGCATTAAGTAAAAAACATCTTTATGTAAGTGAGACAGCATAGATATTCGTATTATATCAGTAACAGATACGTATTCATGAAGGTTAACTCAAGCTATACCGTTTCCAGAAGACTTCAGGAACGACTAATAGAAACTAAAATCTTTACATAATAATCACTTCACCTTCTTCGGGGGATCAGAAACATTTTCTTTTATAGAACGAATCTTAGTCTCATCACTAGTTCTAATTAAAACCTATTAGTTTGAAGAAAATTAGGGAGGTTATATTACTACTGAATTTAGCAAAACAAAGAAAGAAAGAAAGAAATAGCATGTTTTATTGGTTTGGGCAGGATTTGGTTTATATTGGTATAGCTTATTCTTGGTTTGGGCAGGATATAGCTTCGAGAAAACTACATTCTGCTTAGTCATTATATAATTAATTTGTGACAGATCTAGATGCTAAAAGAATCACGTTGAAATACTTGCACATTTTTTCACCTAATTGTAGGCAATGGTCACAAAATTAAGCTTATTTGTATCGTAACGCTTTTAAGCCTAGATTCGTACAGACAATGAAAAATTTAAAAATTTAGATATTCTTTGAATGAAATGCTGATAAATGCTGATTAAATGCTGTCATCTATTCTCAGAAACTTAACTATATTTTGTATGAGTGCCACAGAAATTTATAATCTTATGTCACATTAAATCCTATTAAAATATGAACAGCATGAAGTAAATTTTCTGTGAAATTTTTTAAAATATCTTCTGCCTTTTCTTTCGAATCAAGGTTTAATTTCTCTTTCATTAAAATACAATGGTACGTACCATACAAAAATATGATTTAACTGATAACTACATTCTAAATAAAATGTTTACTTTACAACCAACTATTTTTATAATGTAAGTCATTTTTAAATTTAATATCCTTCTTAACATCAGATAGCTGTTCTATTCAGAACTTCTACAGGCTACTTTTTGCGGTAGTGAGTTCAGTGATTGTTTTTTATGCACCACTCTTCTAAAAAGTACACTAAAGTGAGTAACAAGAACCTTAAAAATTATAGCAGTTTTATATTCGCCTTTTAGATTAATTCTTGTGGAACAATATGATTTCCTTTTGCTTAATGACAGTAAATAGATAACATCCATGTGCATGTAATAGCTTTTATAATTACATGAGTTAGTATATACACGACAGTATTATGCTTTCTTTATTAAGGTTCTCATTAAGGTTATTTCTTTATTATTTTAAAAAGTTGGTATGGAATTAAATGGGTCAGTATAAATCAAAGATATGTGCAGATGGGCGTTTTTCACAGTTTTTAAAAGTATTTACGAAAGTTTCAATAAATGATAACAAAATAGTGTATTTATTTTCTAATGTGATTGCTGATAAAATCTGCTTTTCTTTCTTAGGTGTTAACAGCACTCATATTTACAAACGTAAGAACATGATTAGGAAGTACATAAGACAGCGTTATTCGAATTTCTTTGTCCTAAGAGCAAAAGCATATTTTTCATCCACCCTAATAAAAAGCTGTTTCTTTTATTATTTCTGAAAACCTTGTTGAAGTACTTCGGAACTAGGCATTTCTCTCACAGATCTTCTGCAGCTTTATGAAGAGTAGATTTAAAAGTGCACTTTATGTTATACCTTTCTTTTAACCGTCCATACATTTTTAAACCAAATGGAAGAATTATGAAGAAAACAATAATAAAACGTGATTAAATAAATATTATTGTTTTACACATAAGCAGATAGTGTCAGAGATCCTCATAAACACGTTTTAAAATAATAATATTAACATTTAATCCGAGAATTTCTTACACTTTAACGTTAGTAATGCGAATGCAGGTTCCTTTCATAATATGACTACTTAATAGACAGTTTGAGTAAAACCAAAAAAAAAAAAATGCGGTGTTTGGTAAACTAGGAAGAATTAAAATAAAGCAATAAATGTGTAAAATATGATAGTCTATTTCATTAATTTATCAGCTTACATTATATTGTGTAATTATTTTTTCTTCTTATGAAGAAAGTCTGATTTTTAAGATAAATTTTATAAAAGCTGAACATAAACCAATACTAAGAAAATGAAGTAGTACATTTTCTAAATTTTGGTAACACTTTTCAAATCACTTTGTATAATATATTTAACACGAAAAAAAATAATACTGGGTTTCCTACAATAAATCTGAAACACGTTAAATGATAGTCATTGTTAATATAGATATCATAAGCAATATATAAATATTCTACTTTTAATTCTTTTTGGAACAATTATTATTTGCTTCTGCTTATTCTGCTCGAGAGTTACTCTTTACCGGAAAGTCACAGGCATCAGTAATTAGAAGAAGATTTTAATCACTGTCCATGGTAATATGAAATGACTGAGAAGCTGAAGCGAAAGAAATCATAACTCTCATAACATCGTTGCTTAAGAAACGTTAGAATAAATAAAATTCTTATTCTTTGTTTAACATAATTAAATGATTGGAAGTGAGAAAAACTGAGTTATTTTTATAACAATGAGGTGAGTAATAAAACGTAATCGTACTTTGCCGTCATATAACCATTGTCTTCGAATAAACAGCAGATATTTGATTGAGAATTACAAAAGTGTTCATATCAATTTGAATCACAGCCCGATGAAGATGATACACATTTATTGTTTAGCCTTATAGGTATACAAGTCTGTAAGTGCTTTTATAATGTTTGGAGAATAGGATGGGGCTCATTCTACGTACAGACAATTTTTTCTATGTTAAAATTTTCTTTACATAGGTAAAAGAAAGGTTTTGTTAAGTTGCTAATCAACCTGTTTTACATTTTCAAGGAAAGGAAAATACAATCATAATTATTGCTATCCAGTTCAATTAGATAAAACTATTTTTGAAATACAGATCTGCTTTAAAAATGCAAATAGTGTCATCCGAAGGGGTGGAAAGTTCTTTGCACAAAATGCGTTTTCCAGCAAAATTCTGAAATTCGAAATTTGACTTCAGTCCTTATATAGTCAAAGCAAATTTTTATGGGGCCAAATGCTCTTTGGAAGAATCGAAACGAGGAAGCGATAGTGACCGTTTAAATGCAGATTGATTAAATATGAGGAGACAAGGTTACTGAATGTTTAAAGACCAATAGTGTATGCTCCTAGAAAAAAATCGGAAAAGCTCTTCCTAAGAAGCTTGTACAGGGCTGTAGAAGAAAAACAACAACATTCCAAGATCGGATTTCGTGGGTAACTGCCGTGACAATAGGAAAGTAAATGCTGGCCTACTGAACTTAGAACTTGTGGCCGCGAACGGACCATTTATATCGCAGCAGAATGTATATAGAAAGCTTAATGTAGAAAGGAGATGATTTGTGATTGACTGATCTAGCAATGAAAGAGCTTCTATCTGATTCGTCTCAGAGAACATCAGAATTTAGAGTCTACGTCGTAAGGCATGTATTCTGTTTAGTGATAAATTGAGTTTCAAGGGTTTTCTTTAGTTCAACTAACGTATTATTCAAATTTTTGTTATCTTTCCCGAACTCCTCAACTTCCCATCGTATTTCCTCGCCAGGATGTAAATTTAAAGTTAAGTGAAGTGAGTGTTTAAACGGGCGATTTTGGAGTTCATTCAGAGCCTGTTTTCGCTAGCCAGCGCACGTTTCGTTTCTGACCTTCTGTTACGCCGATACGCCTTTTGGCCATTTGAATAATTATCATGCCTGTTAGGTCGTCGAGTCAACTTAGTTTAGCCGTATCTTAAAGTGCTAAGCTAGCACTACTCTTTTTAGATTTGGATTTATTGCGTTACAAATTCTTAGTTTCCACCTCAAGGTGTCGGTATTATTGCATAGCACGAAGTACGTGCCTTTCTGTTCAGAGTTGAAAATAATAAAGGGTTATTTTTAACCTTCTTCTGTGCTGGTCGCCAGGTTCATTAGGAGCTTCTTCTGTGCTGGTCGCACAGTCGACTTCACGACTGTGCGAGAAGTCGCCAGGTTCATTAGGAGGGTCTAGATTAGTTTATGTGGCCAAAGAGAGATAGATCGTATAACATTAAAGAGCGTGACCACTATGTCTGCAGAAATATTTTATTCTAAAAGAAAGGGAATATGACCAATGGCTGTGAAAAGGAATGATCAGGGAAGTAAGTGTATCTCCTGCAGATGTTTAGTAAAGTTTCTCTCTGCCCTCATATGTCGAGCATACATCTTATAACCTCACGTAAGATATTTTACAATTGAAAGTAAATCTGATGTTTTTTATGGGTGATAACGGGAGTCCACGTCCGGTCTCATGTAATTTTTGACGATGGACAGCAAAATAACTTGACAAGTATCCTACAAAGAACTTATTGGACACCCTTAGAATAGCTCTTGCACAGCTCAATTCCCTTCCTCTAAGTAATCACGTGATTAATAATATGAATTCGTGCTATAATATGTGTAAGAATTAGGGTAGCTTGCATTCTCTAATAACAAAAAAATATATACATGTATTTCTGAGATATTCATATTTTTCTTAAATTGGATGTCACCTAATGTATTAATTTTATTTGTTTGGTAATCCCATGTATTCATATTGGATTTATAAAATTATATTCATCATGATAATATGTATAATCTCAAATAAATTCATTAAATTTTATTTCAAAGGCTTTGAAAAACGAGCATTTTTGTGCACTTTGTACAAAAGCGTACTTCAATTTTTCAAAGTAAAAATTTTTCAAGATGTAAAAATGACTCTACATTTTAAGATGAAATGCTAGTACACTAAAGCACAGAACTAAATGCGAATTTATACCGCAGAAGAAATATTAAAAAATCAATCATAATTATTTCAATTTTTTTAATGCTTGTGTTTAACCAACCGGTCTGATGGACGGAACACGGACTGAATGATGTGATTAAGTAGTAGGAAAAACAATCACCTTCCAAATGAAAGAGTTTTCGAAATGTATTAAATTCATTAAGTAAAACACACTATATTTATTTGTAATTATCAAGTAAATTATGCAACTCGTCATTACGCCATTTCACTTTGCCGAGCTTTCCACTGAAGAGAAGGCTTTCGAATTAACTTAACAATTAAATCTGACACGAAATATGTTATTAACAAACTACAATTTCCTCATATAACGTTATTTTAATAAGCACAAGATTATTAAGACAACAAACTACAAAATGTATCTACGCTGATTCATTCTTCGCATCACATTTTAGATCTGTCAAATTTGAAATTACATAATGACAAAAATACAGCTGTAATTTTTTTCAATTCTTAATCGTCAATTCTGCACATAACTAGCCTTGAATATTAAACTGCTGAGAGCTTCCATGAACTCAGAAAAATTTTCCATTCCACTTACAATCTCTTTCTGATGTTTTATTGCTTTTCCCTCCTCCGGTCACAACACGATAAATATTAAATGCAGTTATAAATTTTAAAGCAAAAATTTCTTCCCAGAATGAGATTTTTGCAATCAACGATATCTAAAGCTTTGTCAATCAAGTTCTTTTGTTCTATCCGTAACCTGTCACATTAGCGTCATACTGTTGCAGCCGCATCTCGGAGCAATGGGTCGTTTTCATTTTAACGCTTGCCGAAAAAGCTTGTGTTACTTGAATAAATTAAACTACCAACGCAGCGTTAACAAGTTTCGAGGTTCGCAATTTTTGAATTTTATATTAGATTTTTTTTATCTCTCTACTAAATGCTTTCGCTTGCTTTATGTTATGGTTTCCTAAATTGTTCAATTTATTCTTAATTAATCTCGGAAGTATTGACGTAAATGTTTGCTGCAGAAATAATGAAGTTCTTAAGGTAATTACTCCGTAGATGAAAATATGGGAAATAACAGACGTTTCAGACGAGTGTAGAGTTACCGCTTCCTTTATATATTTTTGCGTTGCTGGTCTCGTCATTAAGATAATGACGGAATTTAAGTTTTAAGAGAAAGAGAAAAATGTATTCATTAAAAGTAACTTACTCCTTCCGCTTCTTAGCAGTTTCAATGATTTATAAATCACAGTTAATTTTCTATGAACAACTTAAATTTGTTTGTAGAGCCAACAAATTTAGATTCCTTTTTACTCTATTTTAATATAACTAAAGAAAGCAATAGGTCTAAGATTTGTTAACTCAATCCTTTTGCACACTTTTACGCTAAGTAATTCAATTACTTATGGCTTAAACTTCAAGATCGGAACTATACTATAGTTAAAAAAACAAAATACTAATACCTGTTCATAAGGTAGTTTTTAAAGGTTCAGATAAACATTATATGATTATGGAACATATTCTGAGCAAAATGTTGCCTTATTCTGAAAATAAGGCTGTTCGGTTTCTTTAATACGACCTACTGTAAACAACATCTGACTCATGCCTCTGAGTAGCATTTAAAAATGCATTAAAATATTTTATCACTTACACCTTGTTTAACGTTTCATTATTTTAGTTTAAACATGTTACCTTAATTATCCGAAATTTATTACGACGCTAACTCATTTGCAAAAATGCGAAGTTTTCATAAGCATTTCTAACTTCGTGTGACTTGCTAGTAAATACTTAGGAGTCATTTATATCGTTAGTAAACTCATAAACGAAGATATAACATACGCTCTCTACTAAGAACCTCAAACAAAATCTAATATTAAGAATGAAGAACACTTTCTCAAGCAGGGATACCTTTTTATTTAGAAATTAAGGAGAACAATACAATTTAAGTATTATTGCATAACATCGTATTATTGTGGTACTTTGTAACAGAAACAAAAAAGCTCTCTACCTTTTTTTAGTCAGCATAATTTTAACAATATTTGTTTCTAACTTTTTTTACACAAGTCACAAATAAAATGTCACGAAAGTCACTTATTTCAAACTTTCAAAACTTTACTCGCGAAAACAAAATTCTTATGGGACGTGTCAATGAATTATGACACCCATTTTATGAACTAAGTGGTGCATGTTGTTATCGGTTTTTCAGTGAATTTACAGTAGTATCTAAACTAGAATATGTTATACACCAGGATCTAGCAGCTCATCTGTTATACACCTCTAGCAGTATCCACACCAGGATCAGATATTAGCTACAACATGAGTTGAACAACGCGTTTTTTTTAACAATACGTGATATTTGATTTATTAGTTGAGTTTGTGCTCATTTAAAACACGAGCTGATTCAATGTTTGCTCAACTGATACTTCCGAAATTGCTGTTAAAACTATAGTTTAAAACATATGACGTTTGAGTAGGGCACACTAATTCGGATGTTCATTTTCAGAAAATCAGAGTTGGGTTAAAACATTTGTAGGATCGTACTCTCTTTGGTAATATAAATAATATAAACTCTGATAGATCCTACTAAGCCTGGCGACTTCTTGCACAGGCGCAAAGAATACCAGCACAAAAGAAGGGTAAAAATAACCCTTCATTATTTAAACTCTGAACAGAAAAGGGACGCACTTTGTGCTTAATAACACCAACAACTTGCGGTGGAACGTAATCGTTACGCAATCAGTTCAAAGATAAAGCGTAGTGCTGGACTAATAATCTAAGCTAACTAGGTTGACTCAACAACCTACCCGGCGTTATACTTAGTGAATGGCCAAAAGGCGTATCAGCGAGGACAACCAGTAACGTGCGCTGGCTAGCAATATCACGCTCTGAATAAACTTCCAAGTTCAGTTGTTGCCGCGAATAGTAAGCATGTTTGCTTGTTGTTTTCCGACTATCATCAGGTATTTGCTTCTTAGAGCACTGAAGGTAGAGAAATGCAGAAAGATGACGCTCTGAATAAACTACAAGATTCACCCGTTTAAATACTCACTTCACTTAACTTTAAATTTGCATCCTGGTGAGAAAATGTGAGGAGAAAATGAGAGATTCCGGGAAGATGTCAAACTTAAAATAATTTATTATGTAAAATAAAGGAAACCTACAATTTTAATAAAAGAAGTCAAAATCGTATTTTCTTTTGGCAATTTATTGACGATATTACTGACGGATAAATATTACTGGTAACAAAACGAAGCTACGAATGTTCATAGAAATTTTGCATTTCAATTAGTGAGACCGTATTATAACGGTTACTGGTTGTTTACTTTTATGTATGTATGACTATAAGTCTGCTTTCGTTTTGTATGTTAAATGCATTAGTAGTGCCAACTTGATACTAACAGTGAAAAATTTATTTTCATCATCATTCAACTGAGACATGAGTTATTTCAAAATGAGTTAATAAGTGAAAATGAGTGATTTTGAAATGAGATATAAATGAAATAAATTATTCTAAATGCAGCAGTCAACAACATTCAAGTTGGTGAAACTTTTCCAAGGATGATGGGAAGACATGACTGATAATGTGAGAGTAGGCTGGCATTCATCGACGGAAACATTGTTCGTATGTTGTACTGTGTGTAGGATTACCGATGAATAACTATTAGAATGATCGTTAAATTTAGAACAAATAACTGCTCACATGATTTAGCCAAGAAATAACGAATGAGAAAATTGCTTGCAAAAGATTGCACTGAAATAACTGATAAGTGAAACAAACTCTGAAGTGGAAGTAGTGCTCTGTTAAGTAATCAAACTTATGTCCTTTCTTGATAGTTTGATTACGGGTAATGAAAGAGTCTTGGGTTTAATATATGATTAAACGCTAAAGTCGCAGAGCAAAGAATGGAAGATTAAAGAACGATGAAGAACACAAGAACCTTGTGGATGCAGATCCAAAATCAAAATTATGATAATTGGTTTTTCCAATATTCGTAGAACTGTTCACCACGGGTTCACTCTAGAAAGGCAGTCTATAAATGCAGTTTACTACACGAATATCGTGAGATGCGTACGAAATAGTGCACGGCGTCTGTGATCACAGTTGCTTGAACGAAGCGAATAGAATTTGCTTTATGACAACACACCATCTCACACATCAATAACTTTTCATTATATCTAACCAATGAGTCAATCGGTATGCGCGAATATCGTTCTTGTTTTATAAATTTAATTTTCTTTGATATTTTATGCTCGCGAAAATCAAAATAAAGTTGCAGGGTAGTAATTTGGAAACTTGAAAAGCAACAGGATCGAAATGATGAAACAGTTGAAGCATCTATCAGAAGCAGATCTCCAGGACTGCTTCCAACAGTGGTAAGTGCTTTCTCAAAAATGTATTAATGGCATAAAGATTGTTTCGAAGATGATGACCATGCTGATATACTTGAATAAAGTCAAATGCACTTTTTATATACTTTGTCCACGGAATTTTTGGATGACAACTATACACTAGAGAGCGCAGAGCAAAATGAGAACATAGAGCGTGGTGACTACAGTATCGTACAGGTGAATGCATTATCATAAAACTGCTGTCATGCACATTTAGCCGACACGACATTTAGCCAACACGTACATTTAGCTGACACGGACAGTTAGCCAAAAGAACATTTAGCCGACAGAGACATTTAACCGACAGGACACTTAGCCAATAGGATAGTTAGCCGAGAGGACATTTAGTCGAAACGGACATTTAGCAGACACGAACATTTAGCTGATAGAACACTTAGTCGACACTGACATTTAACCAGCAAGACGTTTAGCCGACAGCACGTTTAGCTGAAAACGCTTACATATATATAGAAAAAACATGAGATAATGTTTCACTAAAATGTGTTCAAATTTATGTGAAAACAAATGTTGTTTCCAGGGTACCTAACGAGAAGGTGTATCAACAAGTACCATATTTTTGTCCTAATTCAATGTTAAAGAAATTATGGTTTTAAAATTTTGCACGAAACCAACCTTATTTTGGCGTAGACTTTTAAATCAGTTTTGAGAGTAATCAGACATAAGTCTCTATATTTCAGCAGCGGGAAGGAAAATTCAACAGTTGGAATAATGAAACGATTTTATATGAAAATAATGAATGCAGCAAAGTGAAAACAAATGTGACGTAAGTAGAGTTTCTTTGAACCCTTTCACATATTTTTTTTCTTTCTTAGAAAATAATTTTAATTTTTCAGCTCTTTCAAAATTCTAATATCTTAGCTTTTTCACGTTCCATTATTATTTCCCGTGACAGATCACGTTACATTTACTTTCGCTTTGCTCTAATAACTTCTTTAAATAGAAAACCGTTTCGCTGTTCCGACAGCTGAAATTTTCTATCTCACTTCTGAAATATAGAGACTGACCCATCAGTCACTGAGTAGTAAAGTTTTGAACACTGGTAGTTCAGTCCGGGAGTACGATGGGCTGGCTGCATGGCCGCTCGTGGTTTTTCCGATGCGCAATGTTTATGTGAGCCAGTTTTCCCTAGAAAGTGTTCTACGAAGGCATCCCTTCCCTTAGACAGAAAGTCCTCGAGTGCTTTTTCATAATCAAACAAACCAAACCAAACCGAACTATAGAGACCCACGTCTGATTACTCTCGAAATTGATTTCAAAATCTGCGCCAAAATAAGATTGTTTTCTGTCTAATTGTAAAATGCAGAGTTTTTTAATATTAAAGTAAAAAAAATATGATTCATAAATCTTCTAGTTGAATATCCTGGGAACAGTCTTTTTTCAGATAAATAGGGACGAATTTTACTAAAACGTAGAATTTTTTTGTCTGTATGTACGTGTTGTTAACTAAACGTGCTATTGGCTAAAATGACTTGTCGGTTAAATGGTCTGTCGGGTATATGCCCTTGTCGGCTAAGTGTCCTGTCGGCTAAATGTCCATGTCGGCTAATGTCCTGTCTGTTAAATGTTAGTATCTGCTAAATTTCCTGTCGGCTACGTGTCTCGTCGGCTAAATGATTTCAAGCTAAGTGTCATAGAGTCATAAAAATATCTATTGACTAACAAAGGGAGCCTAGAACTTGAGCAAAGATTTAGAAAAACTCTGCATAATTAGAGATGATATCAAAGCAAATAGATCTGCAAACAATTAATACGGACGTCATGAAAATATACAAGTCAACCGAAGATAAAGTTCTGTGTTAGCATTCATATTATTTAAGCTCTTGTTATATGCTGCAAATTTGATAGTCTAGTCGGCAATGCTTTGGAAGAAAAATCTACAGCTCGAATCCAGTTCAGCTTGCTCCCCTTCTTTTTCGTTAAATTGATATTGTTTCTTTCAAATTGTTTTAAGGAAATAACGCAAAAAATGATGCAATAAAAAATTTTGTAGAGTAAAGCAATATTGTTATGACATACTGCAGTTGTGTAAAAAAAGATATCTTAAATTCTGAAGAAACCTCTATCTGTTTCGTGAACGAGCAAACGCAAGTCCCTCTTCTTCGACTTGCATTTCTTTTTGTGTAAAGGCAGGAGGTGTAGTAAGCTTTTTATATTTTTATATTTTACGAAGCAAAGCGAAAACAAGCGTAGCGACATTTGCCGAAGCCTGAAGAAATTAATGAAACGTGTTTGTAATTGCACATTTCCTGAAGTTTATGTAGTATTTTAGAGACATTTGGTTATTTCGAAGCAGAAAAGATGAAAATGGGCAACGCCTTTCGCGAGACTCGAACCACGGACCTCTGGAATACGCGCCCAGCGTGCTGACCACTACACCACGAAGGCATGCGAAGAAGGCGGGAGAAATACCTTGTAGTATAATTGATTGCTGATATTCACCAAAAAATATTCTGAAAATAAAATATTGGCATCGGAAACATTGAATACATGAAAGCTTATTACAATTTAAATCTTTGCAGATAACGTGGACTTGTAATGCATATAAGAATACAACAGAAGTAAATGGGAATAATTCGAACATTCTGCCGATTTACGTGAGAGAATAAAGTGTGTGCTTTTGCTTTGGAAGTTTAATGGAAAGCTTTCCCGAAAAACGTTAATTTTATTTTCAATATGTGTTTGAAACGTAAAACTGGAAGTTAATCGAAATTTGGACAATATGCGGGATAGAGTTTTATGAGTATTAATACGAAGTGAATTTTTCTCTGGGATTTTAAATGAATATTTTCAAGAAAAGAATTTAAATTTTCATAAAATTAAGTGTGCATTAATGCCATATTTTTACGTTTTGAACCTTTCTGTAACAATAATCATCCAACAGTTGTAAATAAATTTAGGAGAAAAGTACAATAAGTAAGACTCAAATAAATAAAAATTTCTTTTTAATGAAGTTTTAGAATTAGTTTTTGCGTTATTCCCCCAATAACAATTTCCTGAGTATTTTTCCTTAAAATATGATATTAAAGAAATTAATAATACCCATAAAAATTGGCATTGCCAGCAGCTACACATGAATTACAGACATTTAGTCTGAAGCTCCGAATGTTGCCAGTTAAATTATCGGAGTTTACAGCAGACGGAAGACCTCAAATAATGTGAACGTTATTTGGAAATTTAGCCTCGGTTTTCTCACATTTATACAATTGTTATTCCCCGAATGTTAAGAAATGTACAGTACTTTCTTTACACTTTAAGATTCTGTATAGTAGAGCAAAATTTGGGAGAAACTGCTGATCTCTAGATCGTGCATTCTCTTTGTTAGATTTGCAGCTTCATGATCTGATCAAAGTAATTTTATTATAATCTAATAAAAGCGGTTTATGTGATTCTACTATTTTATGCTTACAAAAGTTTTCATTTCAATTCGACCGTTAGCAAATTATCATAATTCTTGAAATTAATAGCATATCATTAAGCTGCTTTTTTCCTAACAATGGATTTTTTTCTCTATAATTTAGTGCTTCTTTACGTAAACACGTACGGGCCAAGCGCAGAAAACTGCAGCAGTTGTTAAGTTATAGAAACTATTCAGTTTTTTTTGGGGGGGGGGAGCGAGAAAAGGGAAAAATCACTGTGCATTTTCTGGGAATGGAATCACTCGGATATTTCAAGATTCTGTTAGATGGATGCTCTAACTACTACACTACAGGAGGAATCATAAAATAATATGCTTCGTTTTAGGCTGATTTTTCTTTTATGCTATTAAAGCAGAAATAAATATACATAGCATAGATTATAGTTGCATAGATTTAGATTCCAAGTTACAGTTGTCTAGCTAATGTACATATAAGGTATTTCTCCAGCCTTCTTGGTGTAATGGTCAGTACACTCGGTGCATATTCGAGAGGTCCGAGGTTCGAATCCCTGCGAGGGCATTGCTCATTTTTCATGCCTCCTGCTTCGAAACAACCTAATGTCTCTACAGGCATAGATTCAATTTCCAGTTTGCAGTTACTAAGATGGTGTTAGTCTTCATTATAATTTCTTCTTAGAGCCTGCCATGCAAATGCCTTTAAATTATTGTGGTTGGTTTTTAGGATCTTTAGAGCTTAATTGTGATAATGACACAAAATTATGTACAGCTTTTGAGTCTAAAACTGAATGAAAGGCATTCAATTTTAGAATTTGATAGCAAATTTCATAATTCAAAGCACACATTTTATTCAAGTAAACGAAGGGATTTTTAACAGCCAATATAGAGTGACAAACTTACATTTTACCTAATTTCTATTAAAATAACAAATAAAATCTTAGAAAATAATTCAGAAATTTATATATTGAATAAGGTACTCTAAAATCCTGTGGTTTGTTATTAGAGATTATTATATGTTTGCAATTTAATTATAAGTAGATGTTGCGAAATTTGCAAACAATATATAAATATTATTTGCAAATTTTATTACACTTACTTCTTTCAGTCATGGGACTTGATTTGCCTTTTAGTACCTTTTTATACGGAATTCTATAGTTCTATGCATATGAATTCTTGATTTCTGGAATCATAAATATGGGTATATGTATAGTTAAATATGGGTTGTTAGTTTTGTATTTTGAAATCACCTTTTCGAATTTCAATCCTCGTTTCAAATATTTGGATAATTTTTAGGGCAATTATAATACAAAACTCTTACTTAAAACTGGGATTTTGACCGTGGCTGAATGATTCAGACCAGCAATCGTCCTTTAACCTTTTAAAATATTTAACTCAGAACAATCAAAATCATGTTTAGACAATAATCAGAACAATAATGATTAAGCAATCAAAGGCGTTAACATGATAAAATGTGAAATTATCTTCTAATTGCACTCCAAAATGTATGAAACCCAAAACATATGATAAAGGAAATAACTTACATCAGGACAAACAAAAATTTTTCTCTGTCTCAAAGATTTAGGAGAAAACAATAAAAAATAAATAAATTTTTACCCCAGCTTATTGTAATTTCCTTTCAAGTTATTACTTTGGTTGCAAAGAGTTGAACTAGAATGTAACAACTAGAATGCAAAATTCTGAAAGTTCTCAATCACTGCTTGGACTAACTGGAAAGACTGATGATTGATGAATGGTTCTATATCAATAAGATAACCAAAATTAACTTATGAGGCAATCACATCTTGAAGTCATTATCAAGTCTGTGATAAAGTGTTATTAATACAGCGCTTAATTTTGATTTAAAGAAGTGTTAGCATCTGATTTTAGGATTGCATAGCTATAGTTAATTTTCTTAAAAGCATTACATTCGCGGGATGGGTATATTAGGTTTGTTGACTTCAAGAAATGAAGTAAGTAAACTTTATTTTCGCATTTTAATGCTAAAACGTTATCCGTGTGAAGTGTTTCACAGCATATTTAGTAAAAAAATTGCTTTTAAAAGAATAAACTGCCCATGGAAAATTATGCATGATAATTTTATATTTATATCTATATTTATCTATCGATTTATCTGTATGTATGAAATATGTACACTCATTTCCATAAAAATTTGCAGCAGCAGCTTCATTAAGGGCCCCTGTGTCTTTCCAAACCATCGTAAAGTGCCTGGTTGAACGACATCTGTTATCGCGACGCCCATTACGTGTGCTGCCAATGACACCCACCCACTGACGCCTCCGTTTGGAGTGGTGTCACGCACGACAGGATTAGATTTTAACGGAATGGAACCAGGTTGTCTTCAGCAATGAATCTAGATTCAACCAGTGACCAGTGATGACAATCGTGTTCATGTGTAGAGGCCCCGTGGTGAACGCCTCAATCCTGCCTTCGTTTTACAGCGACACACTGTTCCTACAGTTGGTGTGATGGTATCGGGTGTCATTGCTTACTATACACGGTCAGCCCTAATATTGATCCATTGCACAATGACAGGTCAGCGGTACGTCCATGACATCCTTCAGCCACATGTGCTGCCACTCATGGCAGGGCTCCCAGGAGCCTGTTTTCAACAAGACAATGCTCGGCCACAGACAGCACGGATCTCACAAGACTGCCTCTGCCACATTAACACCCTTACCTGGCCTGATCAATCCCCACATTTGGCACCAATCGAGCATATCTGGGATCATTTGGGACGGCAAGTTGGACAACCTACGAGATTGACCGAACTAGAGGCGCGTTTACAGCAACTGGTGGAACGAGATGTCTCAGGACACCAAACGGAACTTGTATGCCTCAATGCCATCACGTATCGCATCGTGCATTCCCGCTAGAGGTGGTCCAAGAGATTACTAAAACTTCCGTCTATGTGTACTTTTTCTGCAATAAATGATGCTTTTTTCTTTGATTTTCTAATTACTTACTTATATCAAAGTAGTACTTACATATGTAAAATTTCGTTTCATTTTCCCAATTCTTTCTTGGTGCGCAAATTTTTATGGCAATGAGTGCATAGTGTTATGTATTACTTATTTCAGTTGTGATTTAAATTGTTTTAAAGGTAATGATTTAACTTATTTTGCTTCAGACTTAAGGATTAATTTGTTTTTA
>KK112297.1:383190-431343 GCA_000611955.2 Stegodyphus mimosarum | reverse complement strand
TTGCCGGAATTAAAATTCCTAAATATAAATTTGTGTAAAATGTTTAGAATTAAATTATTCATAACAGAAAAAAATAATAAAATAAAACAAAACAATGCCACTAAAATTCGTGCTCAGTTTTAAATTTCCGGTATGTGAGTTAATTTATATACCTTAATACAACTCTTTTTAACGTATTACAGAATTTGAATGTCCTTATTACATAGTGGAGAAGCGTGATAATATCAGTTGCAAGGCGTACGCTTTAAATTCTTTTATTTTTGAGGTATGGATATTAACGCAATTATCTTTTAGGCATGAGAGAAATAATCTCTGATCTTGGTATTTGCCTTACTTTAGTGTCCTCTTGTTTCTGGCATTTTCCATTAGAAGATTCAAATTCATTTTTAAAATGCACCAACTGACGTGAGAAATCTTTTCAGTAAAAGATTAAGGAATTGAAATAAGTCATAAAACGACCGACGTTTTGTCTGGAAAATATGAAGCTGCTACAGAATTCCAGAAAATACAAAAAGTAGTTTGTCTTTAATGATATTTTCATAATTTTTTTTCTTATAGCTTTAAACGGAGTGGTTTTAATATTATTAACATCATAGTTCATTATTTGAAACAAAACTCTTACGAGATACATCGGGGAAATCGACGGCAATCTTTCTTTTAATTGTTGTTGAAGATTAAACAGGAAAATTACAAAAGAAATTTAATTTCAGAAATTTTATAACTGAAGTTGGTTTTAGCTACTTTTTTATTTTTCTTGTAGAAAGATGAATTAAAGTCACCCTTTTTCTCTCTTTCTATGTCATGTGTAGGTAAATTTCTCCAATTATGGGTGTGATATTTAACACTGCTTACCTCTTATTATATTGCTTATATTCCTTCCTTTCCTCCTTCTACTGATGTTTAACATCACATAATAACTTTTTTAATTTTCAGCAGCTGGCAAATTTTGACTGAAATAATTTAATTTGTTACAGTAGTTTTATAAACTCAATGTACATTTGCATGTTATTAAATGACAAACATAAAGGCCTTAAAAATTTTATTTCATTGCAATAAGTGAAAAGAATTATAAGCAATTTCATATTTAACGTTACGGATAATTATTAGCAATTAAAGCTAACCTTCTATTGCAGTTTTCAAAGTATAATAAAAACTAAACGTACTGTAACATATTTGAAATTTGCAATTTTATTCCCATATTAAGCATTTATTATTATAGCAAGTATTATTAGTATTATGTTCTTGAAGTTCATTAATTATTTAAAATTTTCTTTATTTAAAACAACTACAGAGAAGCTTTACATTAAAATCATTTTTATTGTCGGATCAATTGTTAGATCCTCCGAAAAAATTTCACGAAATTTTAATTCTAAATTTAATTGCATACTTTTGTTTAATTGAAACGAATTTCAATAAAGGAAAAATTTTTTCTACCAGCGAGGCTATGGATATTAACAGACATAAATTAGAAACTATTTTTAAGAGGAGCAAATACGGTGTAAAATGCAGCCCAAACATCTTGGAGGGCACATAAATCTTAAAAATAGATAGAAAAATGTATTAGATTTAGAAGAGAGTTGAGTTTAAGCTAAAAGTTGTTAAAACAATTTACAGGTAAAAGGATGCTTGCAGTATTGACATGAAAGTCAAGCCATTTGATTTTATGCCATTATTACTAAGTTTTACTCCTAGGTATTTTTAATCCGACTTACCTTTACTTAAGTTACTAAATCTTTAATAACTAACAGCGTTATTTAGGATAAACTAAAATTACATTCACGCTGTTGCTCAGGACATCTATAATATTTTTCATGTAATGCATTCTTCGTCAAACATGGTACAGATCTAAAGACATTTCTACCATGCGCTCTTAAGATGCAAAAGTTCATTGACCTGGCGAGTCGAAGATCTCGTGTTCGATTCCTGACAAAAGAATAGTTTATTCCGAAATATCCGTTGCTCCTAAATTAATCCATTACATCTGGCACCTGAGCTAAAAACATTGGGTGGTATTAATTCGTCACCAGCTTGAATTGGTCGATTGGAGATTTTCCACTTTCCCCTGTCTCCCTCTAGCTAAGTGTACTTTAGGTGTCTATCATTCAACCCTTTAAAAAGTGTCCTGCATTTAGAAGGATGTAATTGAATAAAAGCATTACTCACATGTACTCTGAGATGTAACCGTTAGCACAAGATTCTATCGAAGCTCGACTCTAAAGGAAGTGCAGTTCACTTTTAAGTGTTCTTCTCTCGTAAATTCCTCTTAGATCTGTATAAAGTCAACAAAGTAAACTGTTATTAAAGTGGGGCCCTCTATAACAAACCTGACTCTAGAACTAAATTAACTGTATGTTACTGTACGACAATTTTTAACTGACTGCTTTCAGTAAGATTATCTTGCAAACACAGGCATTAGACGATAAGAGTGATTTCGAGGTCTGTGAGGGAGAACCTAAGAATAAATTTGCGATCTTCTAGGTTCCACTGGACTTTAGTTTAGGCAAAGCAATCTAGGACTATCTATTTAAACTTCACGATAGTTTTGACCAAGATTGCCCAAATGGAAGGAATATGGGGTTAAGTATCCCTTGTTGCATTACCACCAGCTTCCCGAGAGGCTTCTCAGATCGATCGATTCGAAATGCAAATGATTATGATGGCTTATTAATAATACTATTAAGTCAGTGCATATAACCACAGATAAGCAGTATTTGACTTATTGTAAATTGACATTTTGGCCTTTTTGTTATTTATGGAACTAATGTAAACTTATGTCTAAAACTAGGCAAAACGGCAATCGTATTTTGTCTTAGATTTTAAACTGAATTCCATCGATTTCAGAAATAAAACCCTATCAGGCTTAGGTCTCTCTACTTCATGAATTAAAAACGTCAGTCAGAATTAACTTCAGGATCAAGACAATCTGCTTCACAAGAAAATTTTATTTTTGAAGAAGTAGGGCCTGAATTTAACTGCCTTCGAAATCGAGAGCGTTTTGTTTAAAATCCATGTCAAAATAAGGTTTTTTTTCTAATTTGAAGCTTGCTTATATTACACATTTCTCTTCCTAGTTGAAATTTAAAATTATTATGAGGTTAATTTCGGTTTGATCTTGCAGCAAAACTTAAGTAAAGGTAATCTGAACTCTGATTATTATTTGACGTATACCTGAAAGATGTGGTGATACATATTAATATTAAACAATTGGCTTCCATGTTATTAGGCAGTAACAAGTGGGTGATAAGATTGTTGATATTCTAAATATTTCATACACTTTCTGGGACACAAGACTTCTGAAAATGCACTTTTTATTTATTCCCTAATGAATTCAATAACTCTCATATGGACTATTTTGTGTATTAGGATACCTGAGTTACGTATTACGCATACATGAATTATAGATTTAGATAGGTTCTAACTTTTATAACCATTTAAGTTCGATAAAGTGAACACAGTTCATAAATACCTAAACATCTGCGTTTTATTCAGAGTGTTATAGCTTAGTAGACAACTACAACATTAGTGAAAAATAATCTGGATTGGATTTAAAAATTAAAAATTAATGTCAACAACGCCGTGATAACTTTTCCTTCTGATCACAATATTCTTATCTCGAACATTAGTTCCGGTACATCACAAATTTCAAGTACCAAGATTTATTATTACACAGAGAAAAAAGTAAATTACTTTAATCAAACTACCAGAATAAAGGCTTTAATCTAAATTAAATATTTCTATTAAAAACACAAAATTAAAAGGCTAAATTTATGAAGAATGAATGCACTTACTTGTAAATCCAATTTCGCGGCTTCAGCTCCTGCTCTTGTTGTGAAAGTGACAAATCCGACGGGCTATAGAATTAGATTAAAATAATAAGAAAATAGCAAACCAAACATTCAGATGTGACTATTAACAAAAGCAAAAAGTTGCGCAAAAGGCTTAGATTCCATACTCATTAATCGCAACTTGTGTTCAAAGTTTGAAAAAATGCAAAGAAAGTAGTAATGCATAAAATTTGGTTTTGACTTTCAGTTCACTTTAACAGCATAGATCAACACAGCATTGTCATTTTGATAAACCCAAAACAAATAAATATTTTGAAACTATTCCAACCTTTCTTTAAAATATTCAGACTACTTCATAATGTTTATTTTTTTTACACAGCCTTCTCTTCATAAGCTAAATACTTCCACATCATAAACGCGCAAAAGCAAACCCAATGAAAAAACATAAAAATTGATGAAAATGATGACAGTAAAAACATTTAGCCGCGTGAAGCTAGACCCATCCTGCCACAAAATTAATGCCTTTCGTGGTTTTTCTTTATCTTTCATAAACAGCATTTTTTTCATAAAAAGTACTTTTCAGTATCGAAGACTAAAAGCATGACACGTGTTACGTAAAAAATTTCCTCTTCCCCTTTGAGTAATGAAGCGACAGATTTTAACGATAATTCATAGCTGGTAGTCAAAAAGGTTAGACTGTTAATTATTATCGTAATAATTTTCGTTTCTTTTATCATTTCAGGGAAGAAAAAAAGCTTACTTGCCGAACTTTCGATCCACGCAAAATATTGAAAATATTTTGGTTTGAGCTCATTTCAGAAAAATGAAATGCCACCACATTTTTGAATGATTATTTTTCCCATCTTATCGGAGAAAGACAAGTTATTTCTCCATGCATGCCATGCATGGATTTTGATTACTTGCCGATCTGTAAATATCAATAGTGAAAAGAAAGAAAAAGCTCGAAATTGTTCATTTACTAAGCAATATTGTTGATTGTTAACGGTAAAGAACAAAGACGTTATTGTTGAATTTTAAGACGGTGAAATATGTGTTATGCTTGTCGAAAAATAATAGATTTTGTAAGAGCTTTGGTATAACGGAAATAATATTTTAATGAAATAGATGAAAAGCCAGCCATAGTTTGGCGTAGATCTTGATTAAAACTCTAGCAGTTGTAAAAGCCTTCTGGCTATTTGTTTTTTTTTTCCTGAAGAAGAGGCATCTATGCAGACTACACTCAAAATCGATAGAAGTTTATTAAAATTCAACTACAATTTAAAGTTGCTTTTCTGGCTAATTTTAGTATTGACAAGTTTTTATTCTAGTTACAATACTTCAAGCTTTATGTTTAAAATAATAAGTATGAATTTTTTATTATTTTAATGAAACATGACTTAACAGCTGCTATTCGTATAATTTTTTGTATAGCCTAAAGATGTCAATCAATGAATATGAATCAATGAACTGTGTACGAAAATTCTTCACAGACAATATCTAACCGATTCAATCTATCTAGAACATTTCATCCGAGTTTAAATCTAGTATTATATTGCAATATCATCGATTATTGAGTAAGCCATTTTTGAATAACATAAATCGATTATTATAATTATTACCTAATATGTTTACATTCAGATGTTTTCATTGGAAGTTTGGGATAGTTATTTTTCTGCCTTAACGGAAAAGCAAGGGTGTTTATCAGTCCAATAAAGCGTGGGTAAATTTACTTGTTTACCTTCATCAATTCATAGATACTACTATAGATTTATAGATTTATTTTTGTTTTCAACTGATTTTCGTAAATGCTAATTTAAGATCTTTTTACTGCTATTTTATTTTAGTCACTTTAACCCATGCTTGTTACACAATAGATTTTCAATTCATCGTTATATTAAAACGTGAAATTCGGAGTTTATCACACTAAAATTTAAATTACATAGTTAGTCAGCAGCCAGTAATATAAAGACAGCAGGTGAAACCTTAGATAACTGTTATTAAGGTAAACTTTAATATCTTAAGCTAGAAATGTTAATAAAATTTGCCTGATGAACATAATATGGGGCTTTCGCTAGATGCAAATTTCTTTCATTGCTATGGAGAAAAATTAAATGCTAAGGTTTCATAAAATTTTTTTGATTGTGGAAAAATTAAATGCTAAGGTTTCATAAGATTTTGTTGATTAGTACTATTTGATGAAATCCTGATTACAGCACAAAAATATTGCAAGTCTTCTTTAGAAAATAAAGAATGTCATTTTCTGAGCTTTGATGCTTTTGTCTGCGATTTAAGTACACCTAAAATGCAGCCAAAAATTTCAATTAAAAACTTAGAATGAATGTTTTAGTTAGTATATGTAATAACAGGAACATAAACAACTTTTATTATGCTAACAGTAACATCATATAGAGATTTCTATCAGAGAGATTAATTCAAGACATTCTTCTCTGATAGATTCTCTGAAACCAGGAAAATATTTCTTTGCATTTGCTCATATTTACAGATTTTATTTTTTTGCTGTAAAAGTTCTGAATTCCTTTTCTGAGATCATATTTCTTTATTTGTTTCATACACCACGGAGATCCTCCTTGATAGCACTTAATTTATAACTAGGAATAATATAGATACAGAGCTAAGTTTAATGTTAGTGTGTTTTTGCAAAAGGAGTATTATTAAAGTATTTCAAATATTTTTATCCATAAACACTTAAAAATTCTTCTGTTAGACTGATTATGAGCATAAGAAAGTATAATTTCATTCTGCTATAATAAATTAGTAGATAAAATAGGTGAATTACTCAAAACCTTCAGTACAATATTCATGAAATTTGGACAAATGTTCAAAACTAGTTGGTACTATAGACTTTTATGTAGCATTTCTTGATGGAGTAAATATTAGTAAAGCACTTCACATGCGCTGCTGTATTCAAGACACAAAATTAATAAAATTTAAATGTGAAATTTCTGGAATAAGAAAATTACTTTTTTAACTCAGAAAGCTTTATTTTTTATTGCTTCTGATTTAGTTTAAAGATCATGTACTTTAGAATGAAAATGTACAATTGCTTTATTTTTATGTTGGATAATCTTGAAAAAGTAAGAATAAGAAATAAATTAACAGAATATTTAAAAATAAACAAGTTGCTAGTTTAATATCTGAACTTATTTGGAATGAAATCTTTTATAAAATCGAAATATTCTTTTAATATATAAGGAATTACTATCGCAGTTTGCCAATGAAAGAAAAAATACATATATTTGATATTATACTTATTGGCCTATATAGTGATGTCATATAAATTTAATGATAATTGCCTGTTACATAAATTTCGTATAATTTATTAACTTTTTTGGATAGTGCATATTTAATTTTATGACAGTAGTTACGATTTCTATGGTTAATAGCTACGATTTAAAAATACCAGATTTTGAAAACAATAGTCTTTTTTTAATCACATTTCATTGCATATTTAGAAGTCGATATGAGTTTAATAAAAGTAAGGAACAGTTATTGATCAGTATATACTGTATTTAATAAATCATAAGCCGAGCGCTACATAATATGTGAAATATTTAACTTACCGATGAAGTTTTTCCATTTTTGCTTGTGACTTTTAATAGCGAACCTTCATATCCCTAGAACAAGCAAAAGATGCAAATGTATTTTTTAGAGATCATGTAACCCAAAAACATAAGTTTTATTGCTAGATATTTTGAATTTGAAGAACTTTTATAATTAGTAGTGCTTTATGATTAATATATTTATCATTTTTATGATAAATTTATGATTTTTTATGATTTTTATGATAAAATAAGGCGAAATTAAATCGTAAATTAAAGTTAGTTTCATAAAAATAAATGCATTAAGAAGAAAATATCATAGTTCTGAAAACTCTTTATCACTCCGTTACAAACGTTTACCGGTGAGAATTTTGTACAAAGCATTCTGTTCAGTTTTTAGATGTTTTCGAACCATGATTAATTAAAGGACGTTAATTATAATGTTATATCATAATTTGTAGCTTTCATTGCATCTAATGTTTCAAGCTAGACTAGAAGAAATTCCTTAAGTCAGGTCTTCATTACCAGTTATTTATCTATGCAATATAATGACAAAGCAATGAAAACTAACAGCATGTTTCAACAAATATCTCAACATATTTCGATAACTGTTTCAAGGCTGTCAATTAGATTAATTGAATACTTACTTTGTACGCCCTGAAAAGAAGATATAATTCTCGTGGCTTGGCATCCATGGGAAGACCACTTACAAATAATGTGCGAACCTATAAAAAATTTAAAACGCATCATTAAACTAAAATTCAGCGAAATGTTTTAAAAACATAATTCAAATATTTAAGATAATACATTCTACTTTTGAAATAAAATATAAGCAATATGTTGTTATCGAAAGGCTTACTTTATAATAACTTTAAATTCCACATTTGAGGAATTGAGGATAATTTTATTCATAATTATAACAAACTATTCTTTAAATTATTAATTTACTGTGAGGATTTATTATTTATGCAATTTTCCTTAGTGCACATTAAGAAAAAAAAACGAGGAAAACCTTACGTGAAATGGTAACATATTCCTGAATGTTTTAGCATTACTTTTCTAAGTTCTTAAATCTCGACATGTTAAAATTTTTGTTCTTAATTTAATGAGTCAAAATTTAATACTATGATGCTGACTAATACTTTCATTTCTAACATTTTAAACAGTTTAAATTCTTTTGCTGCGTTATGATGGAAAATACATTTTACTTTTAAATGTTTGATCATTTTATTGCATTAGATAACTAATGTCTTCATCAAGTCCTTTTACTTTTTCTCCGAATTATTAAAATATTTCAAATAAGGAAAATGACAAATAACTTTAATGCCAAGTCTGGATATTAAATATTATTTTATATTATTATTCTACTATGTTCTAGTGTTTATACAGAATGGAATAATGTGATTTTAGGCGCAATAGGTTGGATAAAAAAGTATCATAAGCTGATTTTTGTTGAACTGCGAAAACTAGAGTCTGAATAATCATAACATATTGTCTCTGCCAGCTCGAAATCTCTTTTTTTTCAAGAAGTACATAGGTTTCCAAAACCGTTGGAAAAATTAATTTGATTACTATAGGAAAATATTTCAGAAGTCATGATCTTAATAAAATAATGAACCAGTTATCAAAATTATTGACTAGTCAGATTTACCATACATTATTATTGTTTGAACGAATTTTTAAAACTACACCAAAACATAACAAGATTTGCAATAGAACAGCATTCATATGTCAAACTTGTAAAGAACAGTTCAAGTGATGTCAAGAAGGAATGTTTTTGCCAAAGTGTGCTTGGATGAAGAAACTGCATCATAGGAATTTATAAATACGGAAGCCGGACAGCTGAGCACTTATGAGATTTATAATTTAAGTTATTGTAACAGTTCCGACTTATAGAGCATAGCATTTATCATAATAAAAATGGTAGAATTAGTTTTGCTGCGCTTCTGTGTACTTAGGTAAGAATGTAATATGGTAATATTAACTATCAGTGTCTTGAAACAGTCAAATGGTTTTGGTAGAAAATATAGGATAATCATATTTTTTCAAATTAATTTCGAAAATGTTTTGAAATTAAAATTAATTCGAAACTAAAACTGCATACATTTACTTGTAAATAACACATATATCTTCAAATAATTATCCCTCAATTATAGAAGCTTCGCCGAACGATTAAAATTCCTAACACTAATCTTCCCTATATATTTTCTCAGATTTCTGCAAAGAAGTAAATGATAATATTTCAGTTGTCTTTAGCTCAGAAATTGCAGATAGAGGAGGGAGAACTTTTCAGTCTATTCAAGTTTATGTTTTGACTAGCATGGCTAACAAGTGACAATTACGCTCTCATTAAGCAAAAACAAGATAAATATGAATAAGTAATCTGATGAACAAATTTCGTTAAGTTACTCCAGTCAGTATGGGCATCCGATAGCCTTATATTCAAGCGCCCCATCTCTTGAAATATTCAGCAGTAAGCTATTTTTTAAGCATTAAATATGTGTGAAGGATTAAAAATCTCGTATTATAGTTAATTCTATCTAAAACACATCAGAGAAACATTATGCTTAGAAATCGCAACCACTGCCAGAAATTATTGACAATGACAAATCGTCAGCTATTTACTTTTTCAATCGATAGATGCCACCAGTGGCATCAGTTACGAGCTTCATTTCCTGGGCAGCCGGACAGATTTCCGCGGGCAACATTTCTGTCGGGGCAGTTCATCACTCTGCGAAACACTGCCAACTGAGCTGCAGCCGGTATACAAAGGGTAGAAATGATAGTTTATTCAATACAAATCTTCCCTTTTATTGAAAAAAAATCAGCGATGCATTTGGTGAACCTGGAACAGTTATTACTAAAGAAGTTTCAAAGCTTGATACTTTGGGCGGATTTCCGTTTTAATCATTCGACTCTTAAATTGATAGCATAATTAAGAAATTCAGAAAAACGCTAATGTAAGCATGTGCTGCTTGAAAGCAAGAGGTCGCTAAACCATTAATAGATAAAAATATGTTTATAAAATTTCCTTTTCTTTCTAATCTTATATTTTTTGAAAGCTTTACATTCACTTTACATAAAATAAGCTAAGAAGAGGACTATTTTGATGAACATGATTTATATGACAGTAGGTAATTGACATTTTCACAGTCTTGACAAGGATTTGAAAATTAGACCAGCAGCTTTGAAGTTTTACAGTAACTTCGATCAATATGAAATCATCTCAGTCTGAAATCTTTTCGTATTTCTCCCAAACAATAATTCAGTGCAAAATACTGTTGTATGTTAATGCAAGTATTCGAATTAATTAAGCTTCTTTTCTTTTTGCTAAATGCAAATCGCCTAAACTTACTAAACAATTTAAATTATGATGTTGATATAAATCTTTTTGGAGCAAATGAAATAACCTGAGATCTATGAAAATCTAAACGTGAGACATTTTACAGTTTCCTTTTCGTACAACATATATACACTCATAACCTACAGTTATTCTTAAGTTTTGACAGCTACTTTAATTGGGATATAATCCGAGCCATGTTAAAATATTTATGATACACAAAACTGCACAATCTGGTCCACACATATATATATAGAAAAGAAGTTTGAATTGTAAATCACTTATCGTCCTGTTACAGCTTTAATAAAATATTATAGCACAATTTTGGAATAAGACGGAGGCTTAAGCACGAAAAAATCTGATTTGCATAACTTGAATTTTACGGAAATCTTGTAACAATCTTTGAATGGTCCCTGATATTTAGGTATGTTCTGCTATTTATTTATAAAACCTGGGAACTAATCTAACATTAAATCCCTTAAACACTGTTGGAACTAATGCTTGTGCTTCAGAACCGAATACATAACTGTGTAAATTAGCAGAAATAACTCAGTTAAATCAGTCATTTCTTTACTTCACTGCTCCAGTAGCGAATAAAACAGTGATTTCGATTAGGATATATTTTCTCATAAAAAGGTATTTATCAACATTAAGGTAATATTTCTACTTTTGTTAAAAGGGGGAACTTACATTAATACAACTAGGTTTCTAAAAATTCAAATGAAGTCTAATATATTTTTAAAGAGTTGAGTTTTGAAGACATGAGAAAAGTTTCTCTTTTGGAGATTGCAAGGCGTATTAAGTCATAAAACGTTTAATTATCAAGATCAGTTTGATTCAATTTTACTTCGGAACATTGGACATAAAGTTGTTTCATTAAAAGTTTGCATTATTATTCACTCATTATTAAAGTAAAATGATGATTTGTACTCTCAAAGTAAAGGCAATAATTCCCACACTTAAGAAATAAAACAAAAAATAATGTAATTAAATATACACGACTGATAATTTTGCATCTTTCATTCATTCTATTACGAGATGAAAATATTTAGCTTTTCAAGGTTGTATATTTAAGTCTAGATTACTTAATTTACGCAAGACATATGAAGCCTGTCTGCTTAAGCTTAATCCGGTTTTGATAAACAGCACTTCAAGGGGTAAAGTCCGAGAATCTTACCTCTCTCCTCCCCTACTACCAACCTTATAAGAAGATTTTCAAAAAGACATATTTCAAGAGCGTTGAATAAACACAGATAATATAGTCATAAGCATCCATGTCTTGTTCAGGACTAAAAACCCTCGTTAGCAGTCAGACTAAGCTAACCAGCATGCAGTTCAAGATGACCAGTATATTACGAACGAAATGTTTGTAAAAATTTTAATATTTATAAATTAATTTCTGATTTATGGCAGCAATGATAATTTAAGGAAACGTTTGTGGAAAATAATTAATAATATAATTTTATCTAAAAAATTTGGAAATTCTTTACGTTTAAGAAATATATTAATAAACTCAATGATTGCAAAAATATTGAATAAAGATTACAAAAAAATGTGAAAGCTAAAAATAATTTAGTCGACGAAATAGAAATTTATTTCTTGTCCTAACATAAAAAGACACATTTCTTTCTTAAAAAAAACTAATGAAGCCATTGATCTAAATTTTATAATTTTAAAATTTAAAAGTACTATTTTTTAATTCTGTTGAACGAATTGTTTTCATCATTTTTGCATGTTTTTGAAATTACTGAAAGAAGTAATAGTAATTATTCTAAGCATAGTAGGTTTAACACGTATAAATTCATCCTCGAGTTAGGCGACTATGTTTTCCTTTCTTTGGACAAGAGAATCTTTCCTTTTCAGAAAGGTCATTTCTAGTGCACCATTGATAAGGTAACAAGAAAGACCTATAGCCGTCAGCCATTATCTTTCCACGTGAAAGAACCTGAGGCATGTGCTGGACATGCTCGTCCCTCCACCTTAACAAATCTTTCGCCACGAATCGGTTCTGATGAGGGAAAACAGAAGCAGAGAGTATAAGGTATGCAGTTAAAATGAGTAATGAGGTAGGTATACAGTTGAAAAACTATACAGATAATACACAGTCCAGTCACATTAATGTGACCATCTGTCAAAAGCCAGAATAACCACCTTTCGCAGAGCGGACTGCTGCGAGACGTGCAGGAAGAGAGTCACATAGGTCCCTGAAGGTGTTCTCTGGGATGTTGAGCCATGCGGACTCTAATGCCGTGGCCAGCTGCGCTAGATTACGCGGTTGAGGATCCATGGCGCGAACAACTCGATCGAGATGGTCCCACAGATGCTCGATTGGGTTTAAGTCAGGTGAGTTTGCTGGCCAGGGGAGGACGGTAAACTCATCCTGGTGCTCTTCGAACCACGCACGTACACTGGCAGCTGTATGGCACCTCGCATTGTCCTGCTGGAAGATGCCATCATCCTGAGGAAAAACAATGCGCATGTAGGGGTGAACATGGTCCGCAAGGACAGATGCGTACTTGTATTGATCCATTGTGCCTTCCACAATGATCAGTGAACCTAGAGAATGCCAGGAAAACATTCCCCAGACCATAATGCTCCCGCCTCCAGCTTGGACCGTTCCGGCAATGGTTGCAGGGTGGTTCCTTTCAGAGGTTTCACGCCTTATACGCCAACGTCCATCTGTCCGATGGAGCATAAAACGCGATTCATCCGAAAACGCAACCTGTCGCCACTCAGTGGACGTCCAGCTGCTGTACTGGCGTGCAAATTCTAGCCTTCGCCGTCGATGAACAGCAGTCAGCATAGGTGCACGAACCAGGCGTCTGCTTCGGAGGCCCAGACGCAGCAATGTTCGCTGAATAGTACTTTGGGAGACACTTTTGGTAGCCCCTTGGTTCATTTTGGTGGTCAGTTGCTCAACGGTAGCCCGTCTATCTGCCCGAACGCATCTCCGCAACCGTCGTTCGCCTCTGTCATCTATGGCCCGTGGTGCACCACATTTGCCACGTCGCTGATTTTGGACAGTCCCATTTTGCCATGCACGGTACACTTTTACCACGGCGGCACGCGAACAGTTCACAAACTCAGCCGTTTCGGAAATGCTTCCACCCTTGGCCCGAAAGCCAATGATCATGCCCTTTTGGAAGTCGGATAAATCGCTTCGTTTCTGCATTACGCCAACGATTGAAATGTTTTCCGAAGCCCTCACACACCCTTTATATACGCTCAACTGCACTGTGCTGCCACCTGCCTTCTGTGATTGGTTATTTAACTCTGACATGGAAAGTACGTGGTGGTCACATTAATGTGACTGGACTGTGTAATGCTTGAAAACAATCATAGAATAGTAGATGGATTGATGAAACAAAATTTTCTTACCTAATACAGATGGTTATTTTATTGACTGATTATAAGCAAAATAAGCTTTCATCACGGTTACAATTTGTTTTAAACCATTTGAACAAACACCATAATCTTTCAAATTTGGAAGCTATACCTGCATAAATCGGTTTTATAAACTCAAGCAAAATATTTCATTTCAATGTTTTTCTTTCGGTAAGTAGATTATATTTAAACAACGTAAATCGAGATACGGTAATAACCATTGTCATTTAGTATTGCTTGGCAGCTTTGTTGGGATTGGTTGAAAAATTATATCACAAGGCGTCGCAGACGTACTTAGGGCATGTACATACATCTAATATATTTCATAAAAATCATTCAAAATTCGTCACCCGCATAAATCTATACACACATACAGAGAGTTAATATATGTAAATTTCTACATTTTGCGTTTTTGCTTTCCTTCTCTCCTCCCTCTCTCTCTGTATATCTACATCTATCTCTCTCTCTCTCTCTCTATATATATATATATGAGTGGAAAAGCACTCATCGAGATCGATAGAAATGGGCGAACATAAGAATGCATATATTTATATTTCCAATCATCTTAAGATAGATTAATTGTGGTAATACTATAAAAACCTTGAAATACTAGTCTGATCTTCAACAAGGAAAAAATTGTATTCTTTTCATTCGGATCTAAATTTTCTAATTGTACAAATTCTACTACATCATATGTTGCAAACAACGGCGCTTTTATATCAAAGATATGTTTCTAAGAATTTCGTGAACACATTTCTTAAATACAGGGTAACACGCGGGAGTAGGAGACTTTGAATCGCGTAGCACACGGTCATTGTTAAGTACAGCAACACTGTGAAAGAAATATGTGTAAAGAATCGAAGCAACGAGATCAACACTCAACTTGAAACATGTAGGGCCAAGAAGATGATAGATGAACTTAAAGCTGCGATATGTGAAGGGTTGATTCGTTACTGAGGACGAGCAGAAAGTTTTGAGAAATGTCCATTCGTGAATGTAGGAATGTTACCTCAGAAAGGTACGCCATTTAAAGAACTCTATTTCTCCCTGTCGCCATCATGTATTTGCTCTACTTATGTACGGAAATGTGCCTCAAGAAACAATACAAATTAGTCCTTTAGGATATCCAAGTTGGCTGCTAGTGATGAACTATGTATAAGTATATATTATTCTCCAGAAAAATACTCTTTCATTTTATGAAGGCTGAGATTTAAGGTAATTTAACTGTAGGCTATGTCCTTCTGTCAATAAAATATGTGCTGTTAGGCTTTTCTTTGTTTAAAAAAAAACTGCGACTCCGAATTCATTCTGCAACTTTCCAAGAAAGTTACGAAATTTTCCCTAAAGCAGTGGGTGGTTTCATTAGTTCTGTTGATTTTGGCATGCCACGTCGACAGTTTACGTTTGATAATTCAAGAATGAAACGTCCTCGGTTTATAGATGCCAGATTAAAATTTGCTGATATTGAAAAATAATGAATATAATAATGAGTAATAATAAACTAAAAATTAACTAACGTTATTTATCAAAAAAATATATTTAACAAATTAAAAAATTTCATTTAAAATATACTCTTTCAACGAGATAGGCAAAATGTAATTTATGTCAATTAACAATAATGAAAAATGCGCTTATTTTCAACGAATTCGCAGTGTTTCAATACGATGCTAAAGTTTATACGTGGTACGTTTCCTTCAATTTAACATGCTGTTCCGAAATATTTCATTGTACTAATAATTGCAAATTTCAAGTACCGTGCAAATTTCAAGCTAATACATACTTCATAAGGTGACGCTCTAACTGGAAATATATTACATTGCTTTGCATTTGTAACAAGCGTATGCCTTTAATACGTCTCAAAATAATTCCTGAGCACGAAAACCGTTTCACTGGTAAGAAGAATTTGAGAAGTATTTCGATTTGTTTTTGTTGAATATTTTATAAGAGAAGGTTTGCATTTAATAGCCTCACAGCAAGATTAAAACGGGGATATAAATGAAAAATTACTCTTATTTTCTTATCAATGGTACAAGAACAATCACGCTGTGCCTGCAACATTTTTCGACTTTTTTTAAATATTCAAGATAATTTTCTGTTTGTGTATGACTGTTAGAAATAATTTCGATTTCTATAATTTTCAATTATTAAAGATAATTGAAATAAAGTAAATTGAAATATAGTAAAGATACGCGACAAATAAACTGCAGTTTTATAATCAAAATTTGTAGTTCAAGAGCAACAGAAAATCATGATGATTGCGCTTGCAAATGACGTAGTATTTTATTAATGAAAGATAAGCCTAACTATTCAGAATATTGGTTATTTTTGGCTTATTTTAAGAAAATATATGTTTCAGAATATTTACCATATATTGCGAATTTCATTTATGCTATTTGTATTATAAGGTTTATCCTAATTTTATAAACAGTTATTTAAGTTTATGCATCTTTCCTATCTTTCTAGTTTCAGCTTACAATTTCCTACCAGAATGTAATTTCAGAAACGCAGTTCATGCAAATGAGTAAAGAGTAGTATTTTAAGTCGATGTTTCACCGACTTCGAGAGATAGTCTGAGTTCCTGACTAGCGCGCGTTTGCCTTTTAGCTACTTCTCTCTAAACAATTGTTACGCTCGGCCATACTTTAGGCTCCTGTTTGGCTTCTCCGACTTAATTAAGATTTAAGGGCCAATTACTTAGAATCTTGATATCTTCGGCTATATCTTTCAGTTAGTTCTAGTTAAGCTTAGTTAAGTTTAATTTTATATTCACATAAGTTCAAGCCCAAGTGGAGGCTTTGCTGTACACTCCCAGTTAGGAGTTGATTGTATTATATTTATTCTGAGAAATAAATGTATCCTGGGACTGCGCCAAGAATCTTGATATCGCCCCAGCAACCAAAAGAAAACAAGAGGAGAACATTGAAGAAAGTACCGTTAACCGAACGCAGCAGCAGCCCCAAGGTTCAGGCTCAGCGAGAATGAAGAGAACGAAAAAAGAAAAGTTTCACTACAGCAGATGCAAGTTCCGATGGGGAAGCGGAAAAGGCCCATGGATAGTATTCCAAGAAAACGTCCAACTCTAAAACATCAGCCAACGACCTCGAAAGAAGCCACAAGAACTTGGGAGCGAAGAATCACGAAAGGGAAAAGGTCAGCTGACGTGAAAGCGGTGCCGTTCCAGCGTGCCAGGAAGCCCAAAAGGAGGTTTAAAGATCCCCACCAACGAAGCCAGCCCCAGGACCTGAAGAGAGGACCAGACTTCAAGAATCCTTTACTCATAAGGAAGGTTGCGCGATTCATCGAAAAAAAAAAAAAAAAGAAACGAAAAAGAGTGCCAACGGCGGCAACAAGCCAGAAGAGGAGGCTGCAAGTTCTGACGTATCCTACTTTCGAGGAGTTCTGCTTGATTAGGATGGAAGAGTTTAAAAAAAAATGATAAGGGAAAATTTTCCTTCTTTCCTATTTTGCATTAAAAGTTCGATTTATGTCATGTTGTTCAAAGTTGCTAAATTCTGTTTAAAGCAAAAAGTTGAATTCGCAAGTTTGCGAGAATGTAATTGTAACTATCTTTTAAACCAAAAAGATTTTTGAATTCGCAAGTTGGCGAGAATTTATTTTGTAAATACCTTTTTGAGAATTCTCAAGTTTCGAGAAAATAAATTATGAATATTTTTTGTTAAAAGACTTCAATTTAAAATGTGTTAACTTAAAAAAAGATTGTAGCGAAAGTTCGTAAATTTTGTATAGCAACTATAACGAATGATGTAAAATGAATTTTAAAATATTACATGTTAAAATGTTGTATTGAAAGTAGAAATGCTATTGCCCTCTTTTGTAAAATTAAACTAGTTCAAATGTAAGTTTTGGTCAAAGCATTACTGTAAAATAACTTGGATAATAGATGGATAGAAAGAAAGTATAGATTGAATGTGTTTAAAGATAGGCTCTCCAGGCTTTGCTTAAGAGTTTAAATTAAGTTCTGTTTTAGTACATTAGAACTAGTTTTGTGTTTAAGGAGTCTTCTAAGGTCTCGAGTGTCAAGCTTTAACAAATAGTAGTTGTTGTGTAGGTGGTAGAGTAGTTCGCCGAAACACAACATTAACACGCTCGGTTCACTCAGAACAATTTATGGAGAGCGTGGGGGGAAGAAGACTTAAATTCTGTGTGAATGAAAGTAGTTTGAGGACCAAAATAATTTCAATAAAGAGTATTGGTAACGAAAATGGAAATTGTATGAAAGACATTAGTAATACTTACTAACACTAATACTTACATTACTAATTCCTTCCAGATTAATTGGAAGAACAGGACTGACGTCTGACTGAAAGTAAAGATGAAGTAGATGTCTGTAATCAAATTCAAATTGTAAATGTGTTATATTTGCTTGAGTTTTAGTACAGCTTTAGAAATTGTTGTAAAGTTGGCCCTAAACAGGAAAAGTTTTAATGATGAATTCAAGAAAGCACAGTTGCTACAAGTTTAAACTTCGATACAAAAGAGTTTTGTAGAATTTACACTCTTAAACAAGGTTGTTTTGATACTTTATTCTTCGAGTAGTTAAATTCTGGTGGGGAAAGATGTAAGGTTTATCCTAATTTTATTAATAGTTTTAAGTTTATGCATCTTTTCTATCTTTCTAGTTTCAGCTTACAATTTCCTACCAGAATGTAATTTCCGAAACGCAGTTAATGCAAGAGTAGTATTTAAGTCGATGTTTCACCAACTTCGAGAGACAGCCTGAGTTCCTGACTAGTGCGCGTTTGCCTTTTGGCTATGTCTCTCTAAGCTAATTACTACGCTCAGCCATACTTTAGGCCCTATTTGGCTTCTCCGACTTAGTTAAGATTTAGGGGCCAACTACTTAGAATCTTGATAGCTTCGGCTATATCTTTAAGTTAAGTTTAATTTAATTTTATATTCATTTAAGTTCAAGCCCAAGTGAAGTCTTTGGTGTACACTCCGAGTCAGGCGTTGATTGTATTATATTTATTCTAAGAAATAAAGGGTAGTTAACACTTCGTATGTCTTACGTCTCTATTCATACGCTTAAACGATTATTCGCTTGTAAGGATCTTAAGTTTAATTAACGTTTATTATATTTTAAAACTTTACTATCATCTCTTATTTTCCACTTCCGGCCAGAATTAACGCGGGAATATGTTTATGCTAATTGTACTTGCTAACGCTTAAGTATTTAAGTTGTGGCTTTTTGCCAAGAGTAGAAGAAAGAGATAGAGCCCTCTTGCTACGAGTCTTCACGCGAGCTTGCCATCAGTTACTGTCCGCCTTTAAGGCCAGAAGTTTAATCCTCTTGAAAGTTAAAGACGTATTGTAGTTTTCCACAGTTTGCGTACTACAGACGTAGTAATTTAAAAGGCCAGTCTTAGTATTAGTCATCTGTGTAAAGGTTAGCTCTTATTTAAATTTTAGTTAGTTAGTAGTCTTATATTCTTTTATGTTCAGACCACAAGTGGTTGGTCTTTGTATCCCGAAGTACAGGAACGTCTGTAAAATCGATAAGCAAATAAAGGGAAATTTTAACCCTTCTTATCTTTATTGTATCTTCTACACACGCACGAACATAGCTTTTAGTAAGCTCCCTGTTCCTACTGAAGACTCCACTTACGTTTGCAAAATCAACTAGAAGAAACAGTAGTACTGATACGCTTATTAGTGTTTGTGGGGTTCAAGGATTGAACACTGAATTAAATAAGTAAAACCCCACAGTATATAAAAATAATGAAAACGTTTATTGAAAAAGACATGAAGCACCTAACTAAATGATTATATGACTAAATATTAAACAAAGAATTTTCACATTACACGTAATATTGTCTCATTCACAGCATTCAACGCAGTTCCTTTTTAAGTGCTTGATACATAAAGATCCTTAACACAGAAATGGCTGCAGCCAAAAATTGTTACGTATCTGTGAATTTGACAAATAAAGATCTTGACCCTGAGTTCTGTATGAATTCTTAAAAAATACTTGCTTGTTAATTAGGTAGGTCAAAAAACAGTTAACTGAATAGACCCGATTACCACCCGACTTCAAAAATTGAAAAAACAGTTGTTTTAGTGTATTATCAAAGGTAATGCATTATCAAGAAAACCGTATGCTGATGGCATGAATCTATTTATAACAGAAGCATGGCAAAAATTTATAATAATATAGAATCTCAGTGCCAAAGTACTTTTGTAAGATGAAACTAGACTACGTGTTTCTTTAAACGATGAATGTCTATAATCTGAATATTTAAAAGATTATATTTAATTGAAATTTGTATGTCATACTTAGTATAACTTAGTAAACTTGAAGCAATTGTAGCATTGTAACCATTATTCCTGCATTAAATCTCAATATAGGCTGCTAACTTCGCTATGATTTTCTTGTTTGAAAGAATTATACTGTATTCTGGATTGGTTGTTCAATTAATTGAATTTAGATAAAGCCTGTTAAGATGTTAAGTGTTAAGCCTCAAGAGATGGCAAAGTACACGAAGCCTTTATGCCTAACAAGCAAACGCCATCGGAGAAGGCTTTTAGAAGGAAACTGTCTCGCATTTACTTTAAACATGGGAAAAAGTATAAACACACATGCAGTCAACCTTTTGCCGGGATTCGAACCCGGTTCAAACTACCAGCTTACAACAGATTTTACCACTTTATTATTGATGGACTCTTCTCTGAAAGACACTGGGTTCTATTCATATTACAATTATTTATTATTTAGGGGGAAAACCATGAAATCTACCTGTACACTGAGAACTCAACCGGAGACCTTTCTACTATTGTTCAACAGTCTTATCCAATGGAACACTAATAGACAGCTTCGTATCTCCGAAATTAAAGATGGTACATGAGACTCGAGAAGCCAGTCAGGAAAAATAACTAGCTCTACTCGAGACGTGAAGAAAGGACATTCAGTAAATAATTTTTGCCTGAGTAAAAATAGAGACGGAAGTAGTCAATAATAAATCGTACGAGGACAGATTCAGGTAGATTAAAAAAAATCTAAATAAGCGCACATAACCTGAAAATAAAAAACTAAAAGATATGCATAAATTAACAATATTTAACAATACTAAGTCTTCCCAAGCATTCATCGTGTCAACTTTCAAATCAAAAGTTTTTAATAAACACGTTAAGGACAAACGATAAAAAAAAGATTTTTAATTAAAAATATAAAAAAGTTTAAAATACATTAAAATGATGAGAGCAAAAGTCTATATAATATCTTAATACCGTTAAAAATTGTTAATTTATTGGCATACGCTTTATTTTTATATCCTGTGTACTTATATAAAAATTAGATTTTTTAAAATTTCTCTGAATGTGTCCTAGTGCGATTAATTATTAACTACAGTCGAATCATTAAACAAGGATATGGAATATTTTTTCTTTACAGGGTTGTACATAATGCATACAAAATAATGCAATTAATGCATTTAAAGCGAAATGCAAAAAAAAAAATCTATCAGAAGGTTGAGAAAACACAAAATATGCTTTAGTGAATAACTAAAGGACCTGCAAAACGCTTCACAAAAATTGTTGCAATATCTCACACTGTGTGAAAAACAGTACTTATTTCCATAGCAGAAACTGTTAAACCCAGACTTGGACTTCCTGCAACAGTATTTAAGTCTTCCATGTATAAAACCACATGAAACATACACAGTCCAGTCACATTAATGTGACCACCACGTACTTTCCATGTCAGAGTTAAATAACCAATCACAGAAGGCAGGTGGCAGCACAGTGCAGTTGAGCGTATATAAAGGGTGTGTGAGGGCTTCGGAAAACATTTCAATCGTTGGCGTAATGCAGAAACGAAGCGATTTATCCGACTTCCAAAAGGGCATGATCATTGGCTTTCGGGCCAAGGGTGGAAGCATTTCCGAAACGGCTGAGTTTGTGAACTGTTCGCGTGCCGCCGTGGTAAAAGTGTACCGTGCATGGCAAAATGGGACTGTCCAAAATCAGCGACGTGGCAAATGTGGTGCACCACGGGCCATAGATGACAGAGGCGAACGACGGTTGCGGAGATGCGTTCGGGCAGATAGACGGGCTACCGTTGAGCAACTGACCACCAAAATGAACCAAGGGGCTACCAAAAGTGTCTCCCAAAGTACTATTCAGCGAACATTGCTGCGTCTGGGCCTCCGAAGCAGACGCCTGGTTCGTGCACCTATGCTGACTGCTGTTCATCGACGGCGAAGGCTAGAATTTGCACGCCAGTACAGCAGCTGGACGTCCACTGAGTGGCGACAGGTTGCGTTTTCGGATGAATCGCGTTTTATGCTCCATCGGACAGATGGACGTTGGCGTATAAGGCGTGAAACCTCTGAAAGGAACCACCCTGCAACCATTGCCGGAACGGTCCAAGCTGGAGGCGGGAGCATTATGGTCTGGGGAATGTTTTCCTGGCATTCTCTAGGTTCACTGATCATTGTGGAAGGCACAATGGATCAATACAAGTACGCATCTGTCCTTGCGGACCATGTTCACCCCTACATGCGCATTGTTTTTCCTCAGGATGATGGCATCTTCCAGCAGGACAATGCGAGGTGCCATACAGCTGCCAGTGTACGTGCGTGGTTCGAAGAGCACCAGGATGAGTTTACCGTCCTCCCCTGGCCAGCAAACTCACCTGACTTAAACCCAATCGAGCATCTGTGGAACCATCTCGATCGAGTTGTTCGCGCCATGGATCCTCAACCGCGTAATCTAGCGGAGCTGGCCACGGCATTAGAGTCGGCATGGCTCAACATCCCAGAGAACACCTTCAGGGACCTATGTGACTCTCTTCCTGCACGTCTCGCAGCAGTCCGCTCTGGGAAAGGTGGTTATTCTGGCTTTTGACAGATGGTCACATTAATGTGACTGGACTGTGTATCTACCAGTTACACGCAATAAATAAGAGAAATTTTGTACAAGTAACAAGGAAGATTTCGCATCAAATTAGAATCGAAAATAGAAAGTCGCATAATTTCGCATCGTAATTAAAATTTTGTCAAATTGTAGTGTTAAGTCTTAATAGCTATTATATTCATTTTATACGCTAGAATAGTTTATTTTAATGTGTACCCTAAATTTTAAGAATTTAGGTTCATAACATTTTCTATCATAAAGTACTAAGAATGTTTTTTCCGTTTAAATATCAAGTCTGAAATATTATTGAGATAAATTGAAGATATATAATCTTTTTACTATCAACAGGCATATAACTGCTTTATTATTACCAGCTTTTATGAATGCCTAATACGTATTACAATCCCAGTACTGAATTTATTTAACTAAGAATTAATTTTTGGTTTCTTTCAGGATCGGATCTCTTGTTCTAACAGAGTTTTGCGCAACTTGCATCTTTCCACATAATTTTAATTCACTCTTTAACTAGCTGCAGTTTTTGATGAGCAAAAAGGGAAAATAATAATAATAATACTTCCTTTACAAAATAATACATTTATTAAACTTAAATACTCTTTGTTCGATGATAAAGGCAGAGTTTATTAAAATTTTCTTTCTTATATAATTTGAGACAGATTTGGAATAAGAAGATTACAATGGTTAATCTAATGTCTTAATAATCCGCGTGTATAACTTATAATAATAGGAGAACAAATTTTAGAGTCAATAAAATAAGAATTTTGAAATTTTAACACAAAAGGATACGTTTTGGAAAGAAAATATGATAAAGAAGCGATTGTTCGCTACATTTATTTTTATTCATTCAGATCATGAAATGATGAAGATTTTTTTCCGTTTTCCTCTTTGATTGGTGTATTCGGTGAAAAATTCCACTTCAAACATTTCGAGGTAAACACACGCACACACGCATATATATCTATCTCTCTATATATAAGGTAAACAGTTATCATATTCAGGGATCGTACAAACATTGTGGCTCACTAACGATTAATATTTCAATTCTTAATTAATTTTTAGAAGTGAAATGTAGCTGTTAATTATAATGAGTTGCCTTTCTCGTTTAAAAGGCGTTTCACAAACTTTTTTTGCAGAATGATATTTTAGTAACTGATTTTTAAGTTTATAACAATGTGAAATTTTAAGAAAAACAAAACTTGAGGGAAAAATGTAAATAATGGTGGTACGAAAAAAAGCGTAACTGTTAAATCTCTTTGTAGCAATTGGGGATTAATAAGTCATTACAAAAATGAGAAAATTCTTTCCTTTGAAACCACATTAAAAATTCCGCTACTTGATATATTTAAAACAAATAAATATCAACATGAATATTAAATTGTCAGTAATAGTAAAACAATTATTTTCAAACACACAATTGAAGACACGAACGCTTATAAATTCTCTGCATTTAAAAATAATTACGAAGTCGTTATATATACTTACAACATTATCCGTACTTTAAATACAATTGTAGACCTTAAAAGGAAGACCATATGGCTTATAATCACGCACATTATAATACTTATATAAAATTTAACAAAAGAATTTCATAACTCATTATGAAATAAATTATACCTAACAAGCCATATAAGTAATACTTTCACTTCTATACGCAGCCTTATTATTTATTATTATAGCCTTATTCTGTTCACAGAAACATTTTATTTTATTCAAACGTTTTCCAAATACCTCATTATTTTAACCTATATAACCGTGCTGCTGAACTTATAAAAATGCTTGCTTAACTAGTGTATAAAATTTGAGTTTGACTTTCAAGAATTATTCTATCTATTCACATTACTAGCATATAAAAATTTCTGAGTTTGGTTTCGAGAATCGTTTAATTTATTCATATTCTTTAATTGAAATCTTTTTTTTAGTTCCTAAAATTTTAGTTCTTTAATTCTTAAATTTGCTAAATTTTTGGTTCTTAAAATCTTAACTGTAGTCTATATTGACTTCTTTATTAAATTGTTTCTTTGGTAAGTAACGTTTCTTATACTATCAAAAAGTAAACAATCATTAAATGACAAACATGCACCCACAAAGTAGCTAACCCACAACATTAACCCATTTGAAAAAATTTTAATTCCATCTAATTTATCACATATAATACCTGTAATATTGAATACATTAAGCAGTTTAAAAATTCTTTTAGTATCAAATTTAGTAATCATAGATCGTGAATAATAATTTTGAAATCACAACTTCAACAGAAACACCTACTCTGCAGTAAAACTTGATCATTTTGCACTATAAAATTTAATGATTATTAACTTACATAATATTCCTAATACCAGACACAGACTACTACAAGAATCCATCCATAAACTTGAATACATAGCCCTTTACCTATATAACTTTAATACAGTTCTTTCTGACACCACCACCAACAACACAGGGAGGAGGAAACGTATTTCAGTATAATGACTTTCGACTTAATGGGAATAAAACTAAAAGAGTCCAAAAAGCACCACAGACATGACAAAAAAAGTGCTAGCTATATTATATGAACTTGAGGTTTTCAATAATTCAAATTTTATTCTTAAATTTTTTTCGTCAATTATAATACAATTAATATATATAATATAATTAATATAATACAATTAGTATCTGTACATTGCTCATCACCAGGTATAAGTACGTCTAATAGTGAAGACATCTGCAACGCCACTGAACATCAATAAGAAGGGCTTTATTTCGGCTTCCCTTGACTTTACAATATAGGAATCAGCCTATGCAATGATGCATTCAACTATGCACATGAATGCATCAGATGCATAAGGGGGCCGTCATTTCTTGCGCATTTACTTTCAACAGTGGTCTTCAAACTTTGCCGACTCTCAAAACTCTTAGGCTTACAAGGTATTTTGAAAACCCCCACCCTTCCCTTAGGAAAATGTATACAAAATAATATTTAAAGTAGATCAATGTGTTATAAGTACTTAACACAAAAACAATTAAAATGCACTGCATATTTTATTAAAGTAAGTATTAAGTACTCAACACAAAAAATTTATTCATTAATAGCATACGCTCATGCTCAAAGTGTCACTTACCATTGCATTATATTTAATGACAGGGGTGAGCTTGCCTTTTTTTTACGCAAATTTTCGAAGTGATTGATTGATTATTATGGTTGTTGATGTTATCTGCAGTCGCTTTTCGTATTCTGTAATTTAATTGTTTCTATATTTTGGTTTTGTAGCCACATGTATTGAGAAAAATTCGTCACTTAAATACATTGTTCCGAACGGCATTAAATATTTATGCCTCTGTAAGAAACTTCTGGGTATTTTGCATGAATCTGCAGCCAGCACTGTAGGAGCTGCTCTTACTTAAATTTAGATTTTAACGCTGAATCGAATATGTCGATAAGCTGTTCTCTTTCGCTCATTGGCAACACATTTTGATTTATCATAGTACTCGAAAGGACATTTTTATCCAGTCATACTTAGTTTTTCTTTCCTGAGAAATATTCCTTTATAGTTTTCTTCAATTGAAAAAGGTGCTGCAATATATAATTCTTAACATTGTCATCTAAAGTCAATTCATTTTCCAGTATAAATTTGTTTAGTTTTGCAAAGCACTGCACGTCATCCTCTTTGACGTATGATGACCACATGTTAAGTCTTAAAATTGATGCATTATTTATTCTTTAATTCTTATAATATACATATTCAGTTCTTAAAGGGATGTTTTTACTTCATTTAGAACGTCAACCGACACACGTAGTTTCTGATTATTTGTCAAAAGTAATTAAATGTATGTTTAGTTGATAAATACTAATCAACTAAGCGTGAGCGCTTTATAACTTTCTTTTCGAAGAAATTCTATTTTGACTCGTGGATCCCTGTTGTTTGACATTTGAAACCCCTAGGCTCCACGGAACACAGCTTAAAGACATCTGGTTTACAGTATCATAATAGACGTATCCACATGTGGAGGCACCGAGGGAAACGAACGTTAGAAGCTTGTAGTCCTTATCATTATACCGGCTAAGCCCCAGAACTGTTGGTACGAGGTGCTACTGGTCACAATCCCGCTCATCATTTGCAATTTGATTAACCACCAGTACATTATTAAACTTTTAATTCCAATGGCTGTGCCATATTTTCTGGTTTTCGTAGGCCCAACGTTTAAAAGGAGAGTGAAAGATGCCATTTTCCACGCTGTACTACGTTTTCTCAGTATACAAGATGTTCCGACAGATGAACTCTGGCATTGAACTAAAGCCGTACAAAAACACTATCAGTGAATAAGAAAAAATAAAGGCTATTAATGTTAACAGAGTACTAGCTGCGTTACAGTCCGACAAAGCCAGATTAAGTATATGAGACTGAAGGCTGGAGAACTACATATTAATATAGAAGGTGAGCTACTATAGAAGTTAAGCTAATTTTAACTAAAGAATTGACATTAGGAGTATTTCTGTGAACGTTTTGCCTCCCATGCTCAGTAAAAATATGTTCCTTGAGAGATGCCTTTCAGCCAAAGTAATTAAATAAATATAGAGTTAAATCATTCTAGCTATTTAAATGACTTTGTTTCCTATGATTTGAGACTAATTCTGAAAGTAGAAGTTGTGCTTCAGGAATTCTGGTGGGCTTGTAGAAACGGGTAATTTAAAACAGCGTACAGATGCACAAGCGTAATACTTTGAAGGCGACAGAATCTATTAATGCACGCATATATTTTCAGAATTTATTTCGAGGAATTATAATTTAAGTATTACTTCAAAATGCTGAAACAAGATTAATCATACTTTGAAGACTCTGTTCTGAGATTAATGGCTCTGCGATATTATTAAAAATCAGCCTTATCAAATGCTGATATTTTTTATACGAATGGTGACGGCTGAAGAAGAAATAGCTACTACATCATAAAAAATTTCCTTTTGTAATTGCTGAGAAAATGTGAAGCCTTAGACGATAGAACATCTAGCTTAACCTCATATGAAACTGTGTATCATTAAACTGTTCGTTAGATGTATTTGCGAAAAAGGTGTGGATAAAAAGAGTACTGGTACAAGTGAGTTTAATTATTAGTGCTTTTAAAACTGGTGAATGATACTGAAAAGCTAGATATCAGCTAGATGTCTAATTTTTAAACACATTTAAGTATATTATCAAAGTAGTATTTAGTGCTTAACGTATTAAATTGAACAAACACAATAAAAATACACGCCAGTCCTTTCACTGATCTTTTAGTTTGACGTTTTAACCCTTAACAATTTTTATAAGCATTTTACGTTATTAATATGAAAGTTTAAGTAATATACCGGCAAGCGTTCTTGAGTTAATAATTTTCAAGGCACCTTTCTCTGTTTTAGGACTGTAAAAGTTTTACCACATAAATACTCGTAGTTACAGAAAATTAATTAAAGATAGATGAAAGAAATTGAAAATTTTTAGACTTTAGATCTCGCCGATCATGTATTGCAATAAGTAAAAGCTCTGAAAAATTTTTTAATGAAATCTAAGATCAGTTCTTGGATTAAATTTCTATTAGTTTATAACTTACATTTCATAATATTAGTTAGGGCTTGAGTTTTTCACATTTTGAAAACATTTATAAATATATATTTATCACATGACCAGTTCTGTTGCGTTCTTCTGTAACAGATTTTATGACGAATTTGGAAACCAATTTGCTTTATGTTTTACCAAATGACGCTTATATGACATACACAGATGTTTTACAACATGGGCTAAATATTGGTAGCCATTTAAAAATTAATCAATCCAATGATTTCACATATTCGTTTCCGTTTCAAGGGCTTGTTAGAAAACGCATAAACTGATGCCACCTTCCCTAGAGTCAGATTCACAGATGTTGATGCAAAATGTTCTCTCTAACATTCGTTGCCAAAATTCCGTATTCAAATATTTAATCCGATTCACTTCACCAGCTTTTTCAGATATTGTTACGAATCATTTTGTAATAATTTGTATCGCTAAAAGATTTCTTGAATTTCCTGAGTTGTAAAAATTTGCATATTCCTTTTGCTCGATAAATGCATTATTGTATATATTTAAATCTTCTTTTGTTGCATTGTTGTGCATTTACTTATTTTTTGTTTTTAGGATTTGCCTTGTAGCCACAAAATTAAGTTTATATGTGTTATTTTCTTATATGAAGTTATCGACCTTTCGTTTATGAATGTGGCAATGTTTAAACTGTAAAAGTAGCTCAAGAGAAGTGCCAGATATGAGTAAATATGGTTCTCGTAGGACTTGGCGACCAATTGTTCTTGAAAATTGCCGAAGCACGTGCTACACCACCACCGTGCCTGAATTTATAGGAATCCGAGAGGTCGGACGAATTGTTGTTGTGGTTATTTACTTATTATTCAATTGTGAGATTTAGCGATAGCTGGATCGCTATTTAGTGCTTACCTTGTTGGTAATGGCAACAAAGTAAGCAGTAAATCGGCAAGTGGCAATTGACAATATTTCTCATGTGCTAGCAAAGAATTCCTTAGTATCCACTTATCGTAGAATTATTTCCTGCTATTTATTGGGCTATGTATAGTTATTTTTTATAAAAAAATTGTAAATTTCTTCCTTTTCATTTGGAGTCATTATGTAAAAGCTATATCAACGAACCAATAGCCTGCAACAATATTTTACTCCTCAACATATAAATTATACTTTAAAAAAATTAAAATTTTGAACACAATATAATTCATAATTTGACTGAACGTATAATTTCTTTCAAATGGGAAAGCATATAATTTTATCATAAGGATAAGCGTTTTTAGTTATGGCGTATCATAAAATTATCTGATTGAGAGAGGTTCATAACTGATCAAATTTGGGATGCATGGAATTTTGTTCAGCGAGTTTAAACCCTAGGTCAAATTAGGTTCTTTTGCTTAGAAAATTACTAGTATGACTAAAAGGCCTGAAAGACGAAAATATGTAAATTCAGAACATTTAGATAGTTTACATGGATATATTTTACATCACTGGAATTTAAATACAGTGGCTTTCAAAATTGATCGGATATTTTTGAAACGTAGGAAAAATTATTTAGAAAATGAATTCAAAGAAGGATTTATTATCGAACGTTTTTTGAACTGTATCGTTATTTTATGTATTTTAACGCAACAGTACTTAATTCCAAATTAATAAATCTGACAAGTTACAGAAAGCAATGTATTTACACTAGAGCAGAATGAAACTAATAAAAGTAATGGGATACTAATGCAAATAAAAATTTGGGGAAGCAAAATGTATACATAACATTTTAGAGTTTAGAATGTCTATTAGTTGAAGAACACAATTTATTCTTGTTGGGTCTGATTCGACAAGAGCTTTGGTAATTTGTAGCTACAGTGTTTTATCATTCTTCTGATATCAGATATTTTGCTTCTACATTGGCAAAAATCTAGCATATTTTCTTATTCATTTTCTTCATTCTAGCTAAATCAGTTGTTTAGAATTTGGATTCAGAAACAGGAGGTGTTTTATAACTTCAGAACAATTGCCAAACAACCAAAACTGAAGGTTTAGTACTAAGAGACTAGGAACTTCGTCTCTGAAATCCAACCTGTTTTGCGGGGTAAGAATTTGTACAGACGTCCTCAAAAACTGTTTTAGTATGTTTAGATAAATTAGATAGTATTCTGCCTTTTTAATAGAAGCAAATTTAGAGGTTTAATAAATAAACATCATAAATGACAGTACAGATAAAATTTCTCATTTACAAAGAGATAACCAAACGTATTTTGTCTGCCAGACTTCTATAAAAGTAAATAGCTAAGTAAAAAAAATACTAGGTAACAAAATGAATAAATAAAAACAAAAACAAAAACAAAAAAAAACTCGGCAAGGTTGTGAAATCTTTAGCTTTTTCAAAGCAGGAGACATGAAAAATGTGTAGCACGCTCGCCGGGACTCGGAACTCACGAATTTTGGATTGCTAGGCGGACGCGCTTTCCCATTATACGAAGGCACGCGGTAAGAAGAGAGAAAAACCTTACATGATAGACGAAATTTTGTAATTATTTCATTACTTTAGTAAGTAATTTTTTTGCTAGCACAAAACTCAAAAAATGAAACATTACAATATAAAACGCAATATTTTTCTTTCAAATAAACATATAGCTTATCTACTTCTGAAAAATAATTTTCGATAATAAGGAGATTAATTAAATTCTCCCACGGCTCTTTTCTAAAGAGAAAATCATTAAACTAGTAAAATATATCTATATCATTATACTACAGTATTTCAAATCATTTAGCTATTTACTTTTAATCCATTTTAGAAAACATTTAAATTTAAAATGATGAAGAGAAATTTTGAAATTTCTTCTGTCAAAAATGATACAAAATTCTGCATTTACATAGTAGACAATTAATGATTATCTCATACATAGCCCAGATTAGCTCAAATTATTCAGCAAAAAAGTAAAAACAACCATAATAAGACTTATTTCTAAGATTTTTAGATAAAACTTAGCGCTATTAGTCAATTAATTAATTATTTCATTTCTGAATGAATGTTCGGCTTTTTTTTTACTGAGCTGCAGCAAAAATACAAGCAGTTTCCATTCTAAAGGCACAATAATGGTATTTTGAAGCAATTTTGCGAATTTTTCTTTTGAGATTCAGTTTATGTGTCTCAAGATCGGCAGAATTTATTTTACCCAATAATGCATCTTCGGAATGCTTTGTTATTTTTTCATAGACGAGTCACATCAGCTGTTTTGAACTCTCAAATTTTTTCACCTTTGTCGTGCTCCTTCTGAAATGTCAAACGCAAAGTCCGTCTAGTCTGAGCCTGGAGATTGAGAAAACAGAGGATTGCGCAGAACAGAATCTGGGTATTTCTCGAAAAAGGTGCCAGTGATCCTTTTCTGCCTTCCAATCTGTACGCCGTCATCCCCCAGGAAGCATATGCATCGTGACCAATGACAACGCGACTTTGATTTTCGTATACTGCTGTCGTTTATCCCTAGGGTTTGGGAAATATTAAATCCCTTGAAGTTTCGGTATTTGTTAGCAGTAGGAAAAATCAAATCTTAGGGAGGAAAAGTGAGGAGAAAATCAAAAACTTATCCATTTCCAACTGTTTTTTTATTTTTTTATTTTTAACGCTATTCGGCTTATTCGCTTTCAGCCAAATAAAGAACGTCATGATAACGCATTTCTCTCTCCAGTCGCTGCAGCTTATTGTCTCTCTTCGTCTGGTATGAGTATTTGCGGGAATCTCAGAAACAGGGACCCAGAAATATCAGATAACTGCTCAGGATTGCATGATCAGTTTCATGTCAATCTTAGTCAAGAAAACTGCCGGAAAATAAAATTTACTGAAATTGTCTCAAGAACTAACAAATCTCAAAGCTATATCCCTTTAAGTATTTTTAAATTAGAAAGAGTGCAAGGCAAAAGGTTTCATTCACGATATCCTTGATTTTTTTAAAAAATTAAATATTACAGTTATTTAAGTTACGGTAATTTTGTTTCCGAAAAGAACGAGCTATTTATCACCAACCCTGTTCTATTTCCAAAGAACCTACCACTGAGATTTCCTTATAAATGTATATTATAAACTGCAAACTGAATTACAGTCACAGAGCATATTAGAGATTCTTCTGTGAGTGTATCTGCATTTAACAATCTGGGAAACAAGAAACGGTAAACGAGTTTTATCGTCATTGCTTTAAGCTTCAATATTTAAATGGTTATCAGTAATAAAAATACTTTGATACATTTTGAATTTGCTTTAAATATTGCACATTAAAAACTAGTTCTGGATTTATTAATTTTACATTTAATTATTTATTATCAAAATATGAAAGTTTTAATACATAGATTTAATACACTACAAAATAATGCATTACACCAGTTTGAAATTTATTGAGTTGAACGCATTGTTTTAAATTTAAAAAATAAAAATTAAGATTCTGGCAAATGAAAAAGGTTCCTTGTGTTAAATTTTTTTGCTGTCTTTGAGGAAAAACATTTTCGTATATTAAAGATTTGAAAACAAATGAAATACTTAACAGTTTTTGTCTTAAAATTCTCTAAGCATCATCATTTTTAATGCTTCTAACTTTTAGATTGATTACTAATATCTAATTCGTTTAACATAATTAGCTTTAATGTTTATCTGCTGCCTTTTAATCAAGATGCTCACTTGCAATGAAATACGGATTTTATTTTTTTACATCTTCCAAAAATTTAAAATGCGTTTGTACATTTCTAATTTAATTTACTGTTCATTATTTTCACTCGCCTATAAAAATTATACTCGGTTTTACTTACAGCTAGGAGCGAAAAATTTTATCAGTAGGGAAAAGGTTAACTGTGAATTAAACGTTCGAAAAAAATGATTTCATTTTTAAGAGTCATAGATACAATGAATATGTATAAAGATTAAATAAATATAGGCAACTGCTATATATGTACTTCTAAAGAACCTGCAATTTTTCCATGTTAAATGTGTCGTTCCATAATTTTGCTTCAGTGACATTTGAAGATACATACATCATATTATTGCAGACAGACAGTTAAATGATATTTTAGCAGTTATCTTTAGGTCAATTGTAAGTAGTACTGAAATCAATCCTAGACAAAACCAAAGTGTCAAGTAGCTACAGTTTTATTAATAGATTGCAGTTATTTTAGGTATAATAAAATTTTAAGAATACGAGCTTGTATGTTGTTCTAATGTTGACATTTCATAATATTCGGGCTTTCTCTGTGTGCATGTGTCTATATATGGGTATAAAGACTTACTTGTACAGGTGATCTAAACTTCTAGGGCATTTGAAATCTCAAAAACTGTAGAAATTCGAAAGTTGGATATTAATTAGGCAAATTGTTTGGATAACAGTTTGCCATTGGATGGCATTCCTATACTGTTACAAGTAATTTCAAATGCAAGCATTTTCCATTTTGTCCGAATTCAGAATACACTGCCCGCTATTTCTCGAAATCAGGTTATCAAACAGAATTTCATTGTTTTGGATTGGTTTAATAGATTATGAAAAATCACTCGAGGGCTATCTGTCTAAGGGAAGAGATGCCTTCTAAGAGGGCTTTCTAAGGCAAACTGTCTCGTATCCACGCTACACATGGAGAAAATCAGAAAAACGCCCATGTAGCCTGGATTCGAAACACGAACATAACTACCAGTGTTCAGGGATTTTACCGCTCTGCTTAGTATATCATTGCTCAGTATATTAGGTTATTTGGTATTTCTCCCGTCTTCTTAGCACGCCTTAGAGTTGTAGTGGTTAGCACACTCGGCGCATATTCGAGAGGTCCGAGGTTCGAGTCTTGGCGAGGGCCTTGCTATTTTTCATATCTTCTGCTTTAAAAAATATCTAATGTCTCTACAGTGGCGCCCGAACTAAAAAAAGATGGCGGGTGATGATTCTCCACCACCAGGATTTGGCGATTGGATCCTCTAATCCCTAGTCGCGCTTTAAAAGGGGGAGTATATAAGGTATTTCTCCCGTCTTCTTAGCATGCCTTCGTGGAGTAGTGGTCAACAAGCTCGGCGCGTATTCGAGAGGTTCGTGGTTCGAGTCTCGGCTAGAGCACTGCTCAGTTTTGATCTTTCCTGCATTCGAAAATACCTAATGTCTCTGCCAGGTTCGCAATAATCTGGGAAAGTCTGTTGAAACGTTTCAACAACTTTTAAGTAACGACGCGTTGCGAATTAATGCTCAGTCATAAAAATTCCCTCTGCATGGAAAAAATTAATTTGCATTTTGCACCAAACAAATAGTTTTTAAAGGCAACAAGGAGCATAAACTGCACCTTGAAATTTCAAGTGATATATTACTTTTAGCAATATAAGGGTGTCATCCATTCAAACAATTTGCTATTAATATACATTGAAGAATTTCTACAGTTTTTGAAAGTTTCATGTGCGTGACGTTTGTATCACCCTCTATACTTCATAAAATCCACAAAGAAAAGAGTGGGATGATGTTATATAAGATTTATGCATTTGCGTCATCAAACATGTTAAGATCTCAGGTTTTAAACATTATGTAATGATTTTTATGGGACCCGATTTAGCTTTAGCGGCTTATAAATTAATTATTATTTGTTTCGAAATAAGATTGAAATTTAGGAAAAGAAACACGGAAAACGTTTCAGTGTAAATAAAACAAAGTTTCACCTTCTTCGGCTTAAAGTCACATATTTCCTACGTACCGAAATACATGTAAATAGCAAAATTATTCCAAACAAATGCTTAACAACTTTAACTATATATTTCTTGAGGGAAAACTTTTAAATTATATAGTAAAATATATTTTACATTTTGATGATTTCTAGGATGTTGTGCAAAGTGTTTAAAGTCACAGAAATTTGGTGGTGGAATTGTTTATACTACTTACCAAAACAATAGCTTACTCAAATTACACATCGTACATCAATAATACCTGTCTGAACCTTTAGCATTTCCTGAATTCCTCGTAAACTACCAAAATAAAATGCTTTGAAGAGCTCATCGAATCTGAATTTATGATTTAAAGAAAAACCTTTTTCCTTACTTAGGAGTCTCATCCATTTCTGGTCCAGCATAGCTCAGTGCTACAATGAAGTGTTGAATTTCGGGAGCAGGGTTGCTGAAATACATTAGTAACCGTTATTCCTCAAAAGCTTAATTATTACGCATTTAAATGTGAATAAAATATTCGTGCAGCAGTGTTCAAGAAATGACGCTAGTGCCTTAACCCAAGCAAATATCGATACAAATTTATGACAGATATTTCATTAATTTTAACTTACATATTTCAAATGGGTACTACTGCGATACTTAAAACATGGTACTGGTTTTACAGAAAATAAAAATTGAAGGACTCTCAACACTCAAACTATGTAAGGTTGTTTTTTTTAATATTTTGAAAATTAAATTTGAACATGAAAATGAATTTGAAAGCACGCTTGAAACTACTTTTAAAATTAAAATAGTTGTTAAAGCGCTAAATTTTAGATTACCTATTGCTTATTTGGAAATTTTAATTACGCAGCTAGTTGTCGTATTTCTCTATTCACTAGCATTCTATTAATAATTTTCTGTACTTAAGTTGATTTCTGGAAATTAAGAGGGTAGCACTATCTTTTAAACATTTTGCATATTTGTTTATAGATAATCGTTATTGCATGAATCCTATTCGTAAATTACTAACCTCTTAAAATATGTTGTCAGGTATTTGAAGATAGGTGATAAAGCTGAACTACAGGTAGGTATTGACGACAGATAAAAACAACAGGTAGGTATTAAAAAAGACGTTGCATTTTATGCCAGCTACAAATTGCTGGTACAAAGAAAAAAGAGAAAGAAAAAAAACATAGAAGAATATTCTCGTAGCTGTATATTTAAAATTTAGGAAAAATACTGAACTAGGTCTTAGTGCTGTGCTTTGCTTTGATAAACACGTTTCAGCCTGATTGTTTCTTTTTATTATGAAGCGGTATCAGAATGTATCAGACGTATTTTCGAAATAGAACTCTTTATCTAGTATCAACAGTTTAATACTTATGATTTAAAAATTATCCTAATAGATATTATTTTGTTTACATGCTAGTCACTTTATAATTTGTTTGGAAAATTATACTGAGATGCAACTATACATGGCAATTCACTAGAATATTTTCATCTAAAGCTATTAACAAGGCAAATTACGATTAATTCTTCTCGTTATGGATATCAGTACAAATTTAATTCAAATGTTACTTTGACAGTCTACAAATATTTGGTATGACGTGTTTCAAAGAAATTTTACGATATTTGCCAGGGTTAAAGAACCCGGTTTATACAAAATTCAAAAAAAAATATTGTTTATATGAGGGATATGTTTCGTTCCCTGATTATGATGATGGAATGAGAGGATATAAAAGTTTCCTCTTTATTAGGACGGATTGTATGCTAGTATGTAAATACTCTGTAACTTTCGAAATTTCATTGAGCATTTTGCACACTATCGTTTAAAGAAGAAGACACATTTTAAATTCATAATTTGTGCGTTAAAAATAATGTTAGATTCATAATAAAATAAAATTTACTCTAAACCAGAAATTACTATCCGTTATTGATAGTTTAGAACAATACTTTTTGAAACAGTCTTGAAATACAGCCACGCAACCAATTTCGTGAAGCAGATTTATTAATACCAGGTGAAGAGTTAATCGAGTAATTATTATTCCTGTGAAATGAAAACTGATTAAATTAGCTGCTCGACGTTAACCTCCAAGTATTTAGTTTAAAGCTTTGTCTCACAGCTATAGATTCAGGAAAGACAACTTGTTATTTATACTCTGGAAATATGAGCAAATCGTACTTGGTTTGAATTGCAAAATTAAAGTTAAAAATAAATTAATAAATTATATTTTTACTGCATTGAAGAAAATAGTTTGTTTGTTGAAGAACGACAACTTTTTAGTTTTCTTTATGCAAATAAAATGTAAGGATTATCATAAAATGTACAATTTACGTTTTAAGGTTTTAAGGAGAGGTATCTTATGACAAGCATAAATTACAGATCAATAGCCATGCCATTTACACATAAATGGTTGGCCATTTGACTTTTATGCAGGTATATGTATAATGTTTAAAGAAAACTATGTTATTTTTGTGCATTTAATTAATATGCTTGAGTACGTTTTCATATAAGTATCTGTTTCATACTTAAATAAGGCACTAATAGAAATTTTGAAGAAAATGAGGTAAGTAAATGAACATGTAATACTAAAAATATTATTGTACCTGAAAGTTTTTAAAAGCACATATTGGTTTGTTTGTATAGTTACAGAGGAAACAAAAATCTGACAATTTTTTAATATATTGAGTAAATGTAACTAAGAACAGAAAACACTGCTGTTTCAAACCATAAGTTAATTTACATTATCATTTAATTTACGTTTTGATTCATCAGCAGGTTTTCTCAGCTTCCAAACAGATTCTTTCGAATGAAATTACTCCTCCTTAACAACCTTAACAATTAATATCACTTAGCTCTAAATGATTAAGTCTATTATCGAAATGATTTTCTAAATGATTTTTGTTTGTACCTTTCAGCATAAAACTTATATCAGAATGTGAAAGAGCTGAAATTACACAGCTCAATTTCTCAAAAGAAAGGTTAAGATAATGCACAGCAGAATATTCAAAAGCGCATACTAAAGCATGTCTTTCAAAACTTATTTAGAACTAGTAAAAAAGCGAACAAATAAGAACAAATAAGAAAATAAAAAAAGTTTTAATTTTTTAAAAATGTTTTAATTTAATTATTTGTTTAAATGTTTTAATTATGTTATTAATTGTTAAAAATGTTTTAATTTTAATAAAAAAATGTTTTAATTTATGTAAGATACATACTGAAAATATACCAGAATTTTCTAGCTAAGATATATGCAGCAAAATTATGAAGTAAACGAAAAAAATCAAATAAAGCACAAAATGAAATAATGAAACCGATGAACCCAGAATAAGTTTCCTTAAGGCTTTGAGTTTAAAATTTCTAAGTTACGCTTTCAAAGAATACTTTGCATTAACAGTAAATTGTTCAGTAAAAATTTTAATACATCTTGTTTTCCAAAGTTGGAAACAATGTTAACTGTACTCAAGCAACAGGTCAGTTAGAAATGGGTGAGACATCACTATTTTAACACTGGTCATGCAGATATAGTTCCACTTCATTAATTGTGCAGCACCACCCCAGGTTTGATGAAGTTCGGCTAGAGAACGAATCCGAGTGTCTCCCATCCTCTACCCCTTCTAACAAACCACTCGAGAGGATTTGCGGCTCACCAGTATTTTAAGTGCTCCCATGCCGCTCAGATGGTATACACTTACAAACATTCATGCCTTCTTCGAGATTCGAACCCGAGCTTAACGATACAGCAGCCATCATCGTTAAACCACTACACCGATCAAGGCAGCGTACTCATGCAACATTGTTTGTCTGTTTTTCACGTTTAAATGAACGGAATCGTTAATAACATTAATATATGAACGGTTCTTTTCAGGTCCCATGTTTTAAAACACAGTTCAAAAGCCCATTTCATGAACAATTTTACTTAATATATACGTTTGAATTTATTTTAAATTTCTCAATAGTAAAATTTTGTTCAAGTTGTATTTCCAAAGAAGTCAGCATGCAATAGCTGCAGCATTTTCTTAAAGGATACACTAAGCATTGATTGATTATGAAACAGAGAAACTTCAGTATGAATGAAGCATTTCAGAGAAATTTAATTGTAATAGTCCAAGAAATGTAATAAAATATTTCTTTAAAAAGTTGAAAAAAACTTTGGCAAATTTTAAGTTGCTTCGCCTTCAAAATTAATATTTGATCAAGTTTATATCTTCTAAAACTTTTATGGTATTAATTTTAATGATTTAGCTAAATAATTAAAAATATTAATTCTTTTTTCTAGAAAAAACTGACTTAAAAGCGTGAAACCTTGAAATCTATTTTAAAACCTACCTATTTAAAATTGTTTGATTAAAGTATGTTAAATTTAATTGTAAATGAATCTTGCGTACTCTAATTAATTCTTCTTAAGATCTTGGAACGGGCAGATTAAATTTCAGATTGGCAACAAATGTCGCTTTTAAAAACTATTTATAAAAAGCCGTTGTTAAAATTTCGAAGCAGAATGTGAAACTATGCTGCGTAAGAATGTTTTAAATAAATGTAACACGTTTTCCATTTAGTAAAAATGTTGCATTCTAAACAGTATCTAAAGGGATAATTCTCCTTCTAATATAAAAAATATCTCTTTCATTTGCATACGTTTCATCTATGAGAATACTTGAAATGAAAATCCTATTTGCAGGCAGGTGAGCAACAAACACCTGAAAGTGCCTGAAACCATAAAGTACATGAAGCAGAAAAAAAAGGCGGCGCAATCGGTACTCGTAATAGATAAAAAACAGCTGGAAATTCGATTTACGGGGCCAGAAAAGTGATTGCTAAGACTTTACTTTGTCCCAAAAGAAGAGACTGGTTCTTATAATCGCCATCCAACCTTTCCGCCAAAAAAATCAATAAATAACGTGATTTTGAGCAGAACGCTGTTTTCGTCTTCTCTTTTTGTTTCTGTGGCTTGTTTTTTGCGACTTCGTCATACTGTTCTTTCAAGCTTTAAAAACAATTACATTAAGACATTAGATATCGCACGAGAGATTTCGAAGAGTTCCACTCGATTTTCAAACAGAGGCAACTAAATTTATGGTGCAGCATTTTGCGATATGAGCTGGTGACTATGGTTCCAATTTACAGAGTATATCTTTGAACTTATTTCTTATGCATAAAAGATAATTTAATATAAATGGGAATCAAGATCTAAAATTGCATTTGCAAAGACTTGCACTCTTTTACTGGTAGTTTAATGCAGAAAATAAACAAACCCTTTGCGGTCATTACATGAAAAAAAGTTGCAAAAGAATGTAGAAAAGTAAAAGCTATGCCAAGATTTTATTATTGACACGAAAGCTTCTAAATAAAAATCGAAAGTTTAGTCTTACATACAAGCAAATGCTTTGGTTTCTCAATAATAACTCCCGTTCAGCAAGTAATTTGGAAATAAACAGCTATACAGATCGTTATTGATAAGAAAGATTCATCTTCTACAATTTCTCTCTTAGGGGTGCATCTATGATTTCTTTATCCTAAATAATAAGTTTATTATTTTAGATATTCCAAATAATTCATTTCACGTGTTTCTCATTTAAATGACAAATAAACACAAAAATCTGTTAAAACAAATGCATTAAAACTGCATCAAAAAACTAATGTTTATTTACTCTTGCGAACTTTGATATTAAATAATTGTATTACTCATCTAAAAATTCACAATTTGTTTTTTCGTCTAAATCGCGGAGAGATTCATTGGAGATTTTATAGCTAATAATTTATTAGTTATAAGCTAAATACAAAAACATGACCTGTAATTGTTATTCATGGGTAACTAAGGCTCATCTTCATCAGCGCAGGGAAAGCAAAACATAGTTTAAAAAGTACAATATCTATCAGTTATTTAAATTATCATAAAAGTAATCAAACATAAAACATTTGCGATTACAATTTTTCAACTTAGTGCGTGAAATATTTTAACAACTAGCAACTAAAGGAAAAAAAAAGGAGAGCTTAATTGTATCATGGCGTAGTGTCTGCATAAAAATTCGGAAGAGAATAAATTAGTACATTTAGATTAAGCTGAAATTGCGTGATTGCCATAAAACTGTTGAAAGAGAATAGAAAACTAATACAGTTATTCAAAATCATTTACTGTATCACTTACCGAGTAAATAAATAAATTCGCCTGATTTTAAGCATAAGTCTCCTGAATCTCTAGCTTTGAAATAACGTAATCATATTTTCCTGTATCTACATGCTCTGAGAATACCAAGATTCTGTTATAAGAAAAAAGGAAAACTGCTTACTTATCCTAATAACATTTACTGTATTTACACGCATAAAAGCTGCAAGACTGTTTAAGCCGAACCTTCGTTTCGGAAATGGTGTAATTGGGGAAAAAATGAAAATCTCAGAATTCCGATGAGGGTCGAAGATACAAGCATGGGCACACAGAAATAGGCCAACATCGCAAATTCCAAACACAGTGGTGAAGTTTTGAGTAGTGCTTATTTTTAAGTGCTTGTTGAGTGCGTATTAAACATGGTTTGAGTGAGAGTGAGTAAATTAGACAGTAAAGTTCAAACTGCATGTGATAAATTCATTTTCAAGATCATAGGTCGCACCCTGGGTTTTGTCAAAATTTAGGCAAAGACACGAAAATAAAGTTCTCGTATATCCTTAATGCCTAAATGAATTAAAAATATGCCTTATTTATATACAGGGTGATTCGCTACCAGACAGACAAACCTGCAGTGAGTGTGGTGGGCACAGAGACGACTCGGAATCACATAGGAATGCAGGGTTGCAAATGTCGTAGTTGCTAGCTATGGTGCAAAGAAGCAGAAAAAAAGAACAGAATCAGCATCACATTAATGGGAGAGAAAACATTTAATTGACAAGTTGTACTATAGCAGATGTTCCAAATTATGACCAGAAGTCGTCTGGCAGGCTTGAGAGCATGGAATTCCTTACTTTCTGGAAGATTCCTGGCATGTCACGTATCCTCTTGGCAACTACAGATATTCGAGCGACGAGGTCTTCAACTGAAGGAACGGGCATCTTGTACACCGAACGCTTCCTGTGATCCCAGAAGAAGAAGTCTATGCATGATAGATCCGGTGATCTGGCAAGCCAATGAACCGGGCCACCACGACGTATCCACCGCTGTCCAAAAATTAGGTCGAGGTATCGGCAGACGTCAGTCGTGCAATGTGGAGGAGCCCTTCATGCTGGTACCACATGGACCTATCATGCATGGACTTCTTCTGGGATCACATGAAGAGTTTGGTGTACGAAACGCCCGTTCTTTCAGTTGGAGACCTCTTCGCTCGGAAATCTGTAGCTGCCTGGAGGATACGTGACATGCCAGGAGTCTTCCAGAAAGTAAGGAATTTCATGCAGCGTTGCTCTCAGGCCTGCCAGACGACTCCTGGTAGTAATTTGGAACATCTGCTATAGTACAGCTGCTTGTCAATTAAATGTTTGCTGTCCCATTAATGTGATGCTGATTGTGTTCTTTTTCCTGCTTCTTTGCACTATAGTTCGCAACTACGGCCTTTACATCCCTGCATTCCTATGTGATTCTGAGTTGCCTCTCTACCCCTACACCCCTGCAAATTTGTCGGTCTTGTAGAGAATCACCCTGTATATATGTATATATATATATATTAAAAGTATATCTTATATTTTAATTGGAACTTCATAACTTCATGAGCAGGGTTTTAGAAACTAGTCAAACTTCTTTTCCCTTGCATAAGACTCCAACTAAAATCAAATTAGTTTACTTTCAAAGGAAGCTTATGTAAATTGATTAAAAACTTATTTCTTGTTCCTTAGCAAATTGCTAATGATATTGTAGCAATTTAACGGAAAAAGCGTATGTTTCAATCACATTTCAAACTTAGTTGACCTCTGTCAAAATTAACATTAAAAGCGATTTAGACATATGATTAATGACTTAAATGACTTTCAAGGCTAAGAGAAGTGACATACAAATATTATTAGTTTTTGCAAAAGAAATGCTAGTAAACAATTTTCGATTATGTATGCATATTAAAGCATATTCGATTATGTATGCATACTGACAATGGCAACTATTATAACAAACTGTTTGATTGATTAACTTCTGAATTCTTAAATAATTCCACTGTTAATTATTTGCAATTACTATCCTATTACAAATAGAAGCTTCGAATAACATCCGTATTTTCTGCTTGAAACTTACCACTATCCACATTTTCTATAGTGAATTATCATGGGTTTAAATGCATGAAAATTGAAATTTAAAGGTTTCACTTGTATATATTCCTAGATTGAAAGAATTAAATAACCGCAATAAATGAATTATTCTCAGGGGGAAATACAGAAACTGTTTGCAATATCACTTGAGCAATTAGATGATTAAAATATCATCGAATTTCATTTCGCTTTGAGATATATGGCAAGGAAATTAATTTTGTGTAAACCTCTAGAATAATCAATAACTGTACAAACACTGTGTTGTAATTATTTTTATGGGTTTTCCTTTTTTTAGGTTTGAATGAATTAAAAGTTTTATAAGGATTCTTAATAAAGAGACTTTATCAGCGATATGTTGAGTAATTATGCCCAGATAGCATTTTAGTTTATTGATCTCAAAATCATGAATGATCACCGAGTTCTCAACCGGAGCTAACAGTTTCTTTCTGTTTCTTTCTCTCTGACGTTAAATCATATTGCCACATATATTTCTTTAATCCTTTTCTTTTTCAAACATTTAATACCCTTTTATTTCACTAAGCTTCTATTTCTCTAGCTGATGATAATTATTAATTAAATGTTTGGCTAACCCGTAAAGAAATGTAATTTTGTGCACATATTCTAGCAATTTGGAGTATTTAGTTAAAAGTAAAAACAGAAGCGCACTTATAACTAAACCATTAATTAGAAAAAATATGCCTTAATGAAAGTTCCAGAAGTTGCATTATACCTAGAATGGTACTGTCACGTGTTTGTAACTTTTGTTTATTATTAATATCGCTTTGAGCGTAAGCATTCCTCCCGGAGGATATACCTAATATCAAGAAGATTTCCGTAACTAACAGATTTATCTTGCACATGCTTTTGATACTGCCATGCAAATTATTAGATTCTCATTGATCACATTTGTATGCCTAACAACTAAACGTTCCCTAACTTAATAGCACTGTTGACAGAACAAAACAATGTCCTTTCCCCGTGGGCTATAGAGACCAATTTGTTATGCATGGGAGCCATTTAATCAATTGTTCTGACAAGAAAGTATATAAAAACAAATCGACATGAGTCTTTACTTCGTACTCCACATTTAGAAGCAAATTTAAAATTTCCATAGTGGACTAAAATTTCTGGAGTCTGACTGAAAGTAATGAATCTCGAAGCATATCGGTTTTAGCTCCCAGGAAAGGGATATCACCTCACATAGATATGAAACGAAAAAAAAAGAGAAAAACCTGGTTTACTTTAACAGTATATTATTTAAGAAGTTTTTAAGAGAAGTTATAATCATGAATTATATGAACTATATATTATGTATGCGAAACGACCTGACATAGAAATTATTCAAATAACATTGCCTAGGCTGTTTCCTCAGATTAAGGATTTTTTTGGGTAAAGATATCCGGTTACGCTAGAACAACTATTTGAATTAGCAGTGAAGTTGAAAGCAGGCTTGTGTCAATGAACAGACGTACAGCGAGATATGAGTAAACTTTTAGAGGACATTTTTGCAGAAGTGTAGCAAAAGGAAGGCCAAGGTTGACGGCAGTAGGTGGTCTGAAGTCAGCAGAATGTTTCGTCCTCTAAAGGCGATCGCCAAAATAAATCGCAAAGGAGGAAATTAGATAAGAAACCTTTATCTAACATTAAATACACTGGTTATCATAAATTAAGAAAAAAATCACAAAAATCACGATTACGGGAAAAGTTACATTTAGAATTTTATGAAACTTACACACAATATACAACACATAGTAAGGTATCAAATAACATAAAAAGAAATTACCAGACAAATTATGGTAGTATAGAAATTAGCACATGTATAAAATGAACAAATCGAAGATGTCAGTTTGCTGTAGGAAAATTACCTTCAATATGGAATATGATCGCCTCTAGAAGCAATACAGCACGTACAGCGATGTGTGATGCTTTCAATTATGCGGGTTATCAGTTCCATAGGAAGCGAGAGCCATTGCTCTTGCAAAGCAGTTGCAAGCGCGGCAAGGGTACAGCTACGGTGAGAGCTGCGAATCTGTAGCCGTCCCGTGTGCGTAATGGCAGACTGCACATTCAATTGAACAACGTTAAACGAATTACGCACATTGCGCATGCCCAGAAGAGAATTTGGCGCAATTACGAGTTTGGCGTAATTTTAAAAGAAGATAAATATGGTATATGGTTTATATTCTGTTATCTGGACGTAAACAGTTCGTGGTTTTAAAACTTATTAAAACTTATTGTTAGGTTGTACGTTGCTCCATTAATTAGAGTGTAAATATCAATTGTAAACTCCTCTAATTTTCTTTTCAGAAGGATTACATAACAGGAAACATTACATGATGCTGTTTATTGATTGTACTTCTGAGGAATAAAAGCAATCGATTATTTACCATGCGTTCCACTCATAAATACTTTAACAACTTAAGGAGTATATTAAGTTTAAATTACTGAATTAAAACCATAGAAATTATTATAAATAACTGATATTAAATTTAATGTGTACGAACAAAAAAAACCCAAAATGAAATGATACGGAAGCAAGTGCAATAAGCACAAAAAGAAGTGTCCATAATATTGCAATCGTAAAGAGCGCTAACGTTTACATGACGATCAGGCTTGGGTAGGGTTGTTTATTTTTACTCGCCAGTATTTTCTCCCACGGCAACGGTACACTATTGAGCATGCGCAGAAAGCTAAATTCGTTAACATTGATCAACTCAATGTGCGGTTTGCCATTACGCGTCCCGTGTGGCTGACTTGAAAGTGCAAAATAATGATTATCATTCGTCATTGCGGATTTCATCGATTTTGTCTAGGTCTTCTCGGTACGGATTCAGTGTCCCGAAACTATTTGGACAAATTGCAGACGACAGTGAGAGTTGCATTGAACTGTAGCCAGACCGAGTAGTTGGCCTGTCTCCAATCTACCGACTACTCTCCATCTCAATCCTTCATTTATACGTTCGTGGCCACTCATTTTATCTGATACTTGATTAAATTTACCGAACTCAGAAAGAAAGACGGCGAATTTAGAGAAGAACTACGAGCACATAAATGAACGAAAACACCTCGTACGCTTATATCCTCTCCATAATCACAGCTCAGTAGACCATGTGCGTATATGCTTACGTGTTTGACTCTGAATATTTGCTTTTAAGACCACACATTCAAAGTACTTTTAAGATCACACAATCAAAATACTAAGCTGGTAGAACCCAATTATTACTGTGTCAGGTTGAAGTATCGGATGCGAGAGAATGCAAATCCTGAGATAACCACTTTTAGACAAAGGTGACAAAATTCTAACATTACTATGCGAGTGACAGAAAACTCTCTGATTCAGATCCAAAAGAAATTTGCATTCTGGTGAGGAATACGGAAAGAGGAAGTTAAATTCAAGATTAAAATCACAATAACTTGTTAGTTAACATAAGAACTTTATATTTTGGTAAAATTAAGTTACAAGAATAAGAGAATTTTTTCAGTTAGTGGGGCAAGAACCAAAACACGTTTTTTCGGAAAGACATATGTGGCTGTATTACACATTAACCATCATTAATTAAATGAATTAGTTAACAAAATTAAATCTGTTGCTCTTATCTTTGATAAAAGTATTCTAGTTTTCAATGCAAGTAATATCAATAAAATATTTTTAAATGTATCAGTGTATCAATCTATATTTCGTTTGCAAGCTTTTTTTATTGAAATAACTAACCTAAGACATATATTTCGCATGTTTAAAAAGTTTGCCACAGTCTGAAGGAGTTGATGATTCAAAGTATGTTTTCAAGCTTTGAAGAACCAAGTTATGACATAGTATCTTAGAGAAAACTGCTTAGTACTTGTCATCCAAGAACAAGAAAATCCGAATAATATATTGTTAACTGGTCCATATATTAAATTTTCGTGCATTTTTATGCTAAAACGCAAATAATTTTGACTTATATAATTAAATATTGCTTTTAGTTTACGGTTATAAATGATAAAATAGACCAGTATCCACTTTTTATATACTCACTATATACGCAAAGTCTATGCAAATTTTCATATTTACTATATATGCAAATTTTTTATTTACTTATTTATTTTTGCAGCCCACCTAATTTGTACATTTTAGGCACCACTCATTACAAATTTGATGATATGGAATCTACTAATTATAGTAGTTGAGATGTAGCCCCATACCATGACATAGAGGAAGGCTTTGTATGTTGACCAATCCATTGAGGTTTGAAGTTATCATTTTGTCGGAGCTTACAAATATAAATACTCTATTAGGTGTTAGGTAGATTGTTATTCCATCAATCAAGATCATTTTGCGCAGTAATAGAAAGTACTTACATAACTTAATATACAGGGTCTGCGTAAAGATTTCCCTGATTACAAAAAAATTACATGAAATAATCGTGGAAGTCATGTGAAATTTTTATTACTGTTATAGTCTTTTTTAACCGCGCACTAGACGACGCCACAATAGTTGCAAGCAAGGAATAGTTAGTAGCGAAATTTTATTGATTAGAAAAACTAAGTGTATTTTATGGTATCATGAAAAAAAATCATTTATCAGTTCCGGTTTAGAAATTTGTATGGATAATTGTAATGAAATTCGTGCAGTCCTCCAGATTTGAAGCGTATCAGGAATTAGTTTGAAAGACTTTAAAGAAACTCGTAGCATTGGTGACCTTTCAGGAAGTGGCAAACCTTCTATGAATGAAGAGGTTTGTTGACAGCTTTATTAAACAGACAATAGTCTTTTCCACATCAATTCATACCTTGAAGCCCAGAATGATAGATGCGACTAACATT
>KK112297.1:295868-383136 GCA_000611955.2 Stegodyphus mimosarum | reverse complement strand
TTTGAAGCTACAAAGTGGGCACAGGTGGTAAATTTACTAGCTTGGTGCATAAAAAACTCAGTTTCTGTGGTTACCATTTACAAAAAGTGTAAATGTCTAATTATAATAGTTTCCCAGAAATAAATCTTTGTAATCAGGGAAAAACTTTATGCTTATCTTGTACTATTTAAACCCCTCGTTTCACAAAATAAAGTTGTTTAAACAATTTTATGTTATGTATGTATGCATTTTTCAACTCCGCTTGCACTCCATAAGTTCTCCTGAAAATCATTTCATCAACCCTATTGCCCCCTTAAAAGAAAGAGTTAATTAAAACGCAACATCTGCAGTAAAGTTGAATTTCCTTTTATAATATTTATCGATCTAAATAAATAATTACTTTTAAGTTACTAGTTTCAAACTGATGAAAAATGAACATTTATAGATTTGATATGGCGATAGATCCTATTCATATGGGAATACGGTATTATATAAAATATTTTAATCCCAGTCGAACGCTTATCTGTAAAGTAACTAATTTTCCCCCAGTTTCGTTTGATTGCTAAGCGTGAAGTAAAATTACGACGAATATCAGTTGATTATTAAGCAGGTAACGATGAAAGAGAAGAAAATCCGTAAAACGTTTTTGGCTCTGTTTTGATAAAATGAATAGGAACACGAAAGATTGGAATACGTTGGCAGTTTTTCGAGACAACGAAGTTAAATTTCATAAAACTGCATCAAAACTTTACTCATTTTAAACTATTTTCTCCAATAGTTATCAGGACTGAGTATTCTGTGTGTGTTCTTTGAGAACATTGTGAAATATTTACCAGGGTGTTTCTTCTCAGGTCCTGAACTGGAACAGTGAGCTGATGAAATGTAAGCTATGTTCTGATGTAACTGCTGGGCTGGATAATAACTGCACGTGAAGGGATTTGAAATCCTCTTTTATTAAATCACTATTAATTACACACTTCCCAACTCGGGAGAGATACAGAAAGTAAAAGACCGCACTTGGGTTGAACTTAACAATCAGATAAATTTAACTCAATAAAAATAGAACTTAAATCAAATTTTGCTCACAGAGCGATTCGCGGAGATTGGACTCTACCTAAAAGGGTGCGTAGCAAGATATACTAATACTAACGCACTTCAATTGTTTTACAATGCAATCACGTAGTAAGCACTATTGCTTATAAATTTAAACTGCTAGCTGGTCAGGCGAACGTTGAGCAGAGTGACCGTGGTCTGAGACTAAGTTCTCTCACAATAAGAGGTTTCTACCTCTGGCTTAAATAGTACTTCGCTGTACTTCAAAATTAGCATAAGCTGAAAACGCGCGCTTCTTCTGACGGGAAGTTGAAACAGAGAGGAGAGAGAAAGTTTTAAATTAAAATAAAACTTGGTTAGTTTAACTAAAACCTTACATAGTGAAAACCACTTCAAGTCTAGTGACGTGCACATTTAAACCAGCAAGTAAAGATTTGGGAAACTTTAATTTTGGAATTCTAAATTAAATTATAATTTGTGATCCCCTCTTCAGTTATTGAAAACTTTCATTTCAGACATTTCGCACAAGAAATCTCAAATAGAACTTGGATAATGTTCAGGGGTACTCTGAACAAACAAGAAAATGATATACACTCATGTAATTTTATTTAGCTCAATTAAATTTTTTATATTTTTTATTTATTATAAAGCAAAACTAAATAGCATATGAAATGAAAGTGACAGGACTCATATGAAGGTTTCTGTGTAGCAAATAACATTCTGAACCAATAGGCTCATTATCTAACACTTTGGCATGACTTCTACTGTTAGTGGTATTGTGATAATTTTTTATTAATACTGGAGTTATAAAGGCTCTTTCTGAATCGAAAATAGAAAGTAATTTATGTTATTATAATAACAAAGACGAATTTTTGAATAGCATGTAGTTTTTTTTAATGTTGTAAACCTATTAGGAGATAAGTATAGCACAAAATCCCTTCAACGCATTTGTAATTTTGGCTGAATTTTGATAACCGCACCCAAAAAAAATTTAAATCTGCATACGATAAGAGAATCTTCTTAAAAATTCTGTATAGAAACTTACTCAGAAGTAAACTGCGCTAGGCTTTACAGATTCTAACCTTACTTGTTACTCTCAAGGAAGTAACATTTTCGAAATCAGAACTGCATAAAAATGAATAAGAATCTGCAATAATTCATCCATGATAAATTTCTCTTATAATTAGGATAAAAATATTGTCGATGATTAGACTAAGAAAGGACGATTGATTAGTCTAAGAGAAAGGGGACTCACAGTTTTTGAAGCTGTTTGATGGATGGTCCAATGAGGTCAGGCGGCGCACCAGTTATTGGCAGCAGTTATATCTCTTTTAGCACATAATTTTGATAAATACCTAAGCACCGGTAGCTAACATTTGCTATATGTTTCTAGCGCAGTTATGTGAATCATTGCAGCTGCCTTAGAAGTCATTGGCCATTATTTGAGATGGCCACAAAGGTGATGCGCGCCATTACGAGATGAGGCTACCATCCGTCTGGGGCGCTGCAATCGTGGCCTTCCCCAAACAGACACTCTTGACAGCCGTTGCTCGGCAGACCTAACCAACAGAAGGCCCGAAATCTGACAGCTAACCATCATTATTATACTGCTTCGACTTCCTTACGTGGCAGCTTCGTGTTAGAGAGGGCGAAAGTGCATGATTAGACATTAAGGGGCACAGTCCCTCAGACAAACTGTAGCAAATATATGCTCCCTCTGCGGTAAAAGGAAGGAGTTACTTGATGGAATTGGTTGGCGTAACGAAGGAATCGTAGTTTTGGATGAGGATTTATTTGGTTGAATGGGGTGACTGTACATATACAATCTGGAATCAATGCTTTGTTTCATATGCAGCTTGCATGCACATCTTAGGTGAGAGCTGAAATGAATGAATGTTAAGGACATGCATTATGTATAACTCAGAGAACTGTGGTAATTTATAACGAAATATTTTATTAAAACTGAAGCTATGAACTTTTAAAATTTATTAACTTTATTACTTTGGATCTGAAGGCTACTTTTGATACAACGCAGAAGTTCTCAAATTATTATTCTGCCGAAATCTGACAAGCTGTATATTAGAAACAAACTTTTATGTACTATTGCTAATTTTACTTGCCATTGCCAAAAATCATTTAGATTTAGTACATTAATCCAAGAAAGTTTTAAGTCTTTTATTACGCATAAACTTTCTCTTCTTTCCATTTGCTTATAAGACTCAGATGAGAGGAGACTATAATAAAATAACGATTACTGTCACATATTTAGCTGTAGAGCAAGGCAAAAAAACAAAGTACAAAGTCCATGTACGAAAAGTAGCTTAAAAAAACAGTGAATAATATATAAAAGGCTTCATCTGCAGAGCTAAATAAAATGTAATCTCTGTATTCCTATTTAAGTAGATCTCCAAACCTCGTGTTCAAAGAAATAAAATTCATGTATTTCGCTTTTAGATCCTCTACATTTTCTTAAGAGAGGAGGGGTTTAGTGATTTTATCTTACTGTAACTTAAGTTCACGGAAGAAGATACAAATACTAATTTGAGTTTCAATATTCTCAGAGTCTGTTTGCATTTCTTTTGATTTTTCTTTTCATCTTTACCGTTTTGTTTTCGCATTTGCACATGTGCACTGTGGTTGCACGGTAACTGGGTTTAATTTTTGAAGAAATTTGGAAAATTTTGAATAGAAAGAACTCTGTCTTTATTGTCTTTATACAATGACTTTTATGCTATGCTGTCCCAGGTTTTTATTATTGGAGGTTGAAGCATCTAGGGAAAGTGAATACTAATTTTTTAATGATTTGTCTTTTTGACTATTCTATTCTCTTTAAAATATTAATTTTACATCAATGAAGCCGTTTAAGTTCTTTTAAAGTTGGGTTGGGTCAAAATGTTATCTTACGAACCTAGCATTCAGGTTGTCTCATCATGATTATTTTGAAGAAATCTCTCCCCATCATTAAATTATACCAATTCTTCCGGACTAATCGTCACTTCTGTATCTAGATATGAAATTTAACCTTACATTAATATTAATAAATTAGTGAAAATTAGTAGAATTTACTTTTGCTTGAGTAACGAAAATTTGAAACAATATACCTTAACCTTACATTAATATTAATAAATTAGTGAAAATTAGTAGAATTTACTTTTGCTTGAGTAACGAAAATTTGAAACAATATATCTTAATTGAGAAAGCACATGCTTGCTCAAACGGATCTTTTCATGTAACTAATTTAATATATCATAAAATACTTAAAATATAAAATTAATCTGTAGGGTATTATAATATGTAAATATAGTTATTTGAGCCATTCTTTTTATATTCAAGGTACGAAATTCTTTTAAGTAATCTTTTTAGTTCGAAAGTCAAGGATAATGTAAACTTTCGTGATAGTAACAAAGCTATAACTGTACTTCAGTATTATACTTTAGATATAAATATTATATTTAGATATAGGTAGGTAATTTGATTTTCTCTATTAATATTTGACTAAAATGTTCAGTCTCACATTTTTTTTAAAGTTTAAATAAAAGCACTCGCTAATTCAAAAGACTTTTTGTACTACAGTGACATATGTCAGCGAACAAAAGTAAAGGCCAACAATATTTCACTGATATTTATTCATTTCCAATCAATAATGTTATATTATCACATTAAGCCCAAACAAAATAAGATTTTTCCTTTTAAAGAACAATCAAATAAATCTTAAATATTATTTGGCTCTCCTCGCCCCTCCCTCCCACAAAAAAGCTTAAATGGCAAAAGTGAGTTTTATCATAAAAGGAAATGACATTTTTGAGGAGAAAAATGTTAGTTATACAACCGTAAAGGCATATTCAAGTAAAAAGCATTAGTTATAAGTGCAGCATTATTTAGTATGATATATTATTTTGATGTTTTTTACAATAAAATAATCAATATCTTATAATATAAAAAATATAACATAAAAATAGGCTGTACAGGATTATATTATTATATTAGTACTCATTACGTAAAAAAATACTATTTATGAGTAAAAATATAGGATTATAATTTTTTTCACTTGTTACGTTGTTATAAAAGTAAGGATACTCAGGGTAACAGGAAAGATATTACAGGGCGAAAAGACCAAATTGAATAGTTTTTTTTTAAAGGAACTTACATTTAAATTCTAAATAATTATTTCATTTCACCTGCATTAGAGTCTGACACATAAATATGAACCATTTTCGAATTCAAATGCAGTTAAATCCTGTTTAGACTGCTTTTTTCGCCTGTATTAGAATTCGAGTCAAAATTATGAGCAATCTGAAATTTTTGATCCCACATCAGCTATTATGGTAATTATGGGGATTGAAACCTTAGGCATATTGTGGAAACTTTTATAATATTACGTCAGCAAGATTCATTAGTTTTGATCCTTAGAGCTTTTCAAAGCTTGCCTGCAAATTTTTATAGCTTAAACTCAAGGCTGATGTAACTCAAATTTAATATCACTCAGCAAAGTCAGGAAAGTAAATCTTTTAGCTTGCGGAGTTTTTTCGTGGTTATAAAGTTCTTCTTAATTAAAAACTTCTAGTTTGTCTGTGTAATTAGAGAGGCATCAGCCATCGAATATTCATGTGCATGGATGAAAACAGCGTTAATCATTCTTTTCCTGGCAAAGGATGAATCACGAAAGTGCAACATGTTGACGATTTGTTTATTGTCCTTACAATACCGAAAAAGGAATTCATCTCTGGAAATGAAACCGAGATTCTTTCAGTCTAGCTTCTGATCATTGTCATTCAAAGGGTAGCCATAATCATCAAAAGTAGTCTCTATTATTTACACGCCGTCGTCCTACCTTCCATATATTCATGAAATCGTCAAAACTCCTTTGACGAACCGTGTTTACAAAGGAACGACAGCCTGCTGGTTTCAAAGGGAAATTCTTGAAGAAAATAAATTTCTCACCCCTTGTTTTCCGCTTATTACACTTCGAGACGTACTCCCCGGATTCCCTGATGGGAATTTCCGCCCTAGCCCTTTCACAAGATCAGTCCGCGCTCCACTTCACGGTCTAAATAATTACGCGGAGTCCTTTGTTGGAATTGAACTTGTTGAATTCTAGGAAATCTCTGCGGAAAGTACGATTTCCCGAGACCGTGATCTTTTCATATCTACGCTCGGACGGTGCTTAAATAAGAATGTGTGGCTTATTTTAACAGTGATGCATTATTTTCTGCTAACTATAGCTAGGAACTCGAAGTAATCTTCGGTAGTGATTTCTGCATATGAAGGGGGATCCGGCTGGAAATAAAATTCCTTTCTCTTCCGTTCTTTTAGTACGGCAGGGAAAGGAAACATTTACTGGAAAATTATTTGGACAGTAAAGAAGTTGCTTTGAGTGGAACGAAAGTGGTGTAAGATGTTTAACACGCCTTTTAAATCACAGAAAGAAACGCGGAGACTTCTGACAACACAAGCACAAAAAATGCGCGAAGCGTGTCAATGAAATTTAATCTTAAGTAATGCCACTGCTTATCTTGACATTAAATATACAGCAATACTTCGGGTAATGTTCCCGTTTTTAGCGATATTTAATCTTAATAGATCTGGTTCTATTTCTCAGTTTTGATATATCTAAATACACAGGATGCAGAAACTTTTCCTGTTTACAAACATTTATCGCTCAAAATCTATTATGATTAGACACATACGGTCTTTTGGAAATGGTAACTGAAATAATAAAGTTTTCTAATAAAAAATAGCTAGTAAATTTCAGTCTGTGTCTGCTTCTTAGCGAAAATCAAGTTGGTATAAAAGCTTTGGCCAACTCAGTCTTGCTCTGTAACCTCTTTGTTTGTTCCCTCAACATTTGTTCTGAAACACATGGTTCAGTATTTGCTATTCTGGCCTTCAAAGTGTCAGATCATGAACTGGTGGGGCAAAGACTCAGTCCTTGATATGTCTTTTGCCCGATTCATGAATGCTGTCACCAATTTCATTACTCATAGTAGGACTGCCATTTTTTGGACGATCACCAGTACTATCAAGTTCCTTAAAGCTTATCCATGCTAATTTCTGATGCTCTTAAAATCTGCAGAATTGCGTTTATATAAACTGTAAACTGTCCTTGATGAGAAATTTAGTTTAAGAATATCACAAACTGCATTTAGGTATGTTTTCATCCACGCCAGGTCCATAGTAGCTATTCCTTGGAGCCCTATATTCATTGTAGAAAAGTATAACAACACGAGTATGTAATTATATAAATTTTATCTTTCTATCTTCCATGATTATTTTATGAAAAAATTTAGTTATCAAGGAAACACCTTTTTGCTCATCCTAAATTTCCGCTACAGTTTTATGGAACGAACTCTCATATGCATAGGAAATAATTGATTCTTATATAATCACTTTAAGATTATGTTGTTTGGAGTTATTTGAAAACTTAGTCTTTTAAAAGCCTCGCTAAATTTTAATAATTTAATATATACCGAATGCTATGAGAAACTGATTTTTTGAAGTCTTACATTAATGCAAAATTCAGTTACATTTTTATTATATTTAGCTTTTTTGTTTATTTAAATTAAATAAAAAAGTCTTAAAAAGTCATAAAAATGTCATAAAAATGTCATAAAAAGCTTTAGCAACTAGATTGAAGTCATTCTAAAATTAAATCGGTATTTAAGTACTTGGGATTAAGCTTTCTTGACGACTATTTCTCGTTTGTATCAGAATAATTATGAGGAAAAAAGAATAAAATTTTACACTTTGAGTAGCTAACATTTCGTACTTAAATATTTAACACATTAGATATAGAATCACAGAAATACATAAAATATATTTCAGATTAAATTCATCATTCCACATTCTTTGCTGACAGTAGTACCCTTTCAGCGCACTGATGTTACATACGTACTTCAAGCTATAAAAATTTCTGAAATTAAATTAATATGTGGTTGCTGTAAAGTACATCACTTATCTGACAGTAACACGAAACAAGTTTACAAATTTTTTCCTGGAAAGGAGCGCAGTATTGCCTTTGTTGTCAGACCTTAGTTACCACATGGGTGACAGTATGATATTGCCCAGTTTCTTTCAAATTCTGGAAAGTAAAACCAGCGAATCTGAAGGTTCCTTGGGATCGGTTCAAAGGAACTCTCACCTATCATTCCCTACCACCAAGCCAGCTGAGATGAATTTTGACTCGCTTGAACGTAAGTGTCCGCATATCTTAAAGGTACTATACATTTAAAAACGTCCAAGCTTTCTTCGGGATCCGAACCCGGGCCCAATGATATGGCAACCTGCAAAGTTAACCGCTATGCCGATAGAATCAGTAAATTAATATGTAAGCTTATTCACAACTCTTTATGTCCTTCTTTAGATAAACACAGAAGGACATTTTTGCATTTGTATATATATTATCTAACATTTTGTTCTAAAACTCAGATACATTTATTAAAGCTATTGTATGCTTTAAAAATTTAATGTACTGACTCCTATTAACTTTTGCTCTTATTTTTTCTTACGCATACCAAGTACATTCCAATTTTCTTATATATGTAAACGTTAAAGTAGATTTTGATGCAGCAAAACTATACAATAATTAAAAATAACATTTGAAGTAATTAAAAACTTATGCGAAATAAGTAGGTGTCATCAGGTCAGCATTTTAAAGTGAAGGATATTACTGATATTATCATGCTTGAATTTCAAGTCTGAGTTACCTTTTAAATAAAACTACGAAACAATAGGACTAGGAAAATTAGGAATATTACCAAAATTAAGGGTAAAAAAAACTAAGCGGGAACAGTCACTCGAACTAGTTTTCATGAATCTTTAAATGAGTATCATGAATACAAACATAGCAAACATTTAAATGCTTTTAACTGAATACTCGAAATGGAAGTAAAAATTGATTAGTGAGCATAATTGTAAAATAACTTCATGCGATACCAACAGATAGACTATATTAATAACAAATTATTACTGAAGTTGGAACATAAGTTGCATTTATAATTTATGGATACTTTTTTTTATAAATGCACTTTTCTTGCAAATATGTAATACACGCTGTTTTGTCTCAAGAAATTGGTGGTAAAGAGAACCGTTTTCCAAATTCCCAGATTCAGTCCCTCAAGTTGCCCTCCGTTAATATTTGGATTGCGCTTAAGCAGTACTTTTCCTGAATTACAGAATCAAATCCAAACCCAACGGTTATATCTTTGCAATTAAATGCCTAACAACTAGGCAGGTCGTGTTCATATTTCCTTTTCTGAGCTGGATCTGTAATGCCTGCACTTTGAAGGATTTTTTTTATTTGAAGTCCTTTGTAGAATAAAGTGAGAAACACTTATATGAGGGACTGCGTAAATCCCATACACTTTAAAAAATGCAGTTATTTGATTTGATTTGATTTTTTGGTTGTTAAACGATTTTTTTAAGGATTTTTCATTGAAAAATTTACTATAAAGTTTTGTTTACGTTATAATTCATTATAGGTTGTTATGTGCACAGCAAAGCTGGGAGGCTTTTTGTTTTGTTGTTATAATTAAATTTGAAGCGAACAGAAACTTTGCTCTTCAAACCACATTTTTAGATTTACCCAGCAGCCTTTACTTCTGTATTTCCTATTAAAGTTCAGATGATGTTTACAGGTACATTACACTAGAAAATCTAAGAAAAAGAAACTTACTTATATCATTATGCATAATTTACTAAAAATTAAAAAATATGGGAATATTAATGGGAGCCTAGGCTTTAAAAATTTAATAGCGGTTAATTATTTACGAGCACTATGATTATTAAAGATCTTAGGTGAATTTTACAGAATACAGTTGGCATTAAAGCTTTTTAATTAATGCCAAGTCTTTAGTGTCCACAGAAAACTATTGACAGTAGTTAATAGTTAATATTTTAAAATTTTGTTTCTGATATGATAGGAATTATCATTTGTATGTTATCAGTGATGATACGCTGCTTACATTTACATTATTAATCTACACAGGTAAAATGCGGAAACAATAGGTTTAAAGATTTAAAGATCCGCTGTTTATTTTTTACCTTTCTAGGTTTAGGATAGTTTTTAACTCGATGATTATGTTTAAGTACTTAACCTTCTGGTCACAACTTTTTGACACAGAACCAAATTTCTTTTAAAATTGCCCTCCTCAATTTCCTCTATGGTTCCTTCTTGGTTCCATTCCCTTTAATTATACATATAAGAATATAAGCTTTGCTTTTCGTTTGACACGTTTTATGGAGAATCTTCCTCTGGAAGAAAAGAAAGATTAAATAACAACCGATTTTAGCAGAAACTGTATTTAGTCTTAGCAGTATTATTTTGACAAGTAAGAGACATTTAAGTCCCTTTGCAAAAATACGAATTTCCTAACGATAGATATAACTATTACATAAAAAACTCTGCCTTCTAAAACAAATAATTTTAAAACCTTTCGTAAATATTTGAGTTTAGATAATGTGCAATTTCTTTTACACTCTAATACGACAAAAATATAGATCTTTCACAAACATGGAAAATGTGACAAGGCCTTACTAAATAAAATTTATAAAGTATATTGATTCATGAGATGTTAAACTACGTAAGAAACTACTTATTTAAAAAAAAAGGTTTTTTAATCAAGCCAAAATTTTAAGGACAAAAAACCTCTTGAAATTGTTAAATTTATATAAAACTTTCAATAACTCTTGTTAAATTTTATACAAAACTTTCAAGATTACGTATTTTCTCTTTTATGCAGTTGCTCTGATATTGGCAAACGGAATATGTCAGGTATCTGCTGCATTTTCAATTGCTAGTATTATGTGAATGACAGCGGCATGCTGAATTTTTATGATAATTTTGGGCAAAAATATGTGAAGTTCAGAGTCAAGCTTCACTTATCTTGTGGGGTATCATCTCATAGTATGTTATATCTGCGTTAGTTTTAAACTTCTATTCTTGATAATAAGTAGAAATTTTTCAGCTACACAAACTGTTTTTCTTAGCCTTAAGCACCGCGTTCAATAACTGGATAAAAGTAGAGTCCTAAAGTATATCTCAATTGTGATAAGCACTGTGAAATGGGAGAAATATACTTCTCATTTCTTGAAGTGATAAGATTGTTAAATGCAGCTGCATATTTAGGTATATGTTTAGTGATAATGATAACTGCAATTATTGTTTCCAAGTGTCCTTTTTGTAGATAAAATCACAACTTAAGTTATAATTATAGTCGCCAAATATAATATATACATATATAGAACTTAATAAAGAAAAACAAGACGAAAAATTCTAAAGTTAGTGAATTTTAAAATTCATTCAAAAGGACTAAAATGTAAAATTCTGTGCAATTGCTGCAAACATAGTATTTGAGTTTAATAAAATGATAGAGAATATAAAGGAAATTATCGCCTAGGAAATTCTAATGAAATTTAGAATGCAATTGTGCACTATTGTGGTAAAAGTAATTGACAATTTAGAAAGCTAATGCGCACTATTGTGGTAACAATTAATTGGAGTTTATAAATATGATGTGTGTTTTATTTCTTATGAAGATGAACGAAGTGTTTTCTACTTTTGGGCTTTTACATACGCTGATACAGTATTCAGTGCTCCGTTGTGACATGGTGCTGAAACAGATGCTGTGTCTCAAACACATACGAGATTTGAATAAGCAAGAATGTTTTCAGTACATGGATGGCTGAGAAATAATAAAATGAGCTCTTACTTTAATATATAACCTAAACATAAACGAATAGCGCTAGTGGTTGGTCCCTTAACAGTGGGCGTTTGAGACTCTCTATTGACTAAAGGAGCGAAAAGCTTACAAAACAGGATTTTCGCGCTCGAGTCTTGGAGAGACGCCTCCGATGACAAGGAGTCCTGTCCTCTTCCTCCTCGTAACCAGCTCAAGCTATCGGCCACCTTATCAAGCTCCCTGGAGGGGCCCCTTTGTTTCTGCCTTCAAAGTTCATATCGAACTTCCTCTCAACTAATCTTTCCCCCTCGTTTCGTACGTGAACCGACGAGATCGGTGGTTTTTACTAACGCTAATTAATGCAAGTTTGAGCTCTCGTTCTTCTGCAAATTAGGAGCAGGATGTATGGTGCATGTTAGAACACATATGACAACACAGGAAAATTAAATTTTTCACTTAATCCCGAATACCCTATAAAAAGCTTTCAATTTTCCTTTGGATGACATTTCTCTATTCTCAGAGCGAAGTCAGATTAATCTACAATTAAAGAGTTGACAGCTTCCGCTTTGATACCTGAACTATTTGTTTTAAGAAAAATCATTCAATGAATAAGGACATAAATATCTATTTTCGTAATTCATAAATTGAAAGTGAAATTAAAAAAACGAATTCACAACAAGATACAATTTAAAATCTGAAATATTTAATGTAGTCATAAGATTTGAATAACTGGACTAGATTTTTTTATGGTAAAGCACAAAATAGATAGTTGGCTATATGAACTAAGTGCAGCCTGGTAGTTGATATTTGCACGAAAACCTAGGGAAGCTGTTGTTGTGTCATTTTTTAATTATAAGCGTAGTAACACTGCAATAAAGTGTTTCTGTTTGCAATAAAAGAAGAAAAAAATCATAAATACCAGAACAGGTTAAAAACAATTTATAAATGGGTAATATCCATAATATACCGTTAAAAAGAAAAAAAGAAGCCTTAAATTCAATTAGGAACACGACTTTTATGACATTTTAATAAAATACTTTAAATTTTTAATATAATTATCCTGCGTTTTTAACATTGATAACATACTTATTTTCACGTATTTACTTTTATACTTACTGTCACATTTTCCAAATATAAATGATAAACACAATTGTAAAATGTTTCGCAAAACAGATCTCTGATCACAATAAATGCAGTCATTTGGTTACAACTTTTTATTTATTTTTCGAATTCGTTCGGTGTATCTGTTTCTGGTCAGCAAGATTATTCTTGAATTCTCTCGGTTTAACTTAAGTATGTTTCTTTTTCCGTAAATTCCACGGAAATTCGCAATATTAAGGTAAATAGCATTCTGATGATCAAAATAAGTAAGAAAAAACTGAAGAACCATTTCAAAGATTTAAAGGTACTCTATCTTTTATAGTAAGAATAAAATTATTAATAATATTTTTGTTCATTCTTACTATTAAAGAAATACTCTAGAGTTCCTGGTTCTTTTATTTATTTATTTTACGTATAAACATATTGTTTGCTTTGTAATATTTTTCTCGTGCTCAAGATTCCCACTTAATTGATACTTTTTCCTTAAAATGAATATGCCGATAGAGCAACTCTTAACAGAATTTCCTCTTCGCTGCTACATTGTTAGTACTACAAAATTAACTGAATAGACACATATACGTGTGTTCATTAAAACAGTTCTCTTAAATCGGCAAAATAGCCTCTTGAACTATATCTGGGAGTGAGAAAATGACATATGATATTGAGTTTGACTTCAGGAGACGTTATGACTGAAATCGCTTAATGTGTAGCCTGATTTATACTTCGAAAAGGTAAGCCGGCTTGCTGTTTACCAAAACATCATTTTCCTAATTCATGCTAAACTATTTCCATTGCCTTTTACTAATAAATGAATACAAACATTCAAAAACTGCGATTCTTTTACACGCAATTTGTACTTTTATATCTGTCAGACTTTTGTTATTTTCTGTTGTAGGTAGTTTTGTGGTGTAAAAACGAATACATTAAAAGAAAACTTAAGCTGAAATAAATGTAATTGAAGAGTCGTTCAATTTAGTTCTATTTTTTAATTTATAGCCCAGATTCATTCTACAGCTTTTCCGTCCAGAGAACACATTAAATATCCAGCAGCAGCCGAGCCGGTAAACGGTGAACATTGGTAGTTCGAGATGTGGTCCCGGTGAGCAGGCTAGTTGCATTGAAGTTTTTGTGATTTTTTCCATGTATAACGTGGGTACAAGACAATCTGTCTGAAAATGTTCTCCACGAGGGTCCCCGAACGCTCTGCTTAATATAGAATATTTTAAATATATTTTAAATATGTGTTTCACTTTTCTGTGGTTTGAGAAAATAGGTTTAATACAGTGCATTTCATTAAACTAAAATGTAAATTTAAACATTAACAAATCTGGAATAAAGATGTATATTACTCAACTACGATATTATAAATGCAATAAATATTTTACGATTTAAAGCAAATAAAAACTTTATAGAGATGAAGTCAAAGACTCGGTATATATTGTTTCTTCCTGGAAACCTTTTTGGACGAAAATTATTTTCTTCGAAACTCTTAAAATGCATCCCAGTTTTACGAAAAAATTTTGAAAGGCATCTCAGCACGTTTTATTAACTTAAACGGTGTTTAACTATGTACCACCACTTGATCAAAATTTACCTTATTTCATAATAGCCAGCGATACAGTTTGCTTTCGAGCTGAAATGAATAAGAATAATCTAAAAATTTACTAGTGATAATCAGGTATAGATAAAATATGATTATTTTTCGTATGAATAAAATACAGGAATGATATCAATTTTAGCACCTCCATAATAAATCCATTTTGCTAGCAATTCTTAAATTATTGACATTTGAGCAGAATCATAGAGTGATTTTTCAAACTGCAATTTTATTTACTATTTATTTCTCTTGTTAAAAGATGTTTCATTACCTAAATATTCCTTTTTTTGAGTAAATCGCAAAATTAAAAATCTTAGCCCCAGAACGGAATATACACAAAGAACTGACAAAAGTGCTATTCAGTAGTTACTTTACTTTTGTATAATACATTATTTACAAAAAAATATTTTTAGCCATAAGAAACAAGTATCAAATCTATTAAATATCGATATAGATTTATTCTTACAAGTTTCAAAGATTTGAGTTTAATTATTGCACGCACAATCGCAAAAAAAGAACCTGTCTTCTAAGAAGAAACAGAAACAAATATATTTTATTTATTTTTAATAAAAATATGTCCTGCTTCTACTTTTTATTTTTAGTAATACTAGCTGAAACAACTAATTTCGTAAGTGGCATATAAATAGATTACATACTTTAAAGTATTTCATTGCCTTGTACTAAGCAAAAGTATGAAGGTAATGTAAAATTAGGCAAAACAACAACCTTCTGTTTGGTGTGTATTTTAACCAAGACTCTATTTATTTCTAGGGCAACAGGTGAAAGTCCCTCATCGTCAGGACAACAGAAATTTTGGGAAGAAGGTTAGTTGTATTTATTTCAAAAGCCAAATAATATAAATATAGCTTCCTTCTTTGCAAAAAGTCTTTTCTCCTGGTGGTGACGGATCTGTACTTGTTGCCCTTGAAATCGATAGTCTTAATTAAAATATACACCAAACAAATAGCTGTTGAATAGCCTAATTTTTATGGTTTACTTTCCTGTGTTTTCCTTCTCTCTTGATGAAGTTAATGACTGAGAATATGCCAATTGCACATAATACAAAAATGAACTCAAACGTTTAAAAATCTCTGTGTTATGTACCATTGCTACTATAGTATAATTTGCAGGTTTTTACTCATTCTCCTTCCCTTTTCCTGTTACCTTACTTCGCATATCAGAACTTTCATAGTAGTATCCTTACAAATATTGGTAAAATTTTTCAAGTGGAAAACTGAACTATTCAGGCGGATTGGAGGGTTCTCTTTCTTCTACCAGGTAAACCAAAAATTATATTCTTAAACTAATCTTCCTTGGAAATATTCGCATAAGAACGTGGAATTATTAATATATTGTTATTTCGTTTTCTGTTTGACATCTCTTATGATGCTGTCAATAATGATATTTGTAAATTAGAATATTTAAATTTTGGCATGTTATAAAAATGCTTGTTTATCAAGAAAGTCTGTTTACTTCCTACAACGCCTTGACTGTCTTGCCGTAGTCCTCCAGAAATAACATTAATAAAGTTGTGACGATGTATCCACGATTGAAAGTGCTAATGGTATAAGGTATTTTCTCCCTCCTTTCCGCATGCCTTTGTGGTGTAATGTGTAAGACAGCTGAAAGGGCTCATACAGAGAATGAATCAGAAATACGAGATCGGCATATTACTTAATGATGAGTATGGTGTCATATATTATTGCTGTACACCGAAACGTTGGCAGAAAGTAAGGAAAGCTGTTAGATTGTATGGAGTTGGACATAAAGTAAATTAAAGCATAAAACTTTAGTATCATACATAACCACTTGTTCGTCACCATTCGGATGTTAACATTTACTGGGCTTGGGATGATTCATTTCTTGACACAAATTGTTATTAAGTCAATCCCATTTACACGCGCATCCACTTAAACATCTCATACATTTTACATAAATCTTTACAGTAATTTACCATAAGTTTCTTTCAAAGGTACTTTCTTCGGAATATTTTGCCAAAGATCATAAAGATTGTGAGTTTAGAAATATTCAAAAAATATTAATCTCTTACTGTATTGTATATTATACCGATTATAATAATTTAAAGTCTCACTCACATATCTAATTTAAATTAACTAAAGCCTTGAACTTATATACCTATTAAATATTAATTTTAAAATGTGATGCACTGCATGTGAAAAATGTGCATGGAATTTCATGAAACACATATGAGAAGCCAAATAAGACCTGTAAAATTAATTCTTCCTTTTAAACATTCCTATTTAAGGAAATGAACGAAGCTAAATGATTTATAGATTAAAGCAAAACTGCGACTTAAGCAAGACTATTAATGCTGAATTTATATGGCTAATGACTTCGTAAACTAACGTTTTACGAAGGATTAGTACATCAGTTTTGTCACGGAAAAATGTTTCTATTCGTAAATGCAATAGCATAACCCGAAAGTGTACTATAGAAGCAGTCATTATTTTATTCATTAGAAGACCAATGAAATTAATTTAATAATACAAAACGGATTTAATTTTTTTTCATAACATACTTCTGATTATGTAAATACACTATTACATTGCTTTTACATAAAGTAGTTTTATTTCGAATTTAATTGAAATAAATTTATTTTAGGAAATAATAATACTTCTGAAAGCTGTGTTCAACACTTTTTCCGTAATTGCAAAGTTAGATTTGCTTCTTGAACTCTGAGGAATAATTCTATCAAAATATCCTACAAAGTGCTTGAACTTCAATATAATATACAAGGCAGTACTTGAATCACAGGAGATGCATTAATATGTATGAACAATGTTTGTAGTTTTGAGGATTGTTGAAACACTACGTAAGCAACCACGCACACACACACATATAAGCTGTCGGCGAGCTTAAATCGATAAAAAGCAAAAGGAATTTTATTTGTAAGGTTTCTGTGAAATCAGATGACATGTTTTCATAAAGAAATTTGTATTTATGTGACTGAAATTTTGTGATTGTTTAAATTTCGAAATGCCTGGGTTTCACAGTTGGAGAAGGTTTTGAAAATCGAATAAGGAAACATATTCTTAAGGCAGAAACATAAACAGCATATTAGAACTCGCTTCAGGGTTTGGAATGTATGACTTATTAAAGATGCATTTCCTGAAAGCAGAATACTAGTTTCCTTCTAGAATATTATAATAGTATTTTAAACTTTACCTGATCCTATAGGATTAGAGTTGTCATAGCTATCATATTATGAATTTTGCAACATGCGATAAAATATTTTTTATCTTTAAAAGTATTTCAGTGTTTTCGTATATTGAAGAGAAGAAAATTTTTATAGGAACAGAAGAGATTCAATTAATGCATAAGACTTTGCTGTTCTATACTTGAAATAATATTTAAGATATATTCGAAATTAATATAAGTTCTTACCTGTTTACGTTGTATATAATAAAATATTATTAAAAATTATTTTTGAAACAATAATATTATTCTAAATTATTCTGTAAATAATATCTTAGAAAATTAAGCTGAAAAATCTAGGAACAAAGTGTAATTTCTCTTTGAAGTATTTGGCAGCATCTAAAATACTTTATTTAAAGGAATTTCTAAGAAATACGAGTTTAAAATAGATGAAAGAAACTCAGAGATTTGATTTTGCTCAGATTTCTTTCATCAGCAGAATTTTAGAATGTTAATTAACGACATTCTTTGAATCACAGAAAAACTTTGAAATTTTCTTACATTCAGACTAGATTTAAAAGGGAAATTCGTAGAGAAAATATTTCGATATCTTAGATTAAGTTATAAATTAATATTTGACACAATGAAGAAATAAGTTGTATCTTCCTCGAAAATTATTTGAGTTAGTAGAATGGAGAGATAAAGTAATATTACATGAGAAATGATATGGAAACCAAACTGGTATTACGAAGGGTCACTTTTTATTTCTTCATAAATAATGCTATAAAATGATTAAGATAATTTTGAAATGTGAAACTCTATTAATATTCTAATACACAGTACCAAAAATTAACTTGAAAATCTTAAAAAATATTAGCATTTGGAAATATAAGTGCCGAAATTATATCTTTACAAAATTTATAAAAACATTCATTGCCGATTGATGCTGATGTTACATAAGCCTTTTATTGTTTTAAAATCATATTTGGCATTTTAATTTAACTGATCACATATATTATATTATTTTAAGATACATAAAAAAATTTTAAAGTGCTATATACTGTATGTTTTGCCATCATCTTAAAGATTAAAAGAGTAAAGGTGTAATTATTGTGACCGTAAGCTATAAAATTTCTGACAAAGGTTACTTTTTTTAGTTGGAGGGAAGGTACTACAGCCACTAACGAATCATTAAAACTAATTAACTGGCTCTTAAATCCCCTTAAGTTTATGTTAGAATAAAATATTGCTGCAGACTTGTTTTATTTGTATACATACACGTTCCTCGTGCACCATAAATATATAACACGGGTTACAAAATTTAGATAGTTAATCATTACATGCATTGATAAAACAAATAAAAACAGAAAACAGTAGTGTAGCCTTAAAACGAAAGAAAAAATAAAGAAACATGCATTAAATGATTATATTATGAAGGTCAAAACTCGGAATTTAATCCTTCAGTCGCAAATATTCGGAGGTTGTTGCCAGTTTTGAGTAACTCATGAAATAGTAACAGCATTTTCAAAAACCAAGACTCTCAAGCCAACCAAGCCTTTGATTCTTGGTTTGATCCCATGTTAATTAAAATGACAATAATGAAAAATTAAATTTATTGCATATTTTTAAAATATCAAAGAAAGCTATTTAAGAGATTTACTTTCAAATGAATTCAAACAAAACTAACGTTAAATCAATAACAAAAACCTCTTAATTATATATTTGCATATCCCTGTACATAATTAATTCTTCCTATTTTAATAAGAGGTTAAAATTAAGTTCAATAAACGCATAAAACGTAGTTGTATTTTTAAGTTACAAGTCTTGAGTGCTTGAGTGCATTCATCATAACTAAATCTTCTCGAAACCATTTTTGCTTTCATCCTTTTGTAGTTTAAAAACACCGTTCCCTAACTTGTGACATATAATTTCTTGTCATTTTTATGAAAAAGTAAGTAGAAAATGTAGTAGAACCTTTTAGATAAAGGAAGTATAAATTTTTAGATCAGCAGAAGTTGTAAATAGGACACTCAGTAAAAGATTGGCTATTGTAGACATCCATCTTAGTCCATTAAGTTCATGAGCAAACTTTCTAGACAGTTTGGTACATAGTCTAATTTTGTAGTATTTGTAGAAAAATAAGTAGAATATTTTCGTCTTTCACCGATATCATTTTACACATATGATCACCGTCCTAGAATTTATCTGTAAGTAAAACTTTGGCTATTAAGATAATTTATAATTGAAAAAATGCTGCCACTTTTCGAAAAAATGATTATTAAAAATATTTAAAAAAAGTATTCTAATTTCAAAACTATATGCAGTATGATTATCATCATATATCGTATATGCAGCATGATTATCATGATATCTTTTTATCTAACATGATTATGATTTTATTAATTCGAAAGTGCATTAATACAAAATTTAAGCTTTTAATCGGAAAGTCTTTAATAATTATGAATAATCGGTATAACGAAGGAACTATGTTCGAAGGTTGCTATATTCTTCTTAGCTTGAAATGCGGTTTCTGGAACTAAGACAAAAAAACCTCTTAAAATATTCATTTTGCATCTTGATGTGAAAATATCGTCGTAGCAGTTTGCATTTTAAGAAGCCGTGAAACATTTTGTTGGTGATTCCAAAAAACCTTAAATCGAAATTCGTGCACCAAAACTGCGCTATAATTTTATGTATATATTTTAAATCTATCAGTAGATTGGAAAGAAATTTTTTACCTAATATGTTTCACAGACTTGATTTTGCAAGTGTCATGTGCTTCGTTCTAAATGTTTTTTGTTCCAAATGTTTGTTTAAAATAAAAAATAAAAAAGCAATCAATTCATGTTTAAAATAAAAAAAAGATAACCACCGATTAGTGAAAACATGTGAAACTTGAATAACTGAATTATACTGCTAATAAATAAAAGTAGTTATTACAGAAACTGTTGAAGGAATTTTCATTATGCTGCTTCTGCTTTATTAGCATGATGGGAAATGATGGGATTTCGAACTCGACGCATTAATTTAAAAAATGTGTAAGACGTAGAGTCTCGAAATTAACATTTGTTAAGGCAAGTGTTTAGCCAATTTGCATTTAAGCGTTTTATGTGAAATTTATTCGTTATGAGTGAGATTTATAATGTATTTAACTGTTTATGTGCATCAGTCATGAAAAATATACTAAAATTTGAGTATACTTACTTTTCGTCTTATGGATTTTATGTTGGAACAAATTAAAGTATCTAAATTCTTTACAGTTCAGCTAAGGAAATGTAAAAATTTAAGTAATTTATATCTATTCTCTGTGTCTTTCATAAAAAGTAACATTTGATAATGAAGTTTTCCTTTTCTTTTATGCATGTTCCGACTCTTTTTAATATCGTAAAATAACCTTTTATGCTCTGTGATGAAGAGAAGCTGCAGTTAGGGAAATCGGAAATTAACAGCAATACTTCATAATTTAAAATAAGGGGGGGGGATAAATCTCATTTACGTTTTTAGTGAAATATATCTGAGTTAAACTATCTCTCTCAAACTATAATCAAATCTTAAAGAACTTGCCGTTATTATGCTGATTTGATCAGCATTCATTATATTCTATATTTGAAACTAATTGTGGTAACTTTCGGTGAAGAACTGTAATTAAATGCAATAAGAATTTCAAATAAAAAGCATAATTAGAGATTTTTGATTTTTAAAACTTTGGAAGAGGCTTTTCTTCAAATACTCCTCCTCTTCTGTTCAATATTCATGATTCGGAAGAAGACGTGACAGAAAAGCCAAATAAAAATCCAGTGTCCCTTGCGATCGAAAATGCTTCTTCAGGTTCGTAAATCGCTTCGACTCCCATAAGAACCCCGAAAAGTACCCCGTAATCGAGTTCAGACTAGGCTAATCGGTTTTAAACTCAGCCGGATAGCTAATTTCATCCACTGGTGGCTCACGAAGAAAATTCAAAGAGGTTAGAAAGCAACTACAGTTAATTGAATACTCCCGGATCGAAATTTTCGGGAAATATGTTCCCGAAAACAGGAGAGATAACGGCATGCTTTTTCCAGCGCGCTACCGGAAATTATGTAATTTATGCGATAGATAATTTGCCGACGATGAGCAAGCAGGGATTTTTTTTGTATTTTTTCCTTCCGTATTTATAACGGTTGCCGGTTTATTAAGGTAATTAGCATTATTCGCGTATTTTACATATCTCTTTTCCCCGTGAAAATGTAATTAGCAACTCAAGAAACGACATCCTAATATGGCTACTCACTCGAAGCCCGACTATGCGTGCCCTTGAATTTGTTTAAATATGCATATATTATGCACGCGGAGCTTTTGTGTGCTTTGAGCACGCGCCGCAGCCTCTGTGTAGTAGGAATAATTAATAATTCCGCCTCCTTATTCTCAAAGCGATAGTTAATGAAACAGCTACAGACTCCAAATTCATATTCCATATACTTACCATCAATGTTGTGCTGGGAAATCAATTTGTTAACCTTAAATAATGTACAGAGCAGCGCCGAGCAAAAATATAAAGGCCTTGTTCCATCTCCAAAGGTTTCGTGTTACTTATAGATCTGATTTGCATTGTTACTCAGCGAGCAAGTTGAGAATCGATACATCTTAACAATGAAACCGCATGCAGAAACTGCAACGGCATGATTCAGTTGTCTGCCCACATACAACAGAAATGCGAGATAGGATATTAAGCCGTGTAACAGATGATTGAATTTCAATTTATCTTTCGTGAGTTTTATTAGCAAATAGAAACATTTTTTCCGGCTACTTCCATAGGAATATGGAATGTATATAAAAATTAATTTCTAAATTCAACATTACTGCCTAAGTCACAATTAGGAGGTACAAGGTAGTAATTAAATTCTGTTGAAGTAAAATTAGGTTTGCGATTTCACTGTATAACACTTTTCAAGATAAGAATATGAACTTAATTCCGTAAGAGAGTATTTGATATGCTCTCTTGCATATTCATAATTTGATCAGTGGAAACTCAGTTTCTAATAATTAGAAAATACTGCCTTTGAAAAGCTCAGAAGACAAAACTATGGTTCCCTTTGTAACTTTTAAATGAGTGCTTTGAAATACCGCAGTATGAATTTCAAATTCTCCTCAAAGTAGTTCTGATAACTTTTACAAACCAATAAACCGAACTCGCTGCTTACGAGTGTCTTTTACGGAGGATGAATTTAACTGAATAGCATTGTTTCTACAAACGAAACATTTTTAACTAGAAATGGTACCTTTTCATAAAGTACCAAATAAACCTCTACATTATTTCGAACGAGAATATTCCTAAAGCCTTAAAATGTAAGGATCCTGAGCTACATTCACAAACTTAAAGGCGCTTTCCAGATTTTCTTTTTAAGACGAGCTTCCAAACATTAAGCACCCATCTGTTAAGTGGGAAGCTTAATGCATTGAACTTCTGTTTATCATAATTTGGGATTGAACAAGACGTAAGTGCTTTTACTAATTCCATCTCTTAAAGATGTATATTCTGACCAAATATGACTAAAATAAAAGAGAAAAACAAAATTCACATATTTTTCTAGTGGAGTGGCAAATACATTGTAATTATTAAATTTAGTATAGTGAATATGTTATTTCTAGAGAAATGAGAGGCCGAAACTCACAAACACAGTACTTTATAAAACTTTACTACTTGATTTTTGCTTTACGTAGTCTTAGATATTAATTATGCACATTTAAAATTTGCAGAAAAATTATCTGAGAATGTACAATTTTTAAAATAGTAAGTAGTATTTGCATCTTAAAATAATAGGTATTCGAGTGAACTTAAATTAAAAAAGGAAAGTTATAAAGAAATAACAATGGTCTAACAATCCTTTCATTTGTTTACTTGTACTTTCTTAATTGCGCTCTGAATTTTAAACTATTGTATTTTTGAAAAGGGAAAGGCTGTGTCTTTGAATTAAATTATCATACATAGCTAAAAACATTAAAAACATCAATGCCATCACTATTATATTTATCTGAAGTGCCTAAGACCAAACACTTAGTTGGCCATCAATGCCCAAGCGGAAAAGAACTTTTAAACAAAGATAATTACACCCGGTTTTGAATCCAGGTAACTAGGCTTGTTGCATGGGTGGTTCCCTGGCTTTCTCCATATGTAAACAATTTTCTCTTAAAACGTCCTCCATGAATTCGTCAAACCCATAAAGCAGATAGCTCTCATGTACTTTCCTCTATTATACTAAACAGAGAGGCAAACATTATACACATACCTAAACTTATACGAAGACCCTCATTGAATGAAGTTAAATATCTTCTTTACATATTAATGATAAGTTTTCGAAAGTTTTCAGTTTTGAAATTTTTGGACTGATTAAGTCAAAAATAATTTTATTTTCAGTTTCAAAATATATTCCAGGTGTGATCTCAGCCACTTCCATCAATACATTCACATTGTACTTAGATTCATGATAACATTGCTTTGAAACCAAGAATCATGGTATTCCAAAGCGAAGAAACCAACTAAATAACGAGATGCGAAGATCATATTTTTGCCTCATTTCCTCGGTGAACTTTTTTCCTTTTCGGGTGAAATCCACACAAGTCAAAAGTAGCGCATAAGAGCAGAGTATAAATATATGAGGGGATGGAAAGCATTCGCGAGTCGTGAGGGGCGAACCAGGCATTAACTCGGAAAAGCGCGAGTCACTGACAAATCTGCCTTGGAGAGAAATGGTGTAAGGAAGGGAATGCAAAATAGGAGGGAAAGCTCGACGTTGCGGAACTAAAGCATAACATCGCCTGCGTCTTCAGTTAATGTAATGGCGATGACAGATCTACTCAAATCCTTCAAAGAACCTCCCCTTCCAAATAAAGAAAAAATCAGAAGATGGTACTGCTCCTCTTTTCTGAAGAACATCGTTTACAGTTTTACTTTCGAGTTGACATATTAACGGTCAACGATTGCCCTTCCCCCCAAACAAAAGAATGAAATGTTTGTAAGTACATTTTTATCTCTATGCCTTTCACTATGCAGCATCCTTCGACTTGGAGTAAACTCCTGACGTCTTCCTGGAAGAGACTCCTATCTCGAGGTAATTTGTTCCACGAGCTGTGGGACCAGGAACCTAACCTGCTCGAGATGTGCGCCTGTCAGGTGTCCTGATGCCTGTTGCTTCTTATAGCGTTATTTAGATCATGTTGAAGGGAAAGCATCTGCTTTTCCTCACGTAGTGAGAATTCGCTACGTGAGGAAAGAAATAACCTCAAGAATATATGATTGCTTCGGACATATCCTTAACTTGCAGCATTTAAGTCAAGGATGCCACAAAACTCAAAGAAGTCTTAAGAATAATATTTTCTAAGTTTATTATTAAATACCTTATACTTAAAACTTTTCTTTTAAGGCAGACTAAGAAATGAAAAAGAAAATTTCTGAGATTTAAGAAGAAATGAGAATTAAGACCGTTTTAAATTTTTATATGAGTGAGAAAAATGACAGAAGACAGAAAAAATGTGCTTATAGAAAACAGAAACAGATTTCAACAAAAAGTAAGGGCGTTATCTTAGTACAAAAGTAAACACTTATTTTAGATGATAATATATAAAACGCCTAGAAAAAATATTCACTTAAAAGTTCGCGAGTCAAGCACGATTCTTCAAAATAAAAATTAATGAAATTTTGTTTGCATATCATTTCATATTGGGTTCAAGTTTTGAAAGTGTGATTAATGTTGAACAAGTCTTCAGTATTCTCGTTAAGTTTATTTACTTAATGCGCAATATTTCTATACTTCTATATATATTTACCGAACTGAATTACATAAAGGTTAACAAATTTTAGCGAATTTCAATTTAAAAGTAATCTGTTTTAAGTTACTTATTTTAGGAACTGGTTTTGCATTGATTTTGCTCGAGTAGAGCCACATTTGCAATCACGGAAATACTAAGATACTAATTTCAAATTATAAAAATTTTGTATCTTTAACAAAAGTAGTAGTAATATTTAACTCCTGATGAAGCACACGTGATTGAATCCTGATGAAGCACCTGATGAAATATTATTTTATACACATACACAATACAAGGAGTCGTATATTTCTTTGGAGTCTATGATAATCCTATTCTTTCGAAATGTTTAGCGTTTATCTTTCAGACTTTATAAAATTCTGAGTTTAAACTTCCGTTAGAAAAAAATTATATTTATTCCTCTGTTTGGAAGCAAAGTATTTTTAACTCCACAATTTCATTCAGACTTCATTGTTAAAGATTTTATACGAAGATCTGCATTCTACATTATATGAAGATCCTACAAGGACAAAATCTTTGTTTTCAATTATATATAAACAAATGGGATGGAACTCATTTAATTTTAGAATTGTACTTTGGCATTTACGATATTTGCGAAAATTGATTCTTGCGAAAAAAAAAGACTTTTGTAAGACATATTTCTCCCAAAGAATCAATAGTGCTGAAAGAAAGAAGCGTTAATAATATGCAGTTAAAAACGTTTGACTGCTTCAAAGCTTTCTGTAGAGAACTGCTGCTGTGTAACTTGAATTGCGTCATAATAAGGTTTTTCAATTAATCTTAAGAACAATGTACGCTTGAATTAAATCTTAACTTTGTTTATTCATATGGAATTAAATAAAATATAAATGAATGAAATGAAAACTACGAACATTTACATCTAACATAGTCTTAACAATACATTCTATTTAGACAGGTGTTTGCTCGGTTAACTAATTGCGGAAAATCATCCAACGGCTGCCTAAAGGGAATGGGCGGAATACCTTAGTGGAAGAAATACTAACAAAATATTGCTTGTTTTTACACAAAAGCGAAGTAAAGCATGAAAATACCACGATTTCCGTTCGTCAAAAACCAAACCTGAAACAAACTGCCATGTTTCAGTAGTTTTATCCACTATAATACTGCTCCTTAGGCAAGTGGATTAATTAGATCGATTACTGCTTATTTTCCTTATGCAAGCAAAAACGACTGGAAACTGTGCTAATAAAACTCAGTACAGCTACAAATATGATTACAAAATCCAACTCAGCGTCATCAAACCATTAAAAACGACCAGAATTCAACAAAATGTGATGCAGATACAAGATTCCCTCTGAGCAAATATAATCTTAAATTTAATGTAAAAATCTAATTCGTTATCAATGGAAACATAAAAGTTTCTCGGGCGTTAATGAAGTGCGGAGTTGTAAATGAGTATGGTAAAGTTTGTAATATTTTTGTTTTATCGTTTCTGCCATCACTGAAGCACGTATAGTCAGATAAAAGTCCAATTTCAAACCTGCACTTATAAGACTAGAAACAGTATTAACAGATTCAGAAAAACTATTTGCTGGCAGAAGTTGCATGGGGCTATTTTTGATGTAATTGTTAGCAATTATTTAATTTAGGTAACCTACTATCTGAGTGTCTTTGTGATATTAACATTTAATAAATCCAATGTCATCAATAAGAAACATTCATTATTATTTATTTACTTATATTTTGAATGAATGTATGCGTTTGAAATCAGATGGAAAAAATATTTGAATGTTTATTTATAGATTAAGTCACTGATCTGGAAATAACTCATAGTCATTTCTCTAAATACTCTGGGTATAAAAAGGGTCCACATGAGCATATAATTTTGCTATAGGTTAACGTATACATTAAAGTAACTTCTCGATGTTAGAACTAAGTTTCAATAGCACACTGTATAAAATCAGACTCTCAGATAAATCAGTCATTTGAATAAATAAAAAAAAGTTTCCAAAATGCTTATGTGTTAATATAAATAAGACCCACAGATACAATTTTAACAATTAGTTCTCAGTGTTTTTGGGGAATCTGTTCAAAATTTCGGAAAATATAAATGAATGAAAGGTTATCCGTAGAAATTTCTGATTAAACAATTTTTATTCTGTACTAAATTTGCTTACTGGGAATTATAGTACTTAATAAAATAATTTAACTAAGTGTTTTGTTAAAAATAAAGCATTCATGCCAAGTAGACTTTAATTTTTTTACTGTTGTAATTCAAGCGGTAGATTGTGAAACAAAATAATTAGCAACCTTAAATTCTGGAGTATCTCAATAAGCTGGTTCTTTAACCAATGCTTTAAACAGAAGTGACAAGACTTTTTAATTGGTTACCAAATAATGTGTTATTAATTCTGAAAATCAAAATTGAAGAATGAAACCAGGAACAGATTAGATTATAACATATTACTAGAGAAGATTTCACAGCCCAACTCGATTTGTTGCTCTATTTAAGAAGAAGAATAAGTATATAAAATAAAAACTTATCGAAAACTGCCTATTTTTCTGTTATTAATATTCGATTTTCTGTTAAATCAAATTTTATTTTCTCACATAGATGTTTTCAATAGTCACGCCTTTCATTTTATTGTCAGATAAAATATTTTGTTTTCAGTTAAAGCAATATTTATAGTTACATTTGTAGTTTTATTTAGAGAACTTGTGATAATTTTTCACCAAATGTTGGAACTCTTTAGTTTTCTAAAAAAATTTTTTTTTTGGAATGAGAGAGTATATACGTTCGTATTTTCGGTCGGACATTTGGCCGCATCCATCTTATTATTTAGCTATCTCTTCACCGAGAACATGTCCTAGGGTGCATGTCCCAGGGGGTAGATCGATATTACATTGGGGTGGAGAGACAACTATAGGAATCCATTCCTTCTCCGGGATCTGAGCCTGGTCCTTAGATTACGGCAGCCGACTGCCTTACCAGCACCCCAGCACTGTGGGAGGAAAGTTGGCTTACATTTATATTACATATGGAGAAACAACGAAAAACTCCTGCAGCTAGCCGGTTCGGCGAAATTTGAACCGGTTCGAATTACTAGTTTTCAATCGTCTTATCCATTCGGGTGCTACTGGTTATATTAAGTTATTTCTAATTCAATTTCTTTTATACTCTGCAAAGAAACTTTTATAAAAGTTTATCTAAATGTATAATATAATTGTATTTATTTACTAAATGCTCCATATTTCAGTTCATAAAAACGTTTATATGCAACAAGTGGACTAATAAATCTCACAGAGCTTGGAGCTTAAAATTTAGCATGAATAAAGACGGTTAAAGGTAATACGGTTAATCATGATTTTAAGGTTCTTTTAAACGCCATTAAATAGTTAGTTTTTATTACGTTAATGTTTCCTTCCAATACGATGCAGTAAAATATGACTGATACGCTATCATTTATAAGTTTTGAAATAATGCGACGCATTTAAATTCCTCTTGTAATGTTTTATATAATTTCAGAATTCATCATTTTAAAGGCATAATAATGGAAATTCCCTTTACAAAATATATCGGTCTTTTCTTGCGTATTTATATTTTTATTGTGTTGTGGATAACTTGAAAGATAAATTATTTTCTAACTCCTTAGCTTTTTAAAATTTCTTTTAGAACTTTCTTAACATTTCGGCTACGCACATTTGCTCTACAAATATCTAAATGAAATTCGAAATAGAAGGAGCTAAGAAGAGATGTGAATGACTGTGATTTAGTTTGTGAACCCTTTTTAATTTTTTGTTGCTCGTCATTTGGGCTATTTTAGATTTAAAACCTTGGCCGCTGTAAGTGACTGAACAGCCTACGTTCAGTTTTTAAATTTAAATTAAATTTTTTTAGATAAAATAGGTTTGGGAATATTTTTGCCTGCCATAAAGTTATTAAATTTAAATCCCTTTCATAAAATTCATCATGGGGGCAAATAGGCTTATCTTGCAAGGCGTCTAGTCTAATTCCTGTTCTTATTGCAAAAAATTAATGTAAATTTTTATGTCACTTCGTACCTGGTTGCTAATTGCAATAAAGTTTGTTCCTTTTGGCTTGTAAAACAAAGTTGACACGGTATGAATTTCTTTATTTCGACACCTTTTGTCAGTATATTGACTAGCTCATTCAAATACCTGCATCAAGGCAATAATATGCTAAAACAGGTAAGGAATAGTAGGCGATTAATATGAGAAACTAAAGCAGACAAGCTGCTACGAACTCTGGACGCCAGTAATCGCCGAATGAAAAGCTAAGGAGAACTTACAGTTGTTGCATCTTCTGCACAGAAACATAGGCTAGGTGCATGGGATATAACTAGCTTTCCCTAGATAGAACTCAAACAGAAACCAACTTCTCATTAGACGTTCTCATTCTTTCCTTTAGTTAGTAGTTTTCTAATGCTTTTCTTTAATTCATACAAAATTTGGAACAACATATGTTGATCAAATACATACAGCGCTGTTTTTAGAAAATACAGAAATATGTAAACGGAGATTAGAGAAATATTTAATAAATTTATTATTCAAAATTATATGGAAATTTAAAAACATAGTGCCTGAAAAACATTCTTATGTGATTTGGAAACTGAGTTTTTATAGCGCTTTTATTTTAAAAATGCTTTCGTAACAATATACGTTCTCTGAGAAGACGTTGATATACTCTGGATCTACAGAATAGATAGAATTCTACCGGAGTTGAAGTACAGCTAAAATATGATTTCAGATATTAAAAGCTCGATTAATTAGAACATAGGGAAAATTGGCATAAAATATGTTGCCATGAAACTTCGCCTGAAATTAACAGTTAATTCACTAAAAGTGTATAGCGTGTATTTTTTAAAAGGCTAAGTCTATCAGACATAAGTATTTAAAAATATACCTAATTTTTTTCCTCTAAAACTGTTAGGACATTTCCCTTTTATTAGCGAACTTCTTGAAAATTTCAACTTTTCTTAATTTTTCAGCTTTAATTACATCAGATGAAATTCTGATGTTAATTTTAAATATTATTCTGTTTATGTATTAAAAAAACTGGTATCTTAAAATTTATGTAAAATTTAACCTTCGATTAATGCATACTTCGAAAAAAAAACTCACGTTAATGGGTAAAATATGATAAAGGTTCTCATAAAAGCAGACACTGGCATATATTTGAGAGCATAAAAATGAATTTTTTAAGCAGTTGTAGGATTGCTATTATATCTGGAAATTAAACTTTAACGTCTGTTCACTCTACTAGACTAATATAGATTTATCACTACATCTTAAATACTCACAAATTACTAAAGAAGTATTGAAACAACTTTTTTATTTTAGTCTGAACTGAATATAAAGGCACAACTTGCGACTTTTCAAATTAAGCAACTACAAGGAACTAAATTAAAACACAGGTAACGTAGTCTAAGATTACACATTCGCTAGAATAAACTCGCTCAGTTATTTTACCGGCCCATAAGTTTAAAGCATCGGCTAGCGAGAAAGCCAAAGCCAGAATATCTAGTTTAAATAGAGCTGGCGCAAAAGCAACAACAAACGAGCGCTAGAAACTATCTCCTTCTAAGATTCAAAACCCTTGGCTTAAATACGGTCAAAGCTAATTAGCATTCTGGTAAGAAGTATGGAAGGAAGAACTTACAGTAAAGACCGAAATCATAATAACAGGTTAGTTAACATAAGACACGTTATATTGTTAAAAACTAAATTTTAGACGATAATTGTTTTTCTAATATATAACGTAACTAATCTGAAATATGGTTAACTGCAAAACTTTACTCATAAATTAAAACTCTCTATCGCTGGCTGATTCTCCTCGCATAATTGTTTTTCCTAAAATTCATTTTCGTTGCCCAAATGTTTGAAACAGCATTCTTAGACATTTTACTGTAGTCTTAACTCGTGTACAACTAATAATAATTTTAAAGTTTTTCCTGCATCAAGAGGAAGTCTTAGCTTAAGAAAAAAATAATTTTTGTGCGGGAACGTCATAAAACATACCGCGAAGGAAAAGGGGGGGAAAGCAATTGATGCAAGGTGACGTAAGTCTAATCGACTTTTCCCACAATCGTTAAGCAACGATTTTGGTATTTAACGGGGCAAGGGGAAAGAGGAAAATTTCATCCGATGACAGACATTCTCTCGTTGATCAAACTTTCTTGTTTCCATCCGACACCAGCGAACCATCAAAAAACCGTTATCCAAAGTCCCCCCTTCCCTTTATTTTTTATTTTAATTTCATGGCTCTTGTTAATTTTCCAATTGGGTTATCTTTACTTAAGCCGCGTAAGCCGATTGATGAGAGATTTGCAATAATAAAATCGAATTTTTCTTCATTTTATGCCTTTATATTTTCTTTTCTAACTAATTTAGAATTCTCTCTCTCTCTCTCTCTATGTATTTAAGCACATGAATAAATGATAAGGATAAAAAATTAAAGTTCGTACTGATTTGCTAATATGCTTGTTAAATAAGGGCAAAATATGCGGAAGACAATTAATCAAACACATTTTAAACATGAATAAAGGAATAAAATCTAGCAAAACAATATCAGATTATCCCATAAAATATAGTAAATAACAAAAAATTATTAGTTATTCGGTTTTTTATACTGTGATGATGCACTAGAGCCAGAAGACCAATATCTGAGCAAAGGCTGTTATATTTTAATTCTTAGTTTTTATCATTGCTCATTTCACTTCTTAGTAATTTAGTGAGACACTGCTAGTAACTGCGTGTTATAATTAATTAGCAGACATTATGTATTAGCTACAGGCACATATTCGCAAAATAATAAATTATATACCCCGGGCCATTGAATTTTTATCTACTACATTGCTGAGTTATATGCTTAGAAATGTGAAATTAAATAGGAAATTCAAGATGGTGTTCTTGAAATTTTAACGCTTAAAGCTTACAGAACGTATTTACATGCGTTCGTAATCAACATAATTTAAAATCTAATAATTTTTGTGTATATGTGCGGTGTAGAGAGTTCAGGAGATAAGCATAATATAATTTTCTTTAAAAAATTGTAAGGCGTCTAGTCTGGCTTTATAACTTTTTCTTCAGTTCAGATACTTTGCATTTTTGGCAAATGCAGCTGCTTACTCATTAGTAAATATTCCCTGCATTTATTAATTAAGTGCTTACAACACCCAAAGGAATGATAATTTAAACTGCCGTCAAATCTTCATTAGTGAGTGTATTTTAAATTTTTATGTGTGGTGTCATCGCATAGGTAAGTGTGGTCTACTCAGTTTCTGTTAAAATAGAAGTTAACCACATATCACCAAAGTACTTACAGGAAACTAACTGCTCAGTTACATTAATAAGGTATCAATGCGCTTAATTTACTGACTCAATATTCAGTTACGTTCATAACAAAGTGGAACAAGTTAAATTTACCAAAAGCTAAGAATCATTTTATAAAACCTTTTAACCTTAAACCTCATGGCTTGAGAACTGTAACTTAATTTGCAATGTTTCTTAATTTGTACGCTTACATGTCATTAACTGTGTTTTACTTTGATCCCCACATAATAGCATTTTATTAAATTAGGTACCTTCGAGAAACTTGGCTGGCTGCAGGTTCTTTTCTTCTTTTGTGTCTTATAAAATCATACTGTTATTTCTCAGCCCAAAGTAAAGAAATGGTGACAAAATATAAATATTTACCTTATGTTTTGCTGAGAGCATCAACATATTGTCAGTCTTTTATTTAATATGAGTGACATAAAACGTCAAAATGCAAATTATTTTACATGTTTTACAGCTGATTCTAAACAATAAACGGGACTATAAAAAATACTACTAGAGGATTTTAAATATTTTCAGAAACCATGCAAACACGTGTAAAAAATTTCTCGCTTTTTCTTTGCTTCAAGACTAAAACAGGCATCACAATGTCCATATTTTTGAATACGAATTGAAATATTACATAATACACATAATACGTAATAAAGATCATTATCATAAAAAATTACGACCAGAGAGGCCAAATCGCAGTAAAATAAAACTTATAAAGGAGGCCCAAAGTTCTTTGCAGCAAACAAGAAAACAGATACAGATTTTGCTACTTTCGGAGAGCAAAGTATTATTCAATTAAACAATGAGTTAAAATTAGAAGTATATTTTTTGAATTATTAACCATTTCTTTCATTATTTCTTCCATTTAATTTCTTTCATTACTTAATAGCTGCAAATAATTATGAAACCCTACTAAACAGAAACTTGGATCATTTTTAATTCATTCAATTGCTCTTTTTAATATTAACTTTAACTAGCATAATTGGATCTTGTGGTGTCTTAAGTAAAATTATATCTTTTTTAAAAACGTTTTAAGCGTATAATCACTAGTTTATAGAAATGGTTAAAATTTTTGGTTTAAAATAATTAAAATGCATTCAATGTTTTCTCTGAAACTGACGAAAATTCAAAAATATGAATAATATTCTCAACATATGTAAAAATGATAATTTCAGATTCAATTAAAAATCCCACATGACTCTCTGTGATAGTTATGATACTGTTACAATAGTGCACTTTCATAAAGAGATGCTGAATTACTTTTACATTTTTCAAATGTAGGAGAAACAGAAAAACATCGCATTGTCCCCAAACTTGAATTAAAAATTTAGGCAGCAATTCAGCTGAGTATAATTTATAAAAGAATACAAATTTAAAGTCTCAGTATTATTTATATCAAAAACATTTTGAATTCTAATGCAATATCAATTCTTGGCGTCTCTTGTTAAATTCAGAATGAGAACCACATTCTATTTTTATTTCATATTTATAAAGTAAATCTTCAATCGTGTCTTTTAAACAAAAGCATATTTCAAAGACATAACATATATTTTAGATAATATTCAGGAATATTCTATTTCATGTAGAATATTTTTAGAAACAGACAGAGTAGGACAGCATATTTTTCGACAGGAACACGGAAACTCGAGATGAATGAATTGTTAAAATAACTTTTTAAGAAGTTAAAAATAAACTAAATATGACGGTTATTTGATAAATATAGAAACAACTGAAATATTTCAAACATTAAACAGACGTACTTAGATATTACTCCTGAGAGATGTTAGTTATCTGTTGCATTTTAAGTTCTTCCCTATAATTCTTTACAGTGCTTCTTGTTACGTAGATAATTCGTATGCATTCAAAAATGTTAAATAATAATTTTTCATCTGCGGGTAAGGACTTTATCACTGAGAATGTTCCTTTGACAAAGTGCAGAAGGTACTATTTAAATGGGGCTCTTCTTAAGCGCATTTTCAAAACTTTAGAAACGTTCTATATTTTATAATTTCCCTAAGACAAGAATTAATTGAATCTGCATCTTCTTCAACTTCAACTTACAGTGATTTATTTAGTATGGCACTCTGTTTGCCTAAGAGGAATGTGTCTATTAGTTTGATTGTGGAAATTGTGGCAAAGTATCCAAACGCTGTATGCCAAGAAGAGGGGTGCCTTCCTGAAGGACTTCCTAAATACACTCACGTTTGTGAAAATTGCAACACCATGAAGGACTTACGCGAGTGAGCTGAAATTTTCAGGAAATGCAAAGTAGCGCATGATATGCAAATGATTAGAATTGCAAATCCGTAGCGCATGCGTATGCTGAGCAGCGCCCTCTGAACGGCTGATGGATCCGAATAAATAGACGGCTGTAGCGAGGCGTGTATGGTTATCGGTGGTTATCTGCTAGTGGTAAACGTTAACTCAATCTGTACTTATGCCTCGTCGACGAAAGAGAGCGAGATTTGAACAACTTACAGAGTTTGAACGAGGGAGAATCATCGGCCTTCGTGAAGCTGGATTGTCGTATCGTGCAGTAGCCTCTCGTGTGCAGCGTAACAGCAGCACAGTGATGCGCGTTTGGAAGCAGTGGACGGACGAGTGTCGGACAACTCGGAAATCCGGGAGTGGACCCCGAAATGTGACGTCAGCTCGCGATGATAGACACCTGGTCCGCATGGCGCGGACGGACCGTACAGCTTCCTCTAGACAATTGGCAGCACTGTGGTCAATAGCTACAGGTGTTTCATTGTGTGCTTCATCAATTCGTAGACGTCTGCTGCAGTGTGGACTGCGCGCACGGACTCCTTTATACAGGATCCCCCTAACGCACGACCATCGCCGCCTGCGGCTACAATGGGCCAATCAGCATAGAGACTGGCGTGCTGATTGGCAGCATGTCGTGTTTTCTGACGAATCCCGCTTTAATTTGTGGTACCATGATGGCCGCATTCGTGTCAGACGCTATGCCGGTGAACGCCACCTTCCGGAGTGCATTATCGAACGCCACAGTGGACGAACACCCGGAGTTATGGTCTGGGGCGCCATAGCATATCATAGACGATCTCAATTGCTACGAATTGTGGGCAATCTGAACAGCAACCGGTATATCCGTGAAGTTCTACAGCCCGAAGCTGTTCCCTTCCTTCAAAGCTTGCCAGGCGCTGTATTTCAACAGGACAATGCCCGCCCTCATACTGCTCGGATTGTTAAATCCTTCTTTGCAGCGCAGCAGGTACAGCTTCTTCCTTGGCCTGCGTGTTCCCCGGATATGTCGCCAATTGAACATGTGTGGGATGTCATTGGTCGGCGTCTTGCTCGTGATCCTCGTCCTGTTGCGTCTGCAGACGAACTTTGGGTACGCGTACAAACGATATGGAATGCTCTTCCTCAGTCAGACATTCAAACTTTGTTTGACTCCATGCCACGTCGTGTAGCAGCACTTATTGCGGCGCGTGGTGGCCACACAAAATACTGATTCTGATCTCTTGTTCTTGTTTGTTTGCTTTGAACATTTAATCATTTATTTGTACCACTACCACTCAACTGTGTATTAAATTGCATTCAATTATGACGATTCCTTCTTGGTGTTGCAATTTTCACAAACGTGAGTGTAAATGAGCTCGTATTCATGTAAATTGGTTGGCTAATGGACTAACATAAAGCATATGAGTGTTATCTACCTAAGGGTAATAATACTTTCGTGAAGAATATTTAAAGGGAAACTGGTTCCTGTTTACATTATCCAAAAGAAAAGGCACTAAAATGCCCATGCAATCAACTCCTTCACGTGGATTTAAAGCAGGCTGAACTACCAGTTTTCAAAGATGTTACTCGCTTGTTTGCTGATAGATCAATGTAATATACTGCTATGACTTACTAAGATTTCGTTTTGATTCTGTACTTTATTTTTACTATTTAACTAATTTTTCACTAAGTCTTCCAAAGAGAAACTAGTTGCTTTGCCCTCATTGTCTTCGAATTGTACATTAATCACCCGACTGTAAATATGAAATTGATCATTTTTAAAATTTTGAACATAATGCTGTCGATATTGGCTAACTAGTGCCTTACTTAATGGCTATCTAACACCTTATTTACACGCACCATACTACATTTCTTTTTATATGAAACTTACGAGCTTAAATGAAAAATGAACAAGAGTAGGCTTATACTATTGAAATATGACTTATAAATTAATTTTCAAAGTGCTGTAGAACATATCTTCCTTTAAATAAATGGTCTCCTATAAATAGGCATTCTTCTGCAATAAAAATAACATATTACTCATTCTGGTTTTTAAATGCTTGAATACAGAAATATATGCTTATTTTATAAATGTCGAAGCTAAGACAGGACAAAAATGTAATTAATTCACGAAGGCTGGAATTCGTTATTTAATATTTCTTAAAAATATTTCTGTTTTACGAATTGTTATTCAGAAAATATTTAGTGAAGTTTCTGTTTATATTTATCTATGGTTCTGACCGTTTTCACAAAAGCGTTGAAATACTCGTACTTTTTTTTCAATAATATAGTTCTCATGTTGCGCATATTTCTTGTTTGTGTAGAGTTTATTTTAATTAAATTGTTTAGAATCAATTCACAAAATGGATGACTCATAAAAATTTAATTCATAGCATGGATGAAATTAACATTGTAAAAATATTTTACAGTGAATTTCTATTGAATTTTAATTAAGACTTCTGCATTATAAAAATTAAAGACGAATTTAAATTTTAAGGCGAGACTTAACTTAGAATAAAGTAATATGAAATCCTTAAGCAAGAAGAACCTGACTTTATTGCAAAACTTTTGCTCAAAATTATAATCACACATGTTGATTCGAATCAATTTCAGTAAAAAATCTGGAAGAAATATTTTCCGAGTGGTTATTGGATGATGAATTTCAGCATTGAATATTTAAATCATTCTGAATATGGGCATGGTTTAAACATTTTGCTTTCTAATCCTTTTAATTTCTTTCCCATTAGAAATAAAATTTTAATCCACCGGAAATCATCTTAATGCAAAAAGTGCACATCTGGCAATAAATTCACTCTTTGAGCAGTAAGATTACAAAAATGTTTTAGAGGAAAATTATCTACTTAAACACGAAAGCTTTCATCATAAACAATAATAAAAAATTTTATCGTAAAAAATGATGCACTTGTGAGATTCTTTCTTCGTTCTGTACAAAATACACCTTTATCGGCCACTGAAGAGTTAAGGCATAATGGTGAATGTAAATGATACAACTTTGATATTTTAATGGTCAAGATGTCGGAAAATGGAAATTATAATGAAAAATATTTGGTTTAGTGATGAAGCTTAGTTTTAGTTGAATAACTTTGTTAACAAACAGAAATAACAATACTAGTAGGAATCAACATCCATATTTTAATATACCTACAAAACCCTACTGCATGATATACAGTATCTTCAAAGAAAAAGAACTGTCTGTTGTTTATAGATGATACTATATATCGATAAATATAATAATTGATAGTTGTTGAATCGAGAATCTGCAGCTGAATCTCATCGTCATGACATGCCTTTACGGGGGACATTAGTTCATTTACAAGATTGAGCTAATTCTCTATAAAGCAGATGATGTTTTCCTTAACTCTTTCTTACTAATTGGCATTTAGTGAAAGAATAACTGTATTAGTGGTAGAAAAATTTACTGGGAAGGATAATGTAAGTCTCGTAACTTTATACGATTATCTTTTTTCTTTTTTCACATGGGGTTATAATTAAGACAAAGTTTGTAGGTATTCAATCTTCTACTTATGAGAAATATTAGAAGAAACAGAAACTCGTTATCAATGGTTCTACTGAAAATCACAAAACGCATCCTTTAGTGTCATATTTCATTCATAATAGATAATTTACAAATTATTAACTTACTGACTAATAAGATTTTCATTTAGAGAAATTTTCTTAATAAATCATCTATAAAATTCGGTTTACAGAATCTCCTTCGTCGTACAAACTCAATTTGTTGAAAATATTTGCTTACCTCACTAAATATTATTTTTTGTTTATACATTTTTTATTTTAAACTTTCAGTTTTTTAGACAGTTTTAAAGAAAGAGTTTTCTGTGAAATGTTAATCGATGTCTTAATTTTTGATATATCATGTTTTACCAGCATCAAAAAGAGTATAGAATTTTTTACTTATATGCTTATTGCTTTTTTTTCTTTTTTGCCACCTTGTGATTTTCATGCTCAAATAAACTTTCGAATGAATTATAAGAGTAGAACTTTACATTATAAAAGAATGAAAAACAAATTACTGTCTTAAGAACATTAGCAAAATATTTAGTAGATATATTTACTAATTCTAAAACTAATGAAAATGTATTTGTTTTTTTAGCACTGAAAAACATATACGAAGGAAAAAGAGGTTGGCTATTAAGGAATTCAGTAATTTGTATAATACAGTCACAACCAAATTCTTTTAATTACATGTTGCGTACACGTAATATGCCACCCATACTTTACTGCATTTGCATTAATTTCAAAGAGCATTTTTAATTTTAAGTAATCTTCTTCATAGTTATTCGCTGAAATTCTTCGCTTGCAGTACATAATTTACATTGATCAAAGGTGTGCGAAACAAGGCCCAAATCACACTGCAATATTAGAGCCGCGTTCTGTAGCTTTTACAAACAACAGAACATTAGCGTCCTGACTGTGAAAAGAAAATTAAAAAATAATAACGCACATACATACTTTGAATCTGTTTAATGACTCTAAGGATTTAACTTTAAAAAGTGTGTTCGAAGATGCGGTCCTTCGTTAGGTGTAAGTGAGCTAATTAAAAAAAGTAAATCGTATTCAGATCGAGTCTAAGATTTTATTCTGCCAGCACTCCTGAGAAACAACTTGTTGAATGTCTTTCAGTTCCAGCTCTCCACATTTGGCAATATTATCATCTTTTTGGCGACAGTGTGCAGAACCTTGCTAAATACGATTCGAAAGTCGCGAACTAAGATAACATGAATCCTCCAAAAACGATTTATGGGGCTGACGTATTTATTACAGCAGCGAAACAGTAATATATTTTGCATATAATATACGTATATACACATCTCTCATAAAATGAGTTAAAGTTTGTTGAATAATCAAAAATAAGCGTTATACAATTAACATAAATAAAACTTTTGTATCATGTAGTTACATTCAAACATATAGAAATTCTCTTTTGCATATCTTGCTGGAGTTTGATAAGAACGAGATGTTTCAAGATAAAAACTTTGTGACTGCCAGAGTTGCTAAGGTTAGGTTAGGTTGTTTAGCTATTGCAAAGCAAATGATGGCTATATGCCTGCCTTCATGTAGGACTTTCTCAGAAAAACCAGCTTGTACTCATGTTTCACATGCGAAAGGCCAAGAAAATCAGTCATGCAGCAGTCCATTCACCTGAGTTCGAGCTCGGGTAGAACAGATAGTATTCAGCGGTCTTAACCACTCAGCTGCTAGTGAAGCGCGAGGGCTCTTAAAATTCAAGCAGCAGATAAATGTTTTTATCGGTATTTGAAATCCTCTGCGCTGTGGTCAACAGCTTAAGCTTCCATACTTTTTTATTCAACTATCTTAAAAGTTTTAAGTGCTTCAATTTGTAAAAATGATTCCTTCAAAAATTATCAAAAAATTAAAAGTAAATGTTTGAAATGTGTGAAAAGTAAAAGGTTAAATATTAATCTGTTTTTTTATCTAGCAAGAGAAATAAGTTTTCAGCCTGGAAAATTTTCCAGAAATAAGAATTACCCTTATCCATTCATCAAATTGTTATTTTAAATATACTACTAGAAAATGAAAAAAAAATATTTAGAATTAATTCATTCCAGACAAATATAGAAATGTTTATGGAACATCTTGGGTTAGGATATTCAATTATGGCAAAGCACTCGAGGGCTATCTGCCTAAGGGGAGGGATGCCTTCGTGGAGGACTTTCTAACGGAAACTGGCTCGTATACACGTTACACATGGGGAAAACCACGAAAACGCCCATGCAGCCAGCCTGTTCGCGGGATTCGAACCTCGGACCGAACTACCAGTGTTCAGCGTCTTTATCGCTCGGCCGCTGGGGGGCTGGAACATCTTCAGTGAAATAAAATTAGTGAATTTTTTAAATTATAAGAGTAGAACTTTAAATAAAAAATAAGTCATTTCATTACACTTTTTTATGTTTTGATATGCATCTGAGAGACCTGAAATAACAATACTAATATCATGAAACCGTATATTAACTAAAGCAGCAAGTATTTTTATTTATAATTATTACCTAATTTTCATTTCTATATCTATTTAAACAAAATCATTCTTGTTGTTTGATTCAAACTTCTGCTAACTAATGATTCGGGAGAGGAAAATAGCTTACAACATAAAACAAATTCATTATTTGAATTAATACGCAGCCCACGGGAAAAAATCTAGTTATTAAAAGTAAAGATACCTTCAGCAGAGAGTTGTATGGATTTTCACACCTACATTACACATGCATTAAATAGCAAAATTTATATATCAAGCTTTGCTTGGGTGAACGAACCATGAAGAGATTAATTCGCTGTTTATTTATTTAATCTTCTCTAGGCTTGAAGTGCGTGTTTTGTAATTCGAAACTTATAAAAATCAATATTTTGTGTAATAAATTTTAGGCATTAAATTCCTTGATTTATTCATAACAGTATACGACAAATGTATGAAAAATATTTGATAAAACAGACAAAATACTTGTCCAAGTGATATACGACGTCGGCTGTATCAAACGCATAACAGTAGAACTTTAATTAAAAAATAAATCATTCCGTCACGCTTTTTAATGTTTTGATACGCATCCGAGAGACCTGAAATAGCACAGTATTGCAGTTTAGCATCGTAAAATTTGGTATATTTCTTTAGACTATAATATAGACGAGGGCAATTTTTGAAAATATTTTTAGCTATTGTAATAAAAAAGCAATCAAATGAAATTATTATTTACGATTCAGTTCGCCCTTGGCGATATCTGGCGAGATATTTTTCCTGCTGTATCTCTCGTCAGTTTGCTTATTGAGTTAAGCAAGTAACGTATCACGCGCTTAGCAATGAGCTCATTTTGCCGCGAATGAATAGGCATTGCACCGATATGCATAATTCATAACCACTTAATCTCATTTATACGCAAAGGCTAAGCTTGAAAGAAAGCCGACAAAGAACTGTCTAAAAATGCGAAAGATAGGATGGCATTGCGGAGGTTGTTTCATTTCCCAATGTGAGCTACAAAGTGATAATAACTGCCTTAGTTTTGCTTTGATTAAGCTTTGTGAAAGTTTTTACGAATGTGTTTCGGTCGATAATATGATCTTCGAATGAATGAAGAGACTTTATTTTACAGCTGAGAATAAAATGTATGATTGAAAAGTGAGATAAATTCAACACACAGATTGTATCTAAATATTCATCTTTAAATATTGCATGTTGTTCTTGGCCAGTGATTTTGTAATTGATCAAACAAGTTTACTGAAAAAAGGGAAAAGAAACCCTATTTGTTTTGTTTAGAATTCACGAGTTATTTCTGAAAGAGATTAAACTAGTCTTAGATTTTTATCCTATCATTAAGTATTCATTCAGCTGTAGAAGATACGATACGGTGTTTTGCATCGAATGAGGCAGTATTAGCTTCATCTGAAACTCAGATTTGCTCTTTGAAAAAATATTTGCGAAAGATTAAGAGAAATCTTTTTTGTTTCACGTTTGTGCAAAGAGATTTGTTTGTTGTGTTCTTCGTAGTTTTCGGATTTCTAATTTAGAGGATAAATTCATTATATAAGAATAAAAGTAACAAGTATTGTCTTTCTGGAACATTTATAATTCATTGAAAAATAAAAAGTTATGCAATGAAATTTGCTAGAACTGACAACTTTAATAATTTCTAAAATGAAACCTCAACATCTCTAAATATAAATTTTGCTTATTTTTGAGTAAGTTTCTAAAATCCATTATTTATATCACTGAAAAACAGAATTGTTGCATTTATATATTTCTCCTTATTCATGACTTCATGTAATCAATGCTCACTCGTGGCTAAGTAGGTTAGTTAGTTTCTTTGTTTGTTTGTTTGTTGTATATAGGGATGTACTCTAGGACTATCTGCATAAGGGAAGAAATGCTTTCGTGGAAGACTTGATGCTTTGTTGTTTATTCTGATGTTTAGAGGGAATTTATCCCGCTGTTAGAGTGTCACGGAATCTTATGAAGGCCTCGTACTTGAAAGTCCATTACTTGTAAATAATCTTTGAGGATGGAGAATCATCTTTGACGGAGTAAAAGAAATAAGAAAAGGAGCCACTTTGTTTCTTTGTATCCTCAGTGTCTGCTTGGCTGTGAGATTTCTGAAAGACTGCCAAACTACTTCTACGCGGCGTGACAAATCCGATGATTCATTGCTGTCACACGTGCGTATCGACTATAATATAAATTTCCCATATAGATCAGGAAAACATAAATACATACCGAAAATACGCATATGACCTATGCGTTTAAAGGGAAAATTATGTGCAATATGAGGATGTTAAACAATTTGTTCTTGAAGTCACTTATAGAGTCTCCGTCTGAATTTGACCGTTGTTTACCATTACAGCAATATGATTGGTCGTCGGACAAAGTGAAGCTCCGCTAGCGAAAAATTTCGAAAAATTAAGCGGCTTGGCTTGCACTAAGTGAGTTAAGACCTTTTAAAGGAAACTAGCTTGTATCTGTGTTACACACAAAGGAAAACAATGAAAATAGCTATATAGCTATCTCGTGCGGCAGGTCGAACTTCGAATTAACTGCGTGAGACAACTGAACACTGGTAGTTTGACCTTTTGATGCTCATCATTCAGCTCAACTCGCATTCCACTTACGCAACGCAATGGGCGCAAACGAACACAGCTCGTGCTACAAATTTACGAATGACAGATATCGCGCGTATCTGAGAAGAAAGAATTGCTAAATTTTGCAACCGTCGAAAGGTTGATCCGAGTTCGAATCTTATCAAACATATTAGTTTTGTTGTTGTTTTATTATATGTAACGCAAATACAAACTAGTTTTACTTAGGAAATCCTCCAAGAAAACATCCGTTTCCTTAGGTAACCTCCATGTGATTTATAGTAATCAAATAAAGAAATAATACCGTTTAGAAACTATAATGCAAAGGCTTTGTAATTGTATAAATGTGAGAATCTACTTTCAGTCTTTCTTCTTAAAAGTTTTAATTTACGTGTTAATTTATTTCTCAATTTAACCTGCATTATAGTGCCCTACGATAGTGCATGACAATAATGCCTGCCAGAACATTCACTCTGCATCTCTCTTAAGGTGTTTACTATGTATTTCAGTTTCTGTTTTCATTCTTAATTATTTTTTTAATCTAAATAAGCTGAATCATTAAGTTGTTCTTTTGCTACCGCAGAAAGATAATAACTTCGGAAAAATAAAATATTTCATCCTCACAAAGCTATAATTATTTGAAATAGAATATATATATTTTTTTCTGAAAAAATTCTCTCAGCTTGTATACTTTAATACACCTTGAAAGAAGTGTATCGCTTTCACTGCCCAAGCAAAATTAATAGATGAGAAGAATGAAAAGAATACACTAGCAGCCTTCCGCAAGTTATGCCACCGAGCGAAACATAGGACCTTAATTTATCTTCACTGAGCCCTTTCTCATAACGAGTTCTCAGAAAATTGCCACCTGGAAAGGTAAGCAATGTGTTGCCACTGCGCGAAGCAAACGAAACTTAATTTACCTTCCACGCATCCACACATATCCGATTGAAATCATACTGTTTTCTGAATGTTGCCATTCTGCGAAGTATAAGGTCTTTCATTTACATTTCATGTTTAATCAATCTGTTTAACAAACAGGGAATATGAAAGCAATAAGCAAAATTTTTAATAATTTTGAATATATAATACTTTTTTAATAATTTATATGACTACTATAAATCAAAATACATTTAATTTATTACATACATTTAACTGATTTTTTTAGCATTTGTAGCTGCGAGGTAATGAATAAAAATGCTTCTTGCACTAGACATTACATAATTATTATAGATTCGTTTATTTTTAAATTTTGTGATGCTTAGCATTTTGAATTTTTAACATTTTTCGAAGTTTTTATGGGAAACTCGTTTTAAGGTATAAGAATGTAAAATGAATTTTTCATATTATAATTCTTTTTTGTTTTATTCCATTTTATTTTTGGAAAAGCGCAGTTTAAAACTTAGTGAGGTTATTAAAATCATTTAGCTTAAAGAGGAATACATATAAATAATTCACACAACTGCTGTCTATATTTCCTCGTGATAAGTGCTACAATAAATTACGCACAGTGTCCTTCCTGCTTTTATTGGTAACAAATTACACACCATTTCCGCTAGGATGTAAATCCTAGCGGAGTAGCTTGCCAGGTACTCTTTATGTTAATATTTAAAGCCGGCTTGCTATCTGATAGCCTTTGAAAAACATCAGAATCATAGTAATTCGCGATCTATGACCAAGAAGGAAAGAAAACTGCATATCTAACGATTCGGTCAAGTATCAACAAACTCGTGCATATGGGCATACATCGAGTGCATAGCAACCGCCCTTTCATATGCGCGGCCACTCACTTGACGTGTTTGTACAGATCCTTTGTGTTGAGATACGAAAAGACATAACCGATATTCCAACACAAAGCGTGATTACGGATGGCTGCCTTTCAGTTTATGAATGAACTGAGAGAGGGAATCTAATATCAAACAAAGAATCATCTTGATCTGTAGCTGGAGGTTCACTGAGAAAGATGAACCCAAAACTGTCCAAAGCCTGAGCTGCATCAAAGTAAGGGCTGCCTGCGATCAAAAGTGGAGGTCTCGAAAGCGGTGTATCATGCCCTCTCCACGTTATTCCTTCCAGTAGGGTTGCTCCGTTCCCGATGAATAACGCTGGGTTTACAGCTTCGCCAAATTCGTATCAAGAGGATTCAAGTTTTCCGATTGATTTTGATTCATAAACCTTGAGTTTCTTGGTATTATCCGTTCTTCAAATTTACCACAGTACCCATATAATATTACAGAAAACTTAATATTTTAGGTATACGCATTATTCTAGTGCAAATCTTTGTTTGAATTTGTTTCCCTGTATATATTTATTTCCATAGGAAAAGACGTTTCTGAAATATCAAAAAGCAAAATCAACCTTGATTTGAAGCATGCATTTTTTGTACACTATTGGTTATTATTTAAAAAAGTGTATATTTTAATTCTTAAAATATTTAAGTAAGTTTATTTATATAAAAAACCGGTTAAATAATAATAATAATAATAATAAACTTTTAGTAATACACTTAGAATTGATATTATCTCGTATCACTAAAGTATGTATCACTTTCGTAAGTATCACTAAATTTCGAAAGTATGCCGAATGCGTAAATATAAGATAAGTTGGTATGTTTTCTTAACGGCACATTTTACATTTAATAACAATGATTCTTTTAAAACAAACTAGCAGTTCAGTTTAAAAGGGACGTAAATTTGCACCGCAATTCTTGAACAATGTCAGAGTGACAAAATTTTGAACACCGGTAGTTCGATCCGGGGTTCGAATCCCGGTCAAAGGGCTGGCTGCAGGGGCGTTTTCATGGTTTTCCCATGTATGACGTGTATATAAGTCAGTTTCCCTTAGAAAGTCCTCCTTTACCTTGGGCAGATAACCCTAATGTGCTTTCATATAAATCGACGAAACGAAACGATCTCTTGGGAAAAAAAAGAGTCCTTTATTCTGTCCGTACACTTTGACGTTGTGGGAAAGAAATCGTCCAGATGGATAATCCAAAGTAAAAATACCTTACATTCGTTAAAGCCTCGGGAAGAGTAAAAATGATTTATTGCTTTGGTAGTTATTAAAATAATCTCTGATATTACACTTACTAAGCAAAGCATTCGGACATCAAACGAGCTTAAAATTTCTAAGAATGAAATAAAAAATTTTGAAAAATAAGAACCTAATTAAACGAAATATAAATATCTTGAAAAATACATTATCTTATAAATTTTTAAAATTATATTCAATAATTAGGTTATAACTAAAGTTAAGTTAATTTCATGATCAATTTTAAAGTCCCAAAAGCAGTCAGATACTTTAAAATGAGAAGATGGTAATATAATTTCTCGAATTTTGTAAGCATATTTCCTACTTAGTTTAACCTCTTCAGTTTGATGATGTCTGGGCTGTTAGGGACTTCATTCTTCCAAGATCCGGAAATAAATCTGGGTCAGTATCTTCTTATGCTTCTTTGGGCTTATTCCTCAGCACAAATTTATTGGAACTTTTAGTATTTTAAGATGTTGTTCAAAGCCATCTCATAAAATTTCCATGGAATTAAGAAATGTCTTTGAGTCACCAATTTAATAATTCCAGGAGTTAGTTATGATCATAATCTGCATATATAAGAGCTTATTCTTTGGTCATTATCTTGATATATATTGAAGTGAGATAATATATTCATATGTTGAGCATTTTGCTTTGAGTATTTCGTTTAAAATACCTTGTAACGTTCTACCTTCCTGCTGTTCTGTAGAACCTTGAGAGATAATGATTGCACTGACGAAGGGTTAAAACTGCCCTTTATTAAACTCTTTAACTTATTTACAATGCGTCAACTTGACGCTAACATACTACGCCTCAACTTGGGCGGCAACTGAAACAGTAGAATCAAACTTAAAATAAGAGACATTCACAACAGTAGAATTACACTACAGGACTCATATAATCCTATAGCCTACAGCGCGTAGAAGTGTCTAGTGGCCGCAAGATACTAGCGTTTAAGCCACGTCAAAACCAGCAGTACCTGCTAAACAGAAGCTTGCGTATAAGCACGCACGGTAATATCCCGGACTCTCTCTTTCTATACTCGAACGTCGATATTTAACTTATTTTTCTACTCTTAAACAACTCGTGCAACTCGAAATCATTTGAACCATTTTTAAAATTAGGCAAAAAGTAACATCAGTTTTGAGTAGATTTTGAATAAATCTATATCCTTTCCGAGAGCGATTAGGCACAAGACCATTATATACAAAAGGAAAAAAATTAAAATTAAATTTGAAAACAAATATATAAATAAAAGTATTAAAATTGGGAGGAACGCAACCGTTTTATGATTTGAAGTTGCACGAGTTTATGTCAACAGGAACGAGCGTTGCAAAGCAATATCGAATGTATTCATTTATCGAAGAAAATACTAATCAAATGTAAAAACTCAATTTTGAAAAATTTAGGAAGAACTAGATTGGAATTATGTCATTAAGTGTATTGGAATTGTGTCCTTAAGATAAATTTTGTGAATATGACAAGCTTCAAGCACATCTAGATCACCAACTCAATAAGTGTTATGGATATTTTTTCAAAACAAACTTAAAAATAAATTGTGAGTAAATGCCCAGTAATGGTTATCCATCGAATATCTGTTTATTTCTGCTTTTCGAACATAAGATTCGTGCTTCTTGATGCGAAATGTATTTTCCTTTTAGTTTGGCCTATATATGTAAAACTACGCTAGCAAGATATGCTATAAATTCCCCATGAATTAATACCAGAGACTGAATCTTAAAGAAATGAACAAGGAATATTACTGATGTGTGAGAAAATGACATGAAAGGTGAACCTGGGGAGTATTCGAGCAATTTTATGACTGACCAAAGGATGAAATGGAGTGATGATAAGGTTATTAGTTATTTGTAATATCGGAATGTAATTTTTTTAAAAAAAGGAAGCATTTTGAGAAGATTTATTAATGCCCGCAAGAGAAAATCCTTTAGCAACCCATTTTAAATAACTGAATGAAAAAGCAAATATTCTGAAGAACAAGCTTTGGTAACAAACTATACATAAGAGTAAATAAAAAGAAGCCAGTTTTTGTTTAGCAGAGTGATATGATTTTTCATGTCATCCTGCTTTTTTTTACGCTTTTTTTAAAATACATTTTGGCTCCGGATTAGCTATGTGGATTGCACATTCGCATTTTTTAAAGGTAACAAAGAAAATGTTATATGTTATGTATTTGATTGATTCAACCATTTAGTGCACTTTGAAATTGAATCTAATAATTCTCTTCCTTTTCCTGATGTTCTAATTATCTGCAATGAATTTAATTTCAACGCTCTTGTTTAGTGTAAACATTTTTCTGCTTGTTCGTCTTTCCATGCTAAATCATATCACCTGCTAAACAAAAAATAGCTTCTCTTTACTTTTATGTGTGTAATAATTACGTGTACATATCTTGAGATTAGAAGATAGCAGTCAAAAAGGAGATATTATCCGTAATTACTTGGAAAGGTTTTAATCAGTAGATTCATAAGAAGACATGATAGACTTGAGGAAAATAACGTGATAATAATAAAAAATTAATAATTTATTCGCGGACATTCTTGATAAGCATAACAATGTTCACATAATATTTGGGAAATTCTCGTACCCTCCACACTTTAACATAAAGGATATATTACCACTTTAACATTTTAACATTTTAACATTACTCCACACTTTATAACATTTTATATTTTTATAAAATGGACAAAGCAGAGCGATGAGAACACACATGTTGTCAGCAGCAAGCGAAGCAGGTAAAAAAGGGCTGCGCAGTAGTAACAGCGGTATTTATAAACATGATTTCTTTATTAAAATTATGAGCTCTACGGTAGACGACAACCATTCGCAATGCGGTTATTACGAATTTATTTGGAAAGTCGCAGTCCAAAAAAGTTATTATAAATAATTTACAAGAGAAAGCGAAGATAACCAAATTAAAATGAATAATTAAAAGGACTATTGCTAAATTAAAATTCGTAGTTTTCTTTTCATATCATACTTATATATCATGCTGTAAAAGATTAAGCAGAAAACTATCAGTATTCTTCAGTGTCTTTGCTTTTTTCTCATTTGAAATCGATTGCCATCCACAAAAAATTTTCTTGGATAGTTATTTATAAAAACTAAAAGCATATTTCTGTCTTGCCTTCAAAATGGCATTTTGGTATTAAAAAGAATATTAATAGCTTTGTCGTCATTCCATTTCATTCTTCTATCAGTTACAGAATTGCTCGAATTCTCGAGAAGTTCAGCTCCCAAGCCTTTTTCCAAACTCATCAGCAGAATTTGTTGCTAGATTCTCTAAAATTCTTTCTCTGGTGCTTCGTAAATTTGCACGATGCAAAAATGCTTCGTAAATTTACAATATATCTTGTCAGCGTGATTTGGCATATATCAGCCAACCTAAAAGTTCGTTAAAATTTCGCTATAAGGAACACGGATTTTATGTTCGAAAATGAGAAATAAACAAATTTTGACAGCTCATCATATCTGGGCACTTAATCACAAATTTTTCTTCGGTCTTGCAAAAATTATTCATAAAGCTACTTCAGGTGGTTAACAGAATATTTTTAAGCTTTTCACATTCATAGAAACGTAAGTTACGACAGGTAGGCCTAAAAGTTGGCCAACCACTCGAATGTCACCATTGGTCGTATAGTCCAACCACATAAACTGTGCAGCTTCGCTTCAATTTTGATAGAAAAGATCCCGGAGGATATATCAGATTATCTACCATCCCTCTCCTCCTGCTACGGGACACTAGAGTGGGCGGGACTCCAAAATTTCAGTATTGGTAATATAGGACAACTTCACTGCACTAAATGTTTTGCTCTGCTCCAGTTCTGATGGGAAATGGGAAAAAAACCCCGGGAGGTGGATTCGAAGGCTCCGATACCTCATCCTCCTATCACGAAATCAGTCAAGAGAACTATCGGCTCATCAGTACTTTAGGTGCCTCCATGCGGCACACACACTATACATTTACAAACATTTATGACTTCCCCGGAAGTCGAATCCGAAACAAATAATATGGCATCCAATTTCATTAATAACCAAACAAATCAGGTCGGCACATATGACTTTAATTCGAATTCAGTTCTGCCCAAATCTTTCAGAATTCTAAGCTTAAGCTTCACTTTTTATCACTACTTTTGTCGATAAATGGTGCCTCTGAGTTACCGCTTCACTTCTTCCATTGCTTTCGATGCCAAATGGTTGCACTTCTCCCATCTTTTGATTGTTTTTAGCTCAAAGGGCGTTAGCCCGGAATGGCTATTAACTTCGTTTTGGCATTTTGCGTTGAAAACTTTAAACGTCCATTTCCCTTTTCAAATTGTTGTCACCAAATATTATCGCCCCTGTGTTACATTTAAAGAAATTAAACAATGAAGAATCTGCATAAACGTATATCTTTTTCTAGCACTGTGATAAAACAACGGTAACTACAGCCATCAAATTTTGAATAACGTAATGCTCCACCGAATATGGGCATCTGGAAGCCCTAACTTGGAATTTGGAATTTGTTTTATTATCGATTTCATATTTTGTAACACTTTAACGAATTTTTGATTAACAAACTCAACGATTTCAAAGCGAGCGATGGCAACACTGAACGAAAAAAAAAACATCTTTATCTCTAGCGCGAGAGACTGTGTATCGGAAATTCTAAAGATATGCTTATTTAAAAACTATTTTGCGATATTGCTGTTGAAATGAATTTTATGGTTTAAGTGCGAATAACATTATATTTGAAAAATAAAGGTAACGCACAAAACGTTAAAAAACGCCACTTTGGACGTAATGTAAAATCAGAAACCTTTCAGATTTTTTTTGGGGGGGGGCTTTCGTAGAAGAGGGACTTGTGTCTGATTGCCCTCGAAAATGAGAGAGTTTATGCAAAATCTGCGCCAAGCTGACGTCGCTTTTTTGCCTAATTTCAAATTTTATGTTATCGGTTTAATTTCATTTGAACTATGTTTTACAATACCATAAACATACTTTGCGTAATCTTCAGCATTTCATTTGAAATTTGCTGTCTAAAACAAAATAACTATTTCTGATAACTCTTGAATTGTTTATATGATTCCAAGAAAAGTCCACTCATTTACACACATTTGTAAGGCCTTTTTTCTAGCAATTTAGTCGTGAAATTCGGGTTCTCCCAAACATTCCTTACTTTTTATGCATCTAAAGACTTACCGAAACAGTTTTAACTGCAAGTGTTAGTTTAACGGGGCTTTTTTTCGGAGTAAAATTTATGTTCGCTGCTAATCTTCCTTATCCTTATGGAAATAAAATGTTTGGATATTCATCTGGAGTTTTACTTCCTCAGAAAATCTTAAATTATACTGAAGATCTAGAATTTAATTCATAATATTGTACGTGTTTTTGGAATCGGTAGTTTGTCTTCATAGTAATTAATATCCATTTTTCTTACACAGCTTTCCATCGCACTTGTTTTTTGTCCCATCTCACTTGTTTCTGTCCTTCTTAGAATCAAAAGTAAAGTTCTGAATTTTTAGTTTAAAATAATGAATTCAAATATTGCAATTATTTTAAAATATTGTTCAAGATGTGATAAGTTTCGAGTTTTGCTTTCTCAACTGTATCTGAATAAGTTCTTTAATCTATAATCTAAAATGTTTAAGGGTACAGAGAAATAACGATTTTATTGTTATATAAATTTACAGTTTCTTGCCTTAATTGTATGCAAAAGAGGATCCCTCAAATTTCGTTCTTTTTTGTATATATTATAATGACACCACAACATTATGTTGTACTTCTAGTCAAAGTTTCTACGTTACAGTGTTTGCTTTCGCGTGACGTGTCCGACTCCTAGTCTGCTTGAAAGCAACTACTTCCTTTGTGTCTTCGTTTCTCCCACTTGTGTAAGTAAGTGACGTCAGTACTGAGAAGAGCTCAACTTTGTTAGTCTGCCGGCCTTGCGTCTAGTTGTCATGAAATTCTTACTGTTTTTATGTCTCGATAATAACTAGAAACGTAATAAACTGGTATGGATTTTACTTGGTGAATGTGGTACATATGAAAGCTTTTCATTTGACACACAAAAAATTTTTAATTTGCTAAAATCACAAAGCTAAAGAGGCTTTTAGAATTTTTAGATTCAGAAACATGCTAAAACAACCATGTCCTTGCCAGGATTCGAACTCAAGTCCTTCCGATTCCCAGCCAGAAATGCTTCCTATGCACCACAAAGAAACGCAGTGGCCTTGAAAAAATTCTTTATAAAGACACTTTTAGGGTTCCTTATAAAGGCGCATTATAAGATTTCAGTATTCAGTAAATTAGAATATTAACCATTATTACTTATGTCTAAATTATGTGAGAATCGGCGGTTCTGGATTTCATTGCTATTTGTTACATTCATTCCCTCGATGATTCGACTTAGTTTCTTTTATGCTTTGTTTACGTTTCAAAGGCGCGTCTTACGAGTATTCTGAGTTTAAGCCATCAGCTCTTAATTAAACAAATTCAGTTCAATAAATACCACTACTTCTCTTGACTAACTAATCTACATAGGAATTAATATGAAGGCTGTAAAAACCTTTTAAAGCTGACAACTGTTGATGAAAGTATTAGGGATACTAATCAGCAATTTCTTCATATTCTATATCCTGAATGACAAAAACTGACTGTGACCTTTACATGTAAATTTCTTCACACATAAGATCATCCACAGAAAGGGTCCTTTTCATTCTTAAAACCGTTGAGATATTTAATTTAAATCTTTTAGAAATATAATTATTTAATGACTTTCTCATACTTTTCATGCTTTTAAGAGAGAAGTATGAAGAATGAAGTTCACGCTGCGCGCATATGAAGAAGTAAAAATTATATCTAAGACTGGAATTTCGAATGTCATATGCCTTTAGATGTCAAACTTTTAACACTTTGAACAAGCCATAATGTTTATGAACGGATTTTAGCAGTATGATAACTAAGTAGGAGGCATGAATTATTGTCGCCAGTGAAGGCTAAAGGATACGGAATTGGTAACCCTGCCATTTGTAAGTGAGTGTGGGCTTTACTCCAGGACGAGACAATGCGCGGCATAATTCCTTCGGCATTGTTGGGTTGTTCCGCGCAGCATAGTTCCATTTCCCGCGAGTGCAGAAGTACCTCCCGTAAGGGGTATTTGGCCCTCGACGTTCGAAAAGCGGATTTGGAGTTTCGTATTTTCAGTCACACATAAAAGAGGCTTAGCGATCGGCGATTATGTACCGTACCCACTTCAACTCCCTCCCGCTACGCTTTCGAGTACCCTGTATATCTATGCTTCAGCTTTTCGAATCCGGGGAGTCGAACCCGTACGCGCGGTCCTTCTGTTCATTCTTTGCATTTTAAAACCAGGCCGCCGACCCATCCTTTTCTGATGGAATGCGATTAATATTTCAGGCGCCATTAAACTTGCATGAGAATTATTGATTCAGGTCTTGTCGCACGACACACCCGCACACACATGTCTCTTATTAATATCTCATAAAATCTAAAGAGTTACGTAGAATATGTACCGCTCTGAAATGGTAACTACAAAGACGAGAAGCGAATCGTTGGTCATATTTAATGTAACGATTATTAGGCACTTTTCATCCAAGTATTTTCCAGTTCAACGAATAGTCTCCGAAATTAACCGATTAATTAAGATTTTATGATATGAATAAAGAAAGAATTTCGCTACTGCAATGCCCATATGTAATATATATCTTGATTAATAGTAATATCTTCCAAAGTGTTCGTTACTGCCGAAAGGAAATGAAATAAAATATATTTAGCAAACCGCCACATAAACAAGAGATATTAACTTCCCTAAACTAAGTTGTGAGCTGCGGAAGATTTCAGTCGCATTCACAAGCATACCTTCTTGCTATTATATTATTATTAATATTAATTTAAATAAGACTTATGAGCCTCAACATTCTTGCACATGTATGTTTTCTTTGTAGAGCAATACGTAAAGGGTATTCATTAAGTCAAACAATAGTAACTTCGAAAATTATCTTCTTATATATATCCTCTTTCTAAATTACTACATATATTTGACTTTTGAATATTAATTTTACTTCTTCTCGCAATGTCTTTGCAATCATCTGTTAGTGCCATGATGTTACAACACACTCTGAAAATATTGTCTATGCTATTGAATGCATTGAAAAGAGGGAGATACATACTGTGGTTTAGACTAGAGTGTTGCAGTTAAGATTTGGCCATATGCTGATGGTCTAATCTCTCTTTTATTGTTAAACAAACATTCTAATGTAAAAGCATAACAGTTTATAGCATTCCGACAGATTATTTCATTTCGACAAATAACAAATTTGGAAACTGAAGTTTCCTGATATTATGAAAAACCTATGTTAATATTTGAAATTACGAAGAAATTAGCTACTTTCGTGCACAAAAATTAATTTTATTTTCAAAATATTGCCAATTAAGCAGTTATTAACAATTATAACCGTATTTTCTGTGTATGCGCTTTTTATTCTGAATTAGTAAATTTGAACAAGAGACTTAGTAAATATTACAAACTGAGAAATTAACTAAATGTTAAAATTAAATACGTATAGCAGAATGTGAAGTCTTTATTGGAGAATGTTAAGAAAAGAGAGAAAACAGAGGAGTGTTGAAGAAGTTTGAATTCCCATTGCCTGGCACAAAGGAAGAATTCCTTAAATTTCTAATTGTCTTCTGTATTTAAAACGCTTAAAATGAATGTAAAACATACATTAAAATAAAAATTATAGCTATTTACAATTTGAAGATAAACTTAGAGAACAACATAAATTTCAAATTTTGATTTAAGAAGGTTGTTCGAATTTCAAGAGTAATTCCATCACGTGCCAGTTCATGTTGAAGTAAATGATTCCTGATTGTCTGACTGAGAGCAGACGCTGATAATTTCGCTTTCTGGTGACTGATCGGGTTGGCTGGGTAAGGTATTCATATTTCCCCTTGAGTAACATGAATACTTATAATTTTTCTTGGTAATTCCTTTATGAAGTTATATACTTGTGCCCTATTAAATTTAAAATGGACTTAAATAACTAAGTAATTAGTTAGTACAAAAACGAGTTGATAACATCATTGAATATTTAATTTCCATTTCTGATTTCTATTCTTTTTCTTGAAAAAGAACCTGCAGTCTTTACAATAAATTTTGATAAATATTTATTATATTACATTTCGAGAATATTAATTTACATATATATTACGTTTATAGAATTTATATATATATATATATATATTACATTTCAAGAATTTACATTACATTTTGAATTTATACATATTACACTTCGAATTTATATATATTACACTTCTATTTTATATATATTACATTTCGAGAATATTAACTTATATATATTTAATTTACATTATATATATTACATTTCGAGAATAATGACGTATTTGAAAAAATTAGCAGTTCACTTAAATGTATGTTGCCAATTATGGTTTCGTCTAAAAGTACTAATTTACGCTTAATGCTGAATATGAGTGAAATGAGAAATGTAAGTACATGTATACACGCATACATTAGTATCTATAACATACGAAAATTTTTTTCAGTTGTCTAAAAAAGTATTCTAAAAAAGTATTTCAAGTTGGGTAAGGATAATTTTGTTGACTTTATGCTGTTACTTGCACCTATTGTATGATATTTTAATTATTTATCTTTAATTATCTAAATTAATCAAAAAGTAACTTTAGTTAACTAATTTTTATTTGCCATCATCAAATTGCGATGTTAGAATTAGCTAACTAAATTGCGAAAGTTGTATCTGCACCAAATGAAATTATTATGACACTAATTACAACTAAATGTAGATATTGCTTCAGATTAGTATTTAAGAATGCTGAAATCTCATTTACTTAATACATATAGAATATTTATTTTTCACTGAGTACATCGAAAAGTAATCAGCGAATAGAAAAGCTTGAAGTTAGGTATAACTTCGGTTGAAGAAAATGCCGACAGTTGGAGATCAATGGAAGGTCGATAAATACCTAGAATGAGAGAGGAAAAGTAAATAAATAGGAAATTTTCTGACGCTAAAATTATAGACCCGAGTTTGATATAGTATTTTCTGACTGAGAAAGTTTTTCATACAACTGTCAAAGGTGATCGGTATGTAGAGTCATTAAATCTTTTCGATATCAGAAAACTGAAGAAATCCTCACTGCCCTTGTCAGGATTTGAACTGCAGACCTCCCGAATACGCATTAAGCGTACTTCCAGTTACACCACGAAGACATATGGAAAGGAAGGAGAAAGTACCTCATACACTCCACCTTTTATAAGACGAATGTGGATTCGGGTTCCCAATTGCCAAATCCTGGTGATGACGAATTACCATCCACTATCTTTTAGTTCGGGCACCATTTGTAGAGTTTTTTATATTTTTTTTGAAACAAGGAAATCAAGAAACCTGCAATGCTTTTGCCGGGATTCAAACGTCGGACCTTTTCAGTACTCGTCGAACGCGTTTTCAGCTACACCACGAAGCCTTGAGGAAGCGAGGGAGACAATACCTTATACTTTCTTCTAGAGTGATAGCAGTTAACCTTGTACACAATCTTTGCTGGAAAAAAATTCTTCACGCTTCTTATGATAGAGGTATTTCTAAAAGTTAACTCATATTTATGACAATAAATGAAGGATATTTTCCCTAATCATTTCAAATGATAAAAAGAAGAAACACTAAATATGTTATTTATTACCAATTTCCTCAAGAAGATTTCCTTTTACTTCATGTAAAACTAAAGTGAAAAATACATTGAGGCAACAGAAACAGTCTGCTGGGTTTAAGCAAAATGTTACAAATATTTCAGGCATATTAATATTGTCCAAAGAAAAGTAATAAATATATAGGTAGATAAGCTTGGAATTTACAATACGATGTGGAGCAGTTACTCTATTTTCGTCATCGTTATAAAATAAGCACACTGCTTAGCGCAATATAGTAAAAATTAAACTTCTACTCTCAGAAAATGTTAATTTTTGCAAATTATTAATTATTTAGATACAATTCCGTTACACAGACCGTAAAAAATTGCCAAACTATTGTTGATGCCAATGATGCCAAAAGTAATTATGGTAACCCTAACTCATGAAAGGAAGCATAATAGTTAATCATTATTTTAATTTAGATGAACGTTTAATTTTATATAATACAATTTCTTATTATTATACTTTATAGAAAAGGCTAACGTAACTGAATGGAAGAATAATAGTAAATAACTACTTCAGATTATTATTTTAGTAATTTAGATGAAAGGTTAGCTTCATATAATTCAATTTTTATTACAATTTATAAACCAACGGCTGGACATAACTGAAAGAAAGCGTAATAGTGAACTATCTAAGATTATTAATTTAATTTGATGAAAGTTTAATTTCATGTAACGCACTTTGCATTATTTTAAGTTATAAAAAAGACTAAACATAACTGAAATTACGCTGGAGGAGTAAAACTTTTTATGTCTTCCAACACAGCAGAGAAAATTTAAGTTTTTTGTACAAACAGTAGTGTATAAACTCGGACAAATAAGAATCGAAGTACTGCCAAGTAGTTCCCCCGATGGCATTTAATTTTATGCCATCGGGTGTTAGCACTGCCCCACAGCCGTTCTGAAGTTTGCTTTATTGTAGAACTAATTGTAGAAAATATTGTCTGAGTAAGGATTAAAATAAATAGTATTTAAGACTCATAAACGTAAATGCTTAATTTAAAAATCTCTGTATGGTAAAAAAAATTAAACATGTGAAAATCATGTAAAATTAAGAGAAGTATTTGAGTGATTATAATCAAATGCGTTACGACAATCTAAAATATCAGAGTACGCAGAAAAATTACAGACATTAGAAATATAGAAGCATTTAAGATTACAATTAAAATTAAATAAACGTCATGTGTATGGCTAGAAAATGTAACAATTTAATTAAAATTCAGAATATGCTGAAAATTAAAAATGTTAAAATGTTTGAAAGAAGTTAAAATTTCATTTAAAGTTAAATAATGTAATAAATAAAATCGCTTATTTGAATAATTACCTCGTAACAGGTGAAACTTAAGTTATAAGAGTATATAGGAAAGCACTAAAAAGGTGTGAAAAAAACTTTCCATTATAATGAAAACTGAAACAATGAAAATTATCACCACTGAGTATCAAGATTACGGAAAATAAATGTCTTATTATGAACAGAAGATATAAGTATTAAGTTAAGTGTACATAGGTAAATAAAATGGTTAAAATGAATGGAATAAATTAAACTTTGCATCTAAAATTAAGTAAAGGCAGTGAGAATAAGCAGTGAAGATCGAAAATAAGAGCAGAAATAGTTCAGGGTACATATGAATAAGAATTAATAAATACAGACTAACATCTTCGGAATACTAAGAAAAATGTTTTAACTGTTAAAAGCTGGTTTACATAATTGTAGAAATTATCATTGAAAAATAAACAGCAGATTTCAATTATTGCAACTCCAGATCTTTCTTATCTCTGTCTTTCCCTTTATCAATTAACTGATTGCAGGTTGCACCACGTACCGCCTGCAGATGCTTGCGTATTATGCCTCCTGTTGGTGATCTCTCCGTTTCAGGCTACTACCACTACTGAGTAAAACAAAAGTGCACAAAGCGAGGGTACCCACACACAGTGGGTAAGCATTTATTGTTACCAGTAGTTTGAGAATGTGTCGCTCTTTAATTTTACAATTAAATAAGTTATTGAGCGTCTGATCTGTGAATTAAGGATTAATAAATTTGCCATACGCCTGGATCAATCGACTTCTGGAAGGGAGAGAGTTGTAATGACTTGTGTGCATTATTACTGTGATCCCGAAGTAGAGAAATAACAGACGGATTATTTTGCGCAAAGCCTCTCTAAGAAGGCATACAAGAGAAGACATACTTCATTGTTTTGAAAACATTTCTGCAGGATAACATGCCTCTGTTCAGCATTACTACAGCTTTTTATGACGGTGTTACCAGTGATGTTTGGAAAACATCGAAGCATACCTGAGTGTTTTTAGGGTACCTGAGAAAGAAGATGCCTAACATTCCAATTATTCATTGTTTTTCTCAAAGATAACATTTATTTATGAAAAATATTGAGTAAGAGCTTCATACTATTTTAAAGCTACGCATGAAAACAATAAATACTATAAAAATTTTGAATGACCGTCCTTTTGCGCAAATGTGTAAACATAATTATGAAATTTATAACAGTTTGCTTCTTTACACTGACGTACATGGCTCTTGAAATGTATTTGTAGAGTTTTATGGGTATTTTTAACGCTGTGGTAGAAATGTTCCTTGAAGTTGATAATTCTATGGTGACAAAACTAATATAATTAAAAAAAACGTGTATTGTACTTACTTTTTTATATATTCATCATTCAAAGCTACGCAAAATAGATTGCAAGCAAGATATATCAAATTGCGAAGGAAGTTTAAACGGTTATCTCTGATTTTCTTTCTAAAACTGACTTATTTACATCGACACTGACTCTGAAAGAATTTCATTACTTGGATAATTTAATGCAATTGTCCGTTATTGAAAAGAATTGTACTTCCTCAGAAGATATATTCTTATATGCAGGCCACTTGCAAAATTTAAAAGAAGATTTTATTCTTCGCTTACAGGACATGAAAATCTGAACATGTTAGCATGGCTCATAGAAGTCTGAACTGCGATACATCTGATCTTTATATTGTTATGCAAAAACATTTGATCACATTGAAGAAGGATGTTCAAGCACAAGTTTTATTCGGAACTCAAGGGGTGTGCTAAGGTTTGGAATTTAATATTTTCCCGAGAAATATATCTCCAAATGAAAGTTGTTACTGAACCAACATTATTAAATTTTCTCTCTTCTTACCTAGTTGAAGTAAGCTTTAGTGAAGTTAATAATTTGCTATGAAGAACTATGGAAAGGTTGAATATTTTTGAAAGAGGTGATATGAGAATTAAATTAAGCAATTTTATGCCAAACGTTGGAAACACTACATCTATACATCAAGCCTAGATATCATCTTCATTAAATTAAAGCGCAGCCAATTTCCTTTACACTTTCATTCAGTTCGTGCAATTAAAATCTCTGATTTTGTTTTTGAAAACTTCTTTATATTTGCAAAGTTAAAGGCAATAATAATGCAAAAAATAATAAAACATATATCTAATACACACATTTTCAAAACATTCGTTTTTATTCTTAATCTAATTATTTAAAGTTATTTATGCTTAATTATTTGTATAATGATTACATCCTATTCTGCATATTATCGAAACAAATGTAAAGGGGTGGATGAAGAAGACCATTCTTTCATAAAGGGATTGATGAAAAGGAAAAGGGCTGGGAATCCTTGGTCTAAACTTTAACCTATTTGTACCTATTATTTCAGAATGTAAATGTTTCATCTTTTAGCTATGAATTTAAACAAAAAATTAAAATAAATGATGTAGGCTCATTTTCATTTTTGCTTGTTTCTGAGGTTATTGGTAATAATTACGTGGACAGAATATGCTGTGCCCATTGCCGGTACACTTAATAAGCCATTAGAAATAGCGATTAAAAAGCACAATATAACCAGCTTCAATTCCCATGACATTATAGTTGAATAGACGAGGATTCTTCCTGCTAGTAATGAGATAAAGATAGAATATTTCTATTTATGAAACAATAGAGTATGGAGGTTTGTCATCTGGATGCGAAGGTTTATTTCTTATGATACCAGAATTTCACGTATTAAGTTGGCACAAACGTATGTAACATTATCCAGATGACCGATGTAATCTGATATTTTATAAGAATTATGAAAAAATACACTGATTAGCAGTTTCTTAAGAGTTGGTTTGTAACTCTAAATATGATACTTTATTTCTTGAATTCCACAGACTACTAGGAATTAATGAATTTTAAAGCAAATGAATAATGATTTTTAATCATAAGAGTGAGACTTTAAACTTTAACACATTTTTTAATAATTTTGCATCGAACATAATTTTAACTTTTATTTTTGTTTATATCTATATATATATATATAAGCTCATGTATTCGCTATATTTTTATAAACCTTTTTTAATTTTTTAATCAAAAAATGAACACATTTGTATTAGGTACAGATTCAATAACTCTATGCTTATATGAGCGACATCGTATTTCCATCTGGCATGGACTTTTACAAACGTCGAATGTTGTTCTGCAGAATTAGATGCCATGTGCTCTGTAATTGCTTCGCAAATTGCTGCATTGTTTGCTAGATGGCTGCAAATGACGCTTTAATATGCCCCATACTTATGAAAATGAGACCTGATAGGTAAGTGGACGGTTGTAAGAATAGCTAGACATTTCTTTGAGACATTCAGCTTGTGCGGACCGGCGTTATTTTATTGAAAGAGGACCACAGACGACACTGACAATAAAGAAAGTCACTGGATGTAATGCACCTGTTTTTAATCGTTAGCTTTCTAAAATACAGAGATGGATCATTAAAAGTAATTATGCATCATAGAAAGTTACTTCTAAAATAATAACTCTAGATTTGATGGACGTAATGCAGCTCGGCAATAACGTGAGACCAGACTTCTCCATAAGTGGAGATAGGTGAGCGGAAAGCTATAATTCATCGCTGAACACGATAGAACTCTCGTTTGATACATTTCCAGGTTCACATCCGTGACAACTTAGCGTTGTTGTCGATTTACAAGTATTAGTACTGGGCATTACAAGGTACGTAGTCAATGGAATTCAGCCTATCCCATATTTCTTACAAGCGGCGCCTTGTAACACTACAAGTTCTAGAAGCGATTCTAAATAGTAGGTATCTAAGCTATCGATGTACCTACGCCAACTGTCGGTAATGATCTGATTCTTCAGAGAAATCTTTTTCTTAGATCTGCAACATCTCTAAGAAAAGCGGGCTAGTCGATGAGTTGACTGGAACATTGTCGGTCGTCCTAGTCATTCTAATTTGTTAATGCGAGCTACACTACTACATAAAATATCATAACTGAAGCAGTGACCCAGCATTAAACTTTATACATGCATGTTTGGGGGTATGGGTTTCCAGTGAACCTTAGACTCGTTCTGTGGTTCTTTTCAGTGACTGTAAGTTTTCTATTCGTGGCCAATACTAAGAGCTATTTCCATATTAAGTTTCGAGACTCTTGGAGATTTTTCGATATCTGTGTATTTTTTAAAGCTGAGTGTATTATGTTATTATACATTAAAAAAATTAGTATTTGTTTCTTTATTTTGTGTTTAAATATTTTAATTTTGGGCTAGTAGTCATACAAGTTGCATATGACACCTATGCTATTAGTCTTTTTCCATATAATTTATTTATGGCTTAGATGTCACTTCTGTTCATCCGCAGGTAACATGTTCCCAAATCTAACTCGATCATGTGAAAACGAGGATAATACAGTGATTATAAAGAAACTTGCTGGACATATGAGCCCCTAACGACCTATCCTATCCCCTCAACGAATCGAAATGAAATGTCAGATATTGAAGGTATGCACTAGAGGTTGCAATGATTTAAAACAAAATAGCTCTCACGGTTACATTTGCAGTGAAAAGAATTTCTAAGGTTTGGAATAGCCACATACACATTTTCCTGCCTCAATTGATCAGCGCATTGAAAAACTATAAATGGCGTTGGAACGATACACGTATGACGAAAATTTACGGTATAAAACATTTGAAAAGAAGAACATTGTAAAGGACCAGTGACAATCCAAGAGAGGAGAAGGAAAAAAACCCTTTTATTTGAATTACAAGTTTCCAACAGGTAGAATGCTTCAAGATGGAATAATTTCCCACAACTTTGCGGTTTCGTGGACCACCGCGATTCTCGCTCTACGATGGATTTATGGTTCTAGAGTTGTCTGAAATCTGTGGTTGTAAACATCAAATCCACGAGATTTCTCAGAACTAAAAGATGCCATAAAACGTAAAGTTAGAGAGATTCCTCTTGCGATGTTACGTTCGCCATTGTTATCAACAATCTGCCTCATGGCATGCGTTATCGTTTGGGAAGATGGGCACTTTGTAAACTTGCAATTCTAATAAAAGTCTTTTTCCCTATCCTGTCTTGTATTATCACTGGTCCTTTATAATGCTGTTCGTTGCAAATGTTTCGTCGTTCGTTGCAAATGTTTCGGCAATTTTCGTCATACTTGTACTTTTCCAACGTCATTTATGGTTTTTCATTATGCTGATGAATTTGCGTAGGAAACAAGTCGGTATTGCCCTTTAAAAATTTAGAAAGGTTTCTACTCTAACCTTAACCGTGAAAGCTCTACTGTTTTAAATATCTCAATCTCGAGTGCATACCTTCAAGTAACAGTAAATGAAAATTCATTTCGGTTGGTTCAGCGGAAAGGCCGTTAGGGGTTCATACATTGGGGAAGTTTTTTCATGACCACCCTGCATATATATATATATATATATATATGTAGTACTATACTCATGTAGCATACTTTTAATTTGTAAATTATGAGTGTAAGATATTACAAATACTAAGTAATCTGATAAAACGTGCTGTGTATACTACATTAAACTACATAAAAGACTGTGGTGGGCGTCTTCAATCTGCTGTATTACGAACCTATTACACTTTGCGTGTTTCGCATTTTACTAATAATTTACTGCTTTAATTTTCAAACATTTTTGGGCCATATTATAGAAATCACTCATTTTGAATCAGAAGATGGGAGGCACGACTAGGCCGCTAAAATGGTTTTACAGTAGTCTTCAAGCGCTTCGTATTCGTCAATATTCGTTCAGAATGAAATGATGACATAACAAAGTAAGAAACTATTTAGATAAGACTTCACACCTTCATGGAAGGCAGGTCCATGCTTACTAACAGTTTCTTAGAGAGGCATATTTTATTTATCTATAGCTATGACCAAATAACTTGCATATAATTTGACGATAAATGTACATCTCAAACGTAACCTAGCAAGTATACAATTGCCTGCTTAAATTATTAGTTTTAAATTTGCATTTTTAATGGGTTTATGTTAATAATATTTTGGTTATTTAAATGAAATTTATATTGCAAAGCTTTTAAGTTCATAATAGACCTTGGGAATAAAATCATTAAATTTATAAAAAATGTTTCGGTTATGTAAAATTTTTAATCACCACAATTAAACTATTAACGATAGTTTTAAGACTAAGCAAAAAAAAATTCAATTATATCCTGTAAAGCATTGCGAAAGAAAAGTCGAGCTTGTATATCTTATTTCATTTCCGAGGGGTTTATTAACGATTTTGCATAAATACTTTATTTCGTGCTATTTTTAAAATGTAATTTTTTTCCGAATATTAAAATCAATGCCCCCAGTGATAACTTCTGGCTATAAGTTAAATTTTTATTTGTACGTTTGAAACACAGAACTAAAATAAGTTTTTCTTCGTAACATACATTTATACCGGTTGATTTATTTTACAGGTTTAAAAATTGAAAAAGAATAAAAACGATAGTTCCTTAATTACGAAATAGCCATCTACGCTTGTAATTACTACGGTCACGTAAAGTCTTGATTGTTTTTGAGAGCCATGAATATTTAACAAATTGCTTCGCTTATTTTTATTTACAAAATTCACTTATTGCATATTTATGCGCACCTGAAATAATCGCAATATTCCGTGATACGTGGTGGAAAAACTTTCCAGCAGGCAAATGTTATTTGTGAGCTTTTCATTAGTTTCTGCTTTCACATACGATTACAAAATTAATTTTCGAATATAGCTTATCAAGATGCAGCAGTGCATCGTATATGATTGCAAAGAGCTATAATAATAACTATAAAATGGAGTCCGAAGAGCAGAATATTTACATAGATTAATAAACATATATTTCGTTATAACACTATTCAACGCAAAACTTAACTAGTAATTCAAAATTTACTTTTCATCTTAAAAATATTATTTTACTTAAACAGGCAAATTTATTTATTTATTTATTATCAGTACTAAAAGCTTATGTCCTACTGTAATAAAAAAGAAGTAGCATATTCGTTCTGAATAGTCGTAAGGTTATTTTAATAGCCTATTTCTTTCCTAGAAAATCTAAATATCTCAATAACGACAGCTTCTTCAGCAACATTTACTTTATTTGAATAATGTTAAATAGTTCCAGCACTTAAAGAGAGAAGTCAAGCATTTTTTTCTCCTTAAAGCGTAAGGTAAGATTGAGGTAGAATTATTCCGAAAGATTTCCAGCAATCAACCGCAGCGGATATACCTTAAAAACGGCGGAACGTAAGATCCTAAATAGTGTTTGTCCTTCCATTACGAAAGAGCGGCCAAAGATAATGTCTTAATTTAACCGAGGTTTTCAAAGTCACCAGTGATTTCTCCGGAGGATTTTGACTCTTGCCCAAAACCATTAACAACCCGTTCTCCTTCTCATTAATCAGCGCTTGCGACGAATAGTCACAAGATTTTTGAAGGGGGCGTGTTAAAATTGAAGACTCAACTCAATGCATTACGAAAGGGATCCTCTAGTAAGAACTTATTCGTAAGTGTTAAAATGAAACATATCTTCTTTCTATGTTGTGAATGTAATAGTATTATCTTACTACCATTTCTATTCTCCATTACGTCAAGCAATTGAACTTAGAATTAATCACGAGAGGATATTTCTGAATACCGACCCCTGGAAGGAATATTTCCTTGACATGGAGGTAGCGAAAATTTCAGTGCTGGAATGCATACTCATTATTAAGACCGTAACGCAAAGCAGATCTTCGTAGAAAACAGAATGCTTTAGTCACTGTGCGAAATGACGTTCAGGCAACTCACATAAGGATCTTGATAAGAAATTATGAACTGGTATTTAGTTTTAGTAGAAATGAATAAAGTCTCAACTGACGAATTAGGGTAAAGTGGCATAGCATTTTGTAACTTAGAGCTCTCGTAACGCAGCCTTAGTTTACATAAGTATACCGCGTGAGAAATTTAAGGTAACCTTTCAAGTACGGTTAATTTATTGTTAAACTTTTTATAGTGAAGACAAACATTCTACTTAATGCAAATACTTTGATATTCGTATTTAGTATGGTTGTACTCATACTTTTCCATTTGGTTTAATGATTCAGCGTGGCTCAACTGAAAGATTATACCCCGATATGTTTTAATTCAAATATTTTTCCGACTATAGAATTAATTTACAGTTAATTACTCCAAAGCTTAGTTCCAAAATTATTTACGCTTGTTTATTACTTAATTATTGGTTTCGGAAATTTAGAGTGTTTGATATGTTTTGTCGAGATAGATTATTCTAGTCTTAAGACAACCTTTTTGGTGATCACTTCTTATAAGTGATCACTTTTTGGTGATCACTTCTTCTATCACTTATTTCCCTTATATTCTTCTTTATGACACTTTTCCTTTATCTGAGATTAGTAATCTACACTCATTTAAAAAAAACAAGTTTATATATGCCACTATTATTTTTTAATTTGTTTGCGAAACATTTTGCTGTACAGAAGGAATTATCATTTTGTGGGAAGTCGTGGTATATTTTTCGAAAGCTCTCCTTTCTGAATACAGCTGTATCCCTTTCCAGATCGATCTAGAGTTGCTTGAAATGCACTGAAATGTCGTAAGTTAAAAACACTTAAACTACAATTTAAATATGTAAGATAAAAATAAGTGAGAAAAATCTTAATTTTAGCTTGTAATTTTCTTAATTCTTATATTTAGTTTGGTTATTCACCTTTCCTATACTAGAAATGAACGCTTATAATAAATCTCTTTATATTGAGCCATTTCAAAATCAAGCCCTGATATGTGATTCCTATATAAAGCTCTCTTACAAAACACAAAATAGTCTTTTTGGCCAGGAATGCTGTCAAAATTTGCTAAACAAACTCTTAAGTAGATAATAAAAATGAAGTAAAGTCTTAAAATCCATTAATCTTAACCGAACCTTCGTATATATCCGAATATAACCTTCCCATGACCAAACCTGCGCTTGCGGGCTCTCGCTTGCGGGCTTGCTAATATGTAAACCTCCGTTTACTTTTTTTATTTCAGATATGTTATAAGAATATGATAATTATAAATATAATTGTTCAAGAACATGTGCTCAGATAGCGGAAATTTAATTGTGTTTATCAAGAATGTATTTACAAGACTAAAAGTCTGTTGAACCCGGTATGCTTATGAATATGTCTTTATTCATCAGCTACATCCATCCTACGTATTCCGCATCAAAATTTTTCACTTATTACGTATGTGTATAAAATTGCTTAAAGAAAGATGCTTTTTGGGAAACATATATATATATACACGCACAAAAGTTTTAAGTTAAACCTTTTAGTAAAATTTTTTAAATTCTGTTTTTTCATCTGTCATAGCTTTCTTCGTTACACATGATTTAAAGTAAAAAAGCTCGGCATTTTAAATCAAATTCGTCAGAAAGGAATCTAAATTGAGTGTTACTATTTTTATCTTGTACATCGCTGCTAGAAGTTGTTACTTCTATTGTTTCTTGAAATTCATTTAAAATACAAGCAACATTTCATCAAGAACGTGAAATATATATAGAACATTTTAAATTTGCACGCTTTTCGTAGCATTCACCAAAAATTTAAACATATTTTTTTAATTTATGCATAAATAAAATAAAATATTGGGGTGCTTTTAAATGGATTGCATAGGGACCCTGATGTTGAATCACCTCCATGTTATTCAGTTATGTGCATATTACTTCCCTTTATACTGGGCGACAAAAAGCAGCGAAAATTAATCGTGTTCACTGAGCTCTTTTCGTACACAGGCATATCTCTGGGATTGACTGGTAATATAAAAAAAAAATTCGAGGGTGTACACTGGGGGTATACTGGGGGTAGATTTGTATTTTTGGCCATTGGTTAATTTGCATTTGTTTTGATACACATACTGATCTCCTTTCTTGTAAACAGGATGTGTTTCTTTCAATTATTCGTACGTCGTACTGAAAACCCAATTAAGTAAATAGAAAGCGATTACTGTATTTTTTTCATTCAAATTTCTCTAAGTGCGAATTTTTTTTATTTCCTTTAAAATGAAAATTTATGCAATTATATTTAAGTATGCAGTGAATTCAGGCAAATATAAGTCAAATCCTTTCACAGTGTGAAACCAGTGTTATAAAATCACTGCTAGTTGACAGATAGCCTCTATCTGTGTAAGAATTGTCTTTTATTGAAGTTTTATTTTCTGAAGTTAAACTCTATAAAGTTTAATATATATCAGTTAAAATATCAATTTAAACAAGCAATGTTAAAAAATGTTTTTCATTTGAATAATTTTTTTAACTTTCTCTTTTTTATGATTTAAGTGAATATAGTAAAGATTTGAGGCATTCAATTCCTCTAACTAAAATTCCAGTTTGTCACATTTGCAATTCACATTGATCATAGCAAATGTTCAAAATACTGAACTTGTGAAATCCAAAGACTAAAATAAAGTTTCATGATTACAAGTTTAGTTTCTAGAAATGGTTGGGTTAACGTTATATATTTACTCATGCATACATATGTGTGCCTTTTGTATCTATATCTTTTTATATATCTGTGTACATATACGTATTTAAGAATTTGAATTTAACTTTTTTAATTACATATATCTTAAAGAAAATTTAGTTTTTATAAGTCTTTAGAGTATAAAAAAAATATTTTATTTTAAAAGAAAAGCCGAAACTCAAAAGAACAAAAGAGAAATACAGTCCTCTGTTTAAAACATAATGTCATTGAATTGAATTTAACTTATTAAAAATTCTAACTAAAAATTAAAAAAGAAGTTTTTTCCTACGAAATATTTTATTTTACGTTGAAAGTATATTCAGTAAACTTAAAAATTATTTCATCAAATATATCCCCGATTTCTTCCAGATAAAAAGCGTTAATACTTAAAAAACTTTAAACTTAGAAATATAAATTCAACCACCGAATTTCCCCGACTTGCAGTTTATAAAACTTCCGAATTCAGAGTAGAACTATTTTATAAGAAACGGTGTTTTAAAAAATATCAGACAAATTTTGTTTTAACGTTGTAAACGTTGTAACGTAACATTTTGTTTTAACGTTGTAAAATTTTGTTTTTATTTAAGGGAATTAAATACCAAGAAAAATTAAATATCTTTGTTACAAAAATTCCTGCTTCATTTGCCCGTTTTCGTCTTTATCATAACTTGAGATATTTACGTTCTTGTATTTCTTTAAATAGCTAAAATTGATAATATACAATAAAATTTCATTCTGGAGGACCCTGCTAAGAAACATTAGAAGCTAAAAGCAAAAACTCATTGAACAATAAGCAATATCAAAAATATGTATTCTTGAATTTGCAATTAAGTTTTATATTAGATTTACGCAAAATTAATGCGAGGAAGAAAAATATGACCATCATTTGTCATAATCTTTACAAATTAATAAAGGTGTGATCCAAAGTTAAAACATTTTATCTTTAAATGCTTTGATTGAACATTTTAAAAATTCAGAAACCGTTCATTTTAGGTTAAGCAAATAATTTAACTTTTAAATTTATTAAAATACAACATATCCTTTTTAGAGTTTGTTTAAATTTTCTTTTGTAGCTTGTTTAAAATATTAAGTTGTATTTCATGTGAAGAATGAAGCGTAATACCTCTTCTTAAGTAAAAAATATAAATGCATTGCAATTTTAACTGTAAGGCAAGGATGAATTTGCATTACAATTTGCACGAAAATGCATTTCCTGCTCTGCACCCCTACTACCAACCCCTTTTTTCGTTGAATGCAGCTGCGCTTTAGAACCGAAATTCTCAGAACTTCTATCGCCTTAATCATAAGCTCTGTAGATGCATCTTGCAAAATTTTCCACTCTGTTTGAATATTTTACAATAAACTTTTATGACTACATCAATGAAATATTCTAACATGCTTTGAATTCTTATAAACATTAGAGAAGAATAATTAATGCATAATTAATTTCAATATTATCCTACTTACACCAGCTTTACTTCTCCTTTATATTGCATTAATTCATGAAATGGAAAACCCCGAGCTGTGTAAATAATTTTGCTATAAAAATGCTTAGCATTGAACTGTATGACAGATAGTTAACTGATTACCGTCAATTATGCGACGGTTATTTCTCTGAGAAATGTTGTCCTTAGAGATTAGGAGAAACTTTCCCATATTCACGTCACACATGCGAAAAAACACAAAAAGTGTTTGCAACCAGCCCGGAAAATCAATCCAGAACGAACTGAGAATGTTCAGCGGTCTTATCCACTCGATTACTAGTGTTGTGCAAAACTTTAAACTACCTTGCAGTCTTTTTAACTTAGTATAAATATGAAATATTATTGCGGATACCTATATTTATTGGTAAAATCATGACCGTATTATAACACCATAATTAAGAAAATTGAATATGTCCCTGATTTGTTTCCAAAATTAGAAGACATCTTGAGAATGAAACGACTCGGTTCCTTTCTAAAAGAGCATGTGAATGTTTTCATCTCAGCTTTCATTACATAGCTTTATTATATAACAAAAAGTTATTAATGCTGTGTTTCACAGTTTAATAAAACTAACTGCAGTTTAATGTAACTAACTACAGTTTACTAAACAGCTTATTAAAAGTTTAATAATTATTCCGCTAACTATGAAATTTATGCCTTCTTAAAGTTTTTTTTATGATATTATTTGAAAATTATAAGTGTCAATTTATTGCAGTTTAAAATTTAATTTTATTAGAAAATTATTTAAGCCGGCAAATTATATTAAATGATTTTCATGTTTAATATTTTGTTTTTCTTAAGATTGTTATCGAATGTATCGAACAGTAAAAATATAAGGGATAATTCCATCTACATTTATTTTCACGACAAGCTATGTAGCATCTTTTAAGCATTCGGGTTATAGTTAATTTTGAAGAGTTGCAATTGCGCACAAAATCATATTATGGAAACGTAAATACGTTAAATTCTTTGTAAGATATACATTTAACTAATGTACTGGTAATAGATTTAGTTGTAAATTTATAAATTTGATTGAATTTATCGTAAGCAAAGTTTAAAAGTAGATCTAAAATTCAGCTTTATACAACTTCTATTCAAGTGAAAAGTGTATTTATTGTTAGATCTTCTGACTATGTTATTAAATGTACTATTCATGTGGATAAGTACATCAACCCACGTCTGTATTAGCTTCCACAATCTTCCTTTTTAATACTATCGCTATTTCTTGATTTGTTTACTTTTAGAACCTAACTCAGTGACGCATAGTGAGTATTAAATACCAGTTAGCAAAAACAGAAATTGTTTCAAATGCAATTTTAAGAATATGTTGGTAACAAATTGCTAAAGCACAAATGTATTAACTCTGCTTTGAATATTCGTTTCATAGCATTCGTTCAAGAACAAAAATATTTCTTATTTTTGTTTTTGAAGTTTATTGTCTCAATTCATATAATTGGTTTTGTAAAATGTGTATGCTCCTTGGTAGTTTATCGCAGAATATAAGTCATAGTTTATTTTAGATTTCAGTTACAATTAGTGAACTAAAATATACTACTATAATTCATTGTGATTGCTGGGCTGAAACTATTATTAATATTACTGATTTTATGTTTTTTAGATCATTTAAGAACCTGAAAATTACATCACTATTATATAGATCTGAGTTAGGTTCATCTTGTGATTTTTTTATGTACTTTCTTCATAATGTATTTTTTATTACACATATAATACTCTCTTGTTATAACGTCAGTACGAGGGAAAGAATAAAACCCGCGATATACTTAACGATAAAGAATCTCCTAAGAAATGAACTAATGTTTCCATAAAATGAGGAAATTAAATGCTACATCATTTAACGTTACTCTTCAAAAACCATTTTATTAATAACTTTTAAGAAATTATTTAAGCAAAGAAAGCAATAAACAAAACAAAAGAACGAAATATGTAATTGGCAATACACAAAAAGCACATATTCACGACCATGTACTGTGGATACATAAATCAACATCATAACATGCATGTATGTTTTTATAAATTTATTTAGCATAAAAAAGCGGCGAATTTATGTAATTGCAATATTTTATTTTTTTAGTGAAATATGTATTTTGTTTTTGAGAACAGTGTCTTAACGCACACACAGCTTTCAATACCCGTTAATTTAGGCCTATTTTAATTTTAATATATCATTTCATTTATCATCTTTGTCCTTACTCTGTAAGACTAGAAAACCTTTTTTATGATAATTTGACACGTTTTGTTGTTACGCGCATAATTCATAGATCTTGTTATTGCACATCTAGACATGCTATAACTAGAGTGGAATATATTTGTTTACGTTTTTCAGGAAGGATGCTGATTACCAGAACGATCGGGATTTTGAGCCGCGAAGTTCATTTCATATGGAAGAACGCAGCCATTCCTAAGAAGTTCCTGTTTCTTATTTGTATCTAGAGTGAAATCCTAATTTCTCGCCATCACTTTCTTCAATCTTGGACTTCATTTGCATTTATCTATAAAGGTGGTCATCAAGCAACTATTATAATACTACCTTCATATGCAAACACAGTAACAAGAGTAAACGTTTTATTTCTACAGATGACTTTTCTTATAAATCTCTTTTGGAATTTTTATGGCGTTTATTATACGAATGGTTAAAATATTTCACTTTTCATAATCACATCAATTGGAGACTGGAAGTGTACGATTGCTCCCAGATGTGTGTATTTGTCACGAATGGTGATTGTTATGGCTTAAGAAGCTAATGCCTTAAGAAGTTTAAACAAACCAGTAAACAATAATGGATGCATATTTTAGATGCATTACCAAATCTTAGTGTACATGACTGAAACGCAAGTAAAATAGTACCACGAAGCTATAAATCGTAGTGCTTGATATGCCTTTTTTATTGGTATCTTAGGGCAAAATTTAGAATAAAGGTAAGTGTTACTTTTACGGATATAAAATTACTTTAGGTTCTGTTACTCAGATTTCTCTGAATAAATTTTGCGAAGCACTCATCGTAGCATTTTAAATGAAATTCAGCTAGGATATGCTTTACGACATTATTATTATTTTAAAAAAGCTAACATCAAAGGAAAATAAAAGTTTTATTTTTGCAGCTTTTTATGAATTCCTTTTACTATTTTATGTAACTTTTTTTACATCTGTGCACACATACATATTAGAACGAGATAAAATACAAAAACTTGAAAATATGAAACGGATGTAAATTAATGAAAAACGAAATAATACAATAAACGAAAGTTGATAGTTTCTTGGTCTCTATCAGGGAGCAGCCGAAAGAACTATCAACAGAGCCACATTTCTGAATCATATCTCGATGAACGGCCAAAGAAAAATAATAAAATGAAAATATTGCCTTTAAAATTTAAGAGAAAAGTAATCAAGTTAAAATACATATTTAAAAACATTAAAAACAAAATTTAAAGAAATTTCAGTTAAGCATTCTTGAAGACATAATCTGCCCCGATGTCATTCGGAAGAAAATACATACTTTACATTTTTACAAAAATTATAATTTAAATTATGTACATACGAAGTAACTGGAGTAGTTACTTCAAGAAAGGCAATAAATCTAATTTTCAAAGATACTGAACACTTTATTTTAAAAAATTTAAATGAAAAACAGTTTAAATAATTTCAATGCAAAAAATTACTTCATTTAAATTTAAATGAAAAACATTTTTGAAATATTAAGAATTAAAACTTGCAATACCAAGTAGGAAGAACTGCGCAAGTAGCTAAGAAAGAGTTAGCAGACAAAACTCAGAATTACAAGAAAAGTCGACACAGCCTAAGCACTCCAAATGTGCATACAGAGTAAAAATTGCATAATAAATTGCATAAGTGAAGTAAATAAAAAAATCAATGATTAGTATTTTTAAAAAAAGATGTATTTAGAAAAAAAAATCAATATAATTTTTTTAATTTTCTGTTCTTATATCCCACTTTATATTTTTCTTCAAGTATTTACTCAAATTACTTGATATTTAAATTATTTAAATTAAAATTTTTGTAAAACATAAAGAAAGTATTTTCCACCAATTCGCGTCTGAGCATGTTAAATCTTACTGAGTATTTTATTAAAATTTCTTTAGATTTCCCTAAAATATTTTTCTTTACATTTTTTTCAATGATCACAAGAATGTATTTTCATTTGATTACTTTTGTTTTGAATTAAAAAGTTAGCACTTTCATTTGAATATTTTCTTTTACAGTTCATGCAGATATTATTGGAAAACTCGTTTCTGTTGATATTTTTTCTGCTGCTATTTGACAAAGTCCAACGAATTGCCGACCTTTTTTTATTTTATTGTTTTTGTGTTAATTTCCTTTTGTTTATTTTTTGATTTCCTGGTTTTTGTTTCATATTACTTCTAATTTGTGCCTCTTTATTAGATTTCTACGTTTAGTAGGTATATAGTATTTATAATTTATTTCATTCTTTTATTAATCAATCAGTTTTTCTGCATTTTATGTGACATTAATCGGATTGATTTAATTAAATATTCTCTATTGTGCTGATCTCTTTTTTTTCTCTCTCTATGTATATACAATCATGTTTTAAATTTATCTACTATATCTTTAAATGTGCTAGTTATTGTTTCTGTTTATGCAAATGAATAAATTCACTAAGTGCACGTTCGCTTCCAATAAAACATTTTCATGCGTGAAATATTCAAGAAGTATCTTATTATGTTTTTACAGACATGTAAAATTCCCCATTCGTGCTGGGTTAGTGACAGCAAAATCATCCTACTGGAGAATCGCTCGTTTCTCCTATTACCTACATTTTTTCAAACGTTTTAATATTTTTAGTTTACATTTTTGAATCTTTAATATTTCATTATTACGTCAATTGTATTTTTTAAAGAATGGATTTATCAAGCATAGGTTCATTTCCAAAAGAATGATTTAATGCGTAGAATATTCAGTTGTTATCTTACTATTGTTGCAAAGAGACTGTAGAGACATTAGGTATTTTTTGAAAGCAAGAGGGATGAAAAATGAGCAATATCCTCGCCGGGATTCAAACCACGGACCTCTCGAATAAGCATCGAGCGTATTGACCACTACACCACGAAGGGATGCTAATGTATTACGGTAAATGTACTTTTTAAAACTCAGAAATATTTCGTTGAATCTAATTTTTATGATCATATCCACATTTGTAATAAACATAAATTGTTGCCAACTTTTTCTGTTTCTCGACTTCTGTTTGACGCACTAATAAAAAATTTAGGAAAAAGGATTGAATTGATTTTATTTTATGTTATAACTGTTATTAACATGCTACATTAAAGATTATATTTAGTTTAGATATCTCTTTATAGAGGATTTTCTGTATCTGTTGTTTATGCCACTTTAAATAGTTTATGATTAATGTAAGAACTTTTAGCAATAGCTGACATGGAATTCTCATTCGTGTCACAAGCTCTGGTTATCCCTCTTCATGTCATAACTCAGATATAAGATGAAGTAGTGATTAAGGCTGGGAAAAACAAAACCAATGTGTAAAATAGAAGAGAAACATTCCAAAGCAAAATTTAAAACTATGCTGCCCCCCCCAAAAAAATAAAAATAGTTCTTTCCCTTGAAAAAGAGGATCTGTGTCTGATCTCCCTCCAAATGAAATCTACACCTAACCAAGTTTATCTTTTTGCCTAGTTTTAAATTTCAATTCAATCTAGAGATATGGTGATTAACTTCAAATGAATGGTGGAAAATTTTCAGTGTTGTCGGAAAAGCGTTATGTATCTAGCAAAATAAACAGAATGAAAGTAAAATACGTCCAGACTAGTCGATCTTCATCTTTTATAGAATTAGAATGTAAAGAAATATATTTTTAAAAAGTAGTTAGCTCTGATTAAAAGTATAATTTCACTGTTATCATAAGGGTATTAGTTCAAATTCTATCTCTCGAGGATCTATATGTTCTAAAGAAGAATTTCTTAAAATGCGTTAAAATTTATTTCAGTTTTTATAGCTTAAATATCGACAGTCTTTTGTTTTGGAAGTTTCTTTTTTAAAGTTGTCATATGGCTGTAAATAAATTAAATACATGATGCAGTGATTCGTAATGTAATACAATGCGCAGCGAATATGAGCTGAAATAATTACATCTGCTTATCAACTCTTAATAAAATTGTTGTCTGAATGGAGTAAATAAATTGAAAAGAAAATAATTGAGTTTGGTTTTCATTAGTTAAAAAATTCGTAACTTTTGTTTCTTATTTTTTGGATGTTAAACGCTACAATCATTAATCTCAATATCGATTAAAGAATACGAGCTTTGGATTATATCTCTATTCTCAGAGAAATTTTAAAATACTTCTGCGTTTATTTTAATTATACCAGTTTTCTTATTTTCATTAACTAAAAGTTCGACAATCTGCAAAGACAAATAATGTCAAAATAAGGCATTATTTAGCAGTTGCGTTAGACACATCATTTCACTGAAAGTAAGAGAAGAAGTGCAGGCTTCGGCTACGTAATTGGTAAAACTTTCAGTCACATTGGAAAATTAAGAAGCATATTTTTATTTTCATTTAAAGTAAAATATATACACAGAATCACGAAAGGATCTCTATGAAAGACTGCATGATTCAAACTAGTGGGTATGAAGGATTGCAGCAATGAAAGAGATGAAATAAGTTATTTAAATATTTCCTTTGTAACGACAGAGGAATATTTTGTCCTTTTACAATCGCGCATATGTAGAAATTTTAGTCATACTCTTTTGCTTTATTCTTTAAGGCCAAAAAAAAAATGCATAGAAGAGAAACGAATTAAACGTCGAAGAGGAAAAAGACTGCGACTACCGTTCAACTCGCAGAAAGTAAATGGCGGGAACACGCAAAACCACCATTGTGTTTGGAGAAGGTCCTCTTTTTGAAAGAGCGAAAGGAAATAAAAATGATGCCAAGTCTCGGCGAGAAACAGCATGAAACCTTTTGGGATCGCAAATTCCGAGCTTTCAGGACACTCAAAGCTTCATTATGTGAGAAATCGATTTTAGGGGAAAAAATAAAAAATTAGAAAAATTAAAAAAAAGAAGCAGACAACAGAGCGTTTTTGTTTCACACCACTTACGCGACGTAACAAGGGAATAGATCCATTATGAGGAAAGTTTTCGTGGTTTAGTCCCTAATTTGACTTGACAGCATATCGTAACTTTTAATTGAGTTTAACATCTACAAATAAGAGTTTAAAAGAGCCTTTATTACCGCAGTATTATTTTAAATCATAGTAACCTCAGGGAATTATTTATATATCAAAATCATATCTGATGAATTTTTGAAATCTATTAGTAATTTTCCAGTTGTGTTAAGTCAGGTGCTATAAACCATCTTAATGTGCATTTTTATAAACAACAAAGTATTCCACATAAATGTGATTGTGACTATTAATTTTAGACGTATCTATAAGTAACTGTGTGACATAAAATGCATAAAATATTAAAGGAGACCTTGGTTATGAAAATGCTTAATTTAAAAATTAAAATTAAATTCACTTGAACTCTTTAGAAAATGACATAGTCTTTCTCAAAACTCCACACTAATTACTGACTTAAAGTAATCATAATATTTTGTCTCTGCACTTATTGTATGTGATTGAATTTCTATGCATAGTTAGCAATAAAGTGTGAAGAGTGGTTTTACTTCCTTCCTACACCACAGGCTTGAGTTATACTGTTTTGGGATAGTTGGATAATTCGATTGCAATATGAAAATATCATCTTGTTGTGAGATAGATTTTAATATATTAATCAGTCTAGCGCAATTAATTGGGTAACATATCTTACTCTCACATGTTAAATTAAATGAAGATATGTGCCCAGCAATGTGCATGTGTTTGTTCTATTAAACTAATAGATGTGAAAATTCTCATTCACTGTTATGCGGTTAAGTCCTTAATGATGAGATCCGAAGGTACACTGCATAATCTGTTTTACAAATCTGAGGCTGTAGTGCATTATGTATACATATATACTTGCATATTTATATATATATATATGTATATATATATATATATATATATATATATATATATATATATATATATATATATATATATACTCGCACACACATATATATATATATATAGAGAGAGAGAGATGAAATGTACTAAAAAGAGGCAAGGTAAATTCAAATTAAAAAACTTTCAAAAAACTAAGTTCAGGAACTAAATTCCATTAACTATGCGTCGGATGCTACTACAAAAGGTGATAAATGAAGAAAATTAGCAAGAACTTTTTATCCTTTCATAGCTAGCAAGGGAAAGCACAAGAAGTAAAGAAAAACCCATTTTAATTAATGGAAGATAGAAAATGAAAGAAAAGAATGAAATGATCGTATAAATTGCTGCTCTTGATAAGGGAAAAGTTTTGTAAAATCAGCTACTTTACTGAATCATCTTTGGATGAATTTTAAAATCTTTTGTATAATATAAAAAAGATAAAAATTAAAAACTAAGAGCTTATTTTCATGCCAAAGCTTTATATATTTACACATATATGCGTGTGTGTTATGTATACAAAGTGTCGTCAAAAGTTCTTATAGATTGGTTGTGGATATATACTTCCAATCACAAAAGTGTTTTAACTAGGGCAGTTATTTATATTTGAACATTTTTAAATTTAAAGAAATTATTTTTCTAAAAATTACAAAATCTAACATTTTTATATGTTCCTCCGGTCAAGAAAATTTTGTACTCATTAAAAAAATAAAACAAAAATGCGTGGCTGGAAATCGTATTTAAGGTCCATACACAAATTGAAGAATGAAATGTTTACATGTGTACGTAACTAAAAATATAATGCCTATTTGAAAAAGATTTCTGATGTCGAGAATTTAAGTGACAAGCATTTCTGTAGTTTATTTGGATTAGAGTAAATATTGATACACAATAAGTACTGATAAATATGAAGTAGATATTTGAAAAATACAACTTATTTCAAAATAGATCCACAGAATCTAATCTACAGAATTCTTATTCTATAAAACACCGGTAGGATTTGGTATTGACGCGCAGCCAACTTATAATGCCACTTACATTTATCAAAAAATTAAAAATACTTATATTTTAATGAAATTTTGTCTGACTACAAGATTATCGTTCTGAAGCAATAGAAGTTCATGAGACTATTAATAACGCATTTTTAGACTTTAACCAAATTTAAAAATCACTAGCGTCAAAATCCTTTCTGAATATCAAATGTAACAAATTTAAAAATTAAAGAGAACTGCTCACAAAAAATATCATTGAATAGCATTTAAGATTAAAAGACCAATGTTATTTTATTCTAACCTTTTTATTTACCAGTTCATCAATGCAAATTTAAGATAACGTAAAAAATAAAAAAATTTCAAATTAAATATCTCAGTGAATTTTTGGCATATGGGGGTCAAATATTTTGCATTTTATTTTTACAACCAGTACAATATTTTACTGAACATAAATAGCAGGCAGGAAGAAGGTATTTTTTTATTTCCAATGGCTAGGTAAAAAGTTACAAAAAATTAAAATATTACAAACAATAGAACAAAGACTAAAAAAATCGAAATCATTGCCTAAGAAGCGCTCTTGCCTTTCAGTATCTCGACTCTACTGTAAGACCACGAAGGGCCCCACATCGAAGCAGGGGGTTCCTGTCCATTTGTTCTCCAGAATTATAAAGTGGGCAAATAGGATCGCTTAAAATGCCTGTGGGGGGCAGATGGGCGGCAAGGCAATCATGTCCTGTATACAGACGGAAAGCCGCAATTGCATTGCGTCTTGGACTATCGGCAATAAGAGAAGGACTCATCATTCTCCAACTTTTTAACGTTGCACGAATCTGGAGATCTCGTAAGATATTAAACGTAAATAAACTTTTTAAAAACAGTTTAATCCTACAATAAGAAACGGCTGTATTAGGATGTTGTAATCATCTGGCACCTCGTTTTGCAAGCAAGTCCGCTTGTTCATTGCCCCAAAGGCCACAATGGCCAGGCACCTACTGGAGAATGATTTGTTTCCACTTTAAAATGAGAGTTCTCGGAAGTCCTTGATATTGCAAAATTTCAGGTGTTAATGGGTGTTCAACATGGCTATTTGATTGAATGGCTGCGTGAGAATCAGTCTTTCAATCAGTTAGCTCTGTTGAACACCCATTAACACGTGAAATTTTGCAATGTTTAGAACTCCTGATAACTTTTTCTTTAAAGAGGAAACAAATCGTTCTCCAGTGGGTGCCTGGCCATTGTGGCAATGAACAAGCAGATTTACTTGCAAAACGAGATGCTAGCTTACTACAACATCCTAATACAGGAAGAAGGTATAAAAAGTTAAATTTATTAAATTATACAAAATTGATTTTGTTAAATTTAAAAATGCCAAAACATAAATACTTGCGCCATTTAAATACATAACTCGATGTATATATCTACAAATGACGAAAGTTTGCGATTTGCGAAAATAAAGTTTAAAATAAAGGTTAGGACTTTCGGGGACACGGTGCATATGTAACTAAATAAATACATATTTATATCTTTCAAGCAGCTCAATACAATTTCACATATTTTTGACAAATTATCTCATCTATAGTTAAATTAAATATTGCTCTTTCGCAGTGCAACTATAGAACTATATATCTTAGATATCAAGAGTATAAAGCACAAAATTTCTGCTAAATGCAACTTCAATTTATCTGCGGATTAATAAGATAGCACGATTGATTAGTGGAATAAATTTAGTAACCAAGCTCATAACTGTAGATTGTTTTAGTTGGTTAGCTTATTATGACAAAGCAACGGATTGCTATCTACCTAAATGGAAGGATGCTTTTGTAAAGGATATGTTTTGAATTAAAAGAAATTTTATAGTTATAAACATAGAGGAACATTAGAATCTTTCAATGTTATTTTAAAAATACTCTCGCTTACACTGACAATTTTGTACAGATTCCCATTACTTTTTTAATGGTATAGCTAAATTCTAGTACATCTAAGATACTCAAGAAATTTTATAAAACGATAACAGATAACGAGATACTAATGAGAGACACTTGGTTTTAATTAAGATGTGTGTCAATTTATTCTTACTTACTGATATCCATCTTTCAGTCAAAGATAGAATACACTAATTCTTAATTCTTACGATCATGCTCCTTACTCGCTGTTAAGAAATGACAGATAACAAAAGAAAATTCTACGTTCTTCTGATAATTTGTTTACTTTGCAGCCATTCTGTGTAACATGAATTTACCTTTCGTTACATAGTTTGTACTAAATGTCCTAATGATTGTTTTGCGAATATCACATAAGATTTATCTTGCTGTTCATCATACATGTGTAAAACTTCAGTGAATATTTACAAATTTTTAACATTCTATTTGCTCTTACGCTTAGAGCGTTACCTGTCGACTGTGTGCTATCTTGCAAAGGTGTTATGGTAATTTCAAGTTTCATTCAGGAGTACTGACATTTGTTTACTGACATAAGTTTAAATTTCTTAAAGTTCTTACTTTAATTTATATCATTATTTTTTTTCCTTCTGTTAGAATCAGGAGGAAAATTTAAAACTGTATCCCAATGCCTTAAAATGTAATCATATGGAAACTATATAACTTTTCGAGAAGAATTTAGTTAATTCAATAATTTGAAAAGCGGGAATCATTTTTACGTAAATAAAGCGTTAATAAAAATTCAAATGAAACTTTTTTCAAAATTCGTTGATTATTTTCTTTTGATGAGCATAATGCTGCAGTTTTATAACTCAGGCTCATGTATGGAAGCATTTGGAAACTTCAGAAGCAAATAAACAAATAGATAAATAAATACATAAAAATGAAATATATAACACTAAATAAAATCTGCCTAAGGAAATAGATGCCTTCATTAGAGGATATATTTTAAATAAGAAAGAATTTTATAATGATAAACACTAGATGTGAGGAAATGGAAAGCTAATAAAATGCTTTCTTATTTAAAAGCTAAGATTGGTTGCTTTGTTTGTAAATTGATTACAGCAGAGCGCACGAATGTTGCCTGCTTCAGGAGGGAAATGTCTGTAGAGGACTTTACGTAAAGGAGACTGGCTCGCCTTGATGTTACAGAGTGGGAAGATAACGAATACCTTGTGCAATTACCTCGTTTATTAGGACCAGTCTTGAGACGCACTTATCAGTATTCTGCCTCTTGGACAATCTGTCGCTGATGGATATGAAGTTAAAGAAAGAAATTTTGAGAAGTCTTAGCAGAAAGCCACTCGTATTTCGCAATTTTTTATACTTTCAATATAATTTAATAAATTTATTAGTAGGCTAACTTTATTGCAAGTTTTACTATTCATTCGAGATTGCTTGTCATCTTAAGTAAGAAATACAATAGGAAATAATAATAATGTGATTCATTAAATAAAACAGCTACGAAAGAAGTGACGTCTAAGTACAAACGATTAATTTTCTGCCAGGAAAGTTTATTGCTATTTTTCTTGTGTTTATTAGATAGTGGAAACGTTAAGTTGTTAGAATATGTAAAGCACAAGAGGGCTACCTACTTATGGGGAGGGATACCTTTGCGGAGTACATCCTAGGGGCAAATGACTCGTCTTCACGCCACACAAGAGAAAAATCACTCAAACCTGCCATGCCGCCAGCCCATTCGCCTGGGTTCGAACTCGGGTTTAAACTACCAAGATTCAGATTTCTTAAACATTCGGCCACTGATGTGGCGAGTAAGGCAAAATATGCAAGGGTTGCTTTAAGAAAGAGATCATTATGGAATTTTTTTTAAATAAATTTCTGCTCGTATTCATTTCACACATCGTGAATACCACGATAACACTGATTCCAACATGTTTTTCGATATCTGAGCATTTTTAAAATTACCCTCGTTAAAGGATGCTTTTCCTTTTCTTACACAGAAAGAATGTTTAAAATTTTGCCAGGTTACAATGATACGTTTCAATTAAAGTTGTTTTTAAATATTAGCTGCCAAATTTTGAAAATTTTGAGTGTTGAGATTTATATTCAGGCTACACAACAAATGGGCCCCTTTTTATCTCAATATTGACGGTTTTAGGTTGTAGCCACTTTATGCTCCATTAACGGCTTTTAATATTTGAACAGACCTTTGGGTAACTCATTATAAACTGATGGCTTCATCACGAAAACACCAAAGAAATACAGTCTTGGGTTTTTATTATTATTGTGTTAATTGCTTATCTGATATTATCTCCATATCTGATTATTTATAAATATCATATATCGATGATATATTTATTTGTAAACCGAGACTGTATTGCTCTTGACCATTGAATTTATTAAATTTTATCTTTGTCAAAGTAATTTGAATTGTTTCATTTTTTGTAAAGTAAAGAAGAAGTTTATACTTCAGCAAAGAGTTTTCAAACAGTAAACTAATTATCCCCCAAAAGTTTACAAAACTATTTTTTTAACAAAAACTGAATTCAAAGATTGTAGTTTAAGAGCTCTTATTTACGTAGATTGTGAAAATTTTTACATATTGTCTAAACGCGGATATATTTCGCTGTTTTTAATGATGGTTTGAATGACTTGTGGTGTACCTGTTTGTTAATGTAACTGAAAAAAATCAATTGTAACGTCAACGTATTAGCATAAACGCGAATTTTTAGTGAACTTACTTAATTTTGGATCCGCTATCAATACTGTTGTATGTAAATTATTTAATGAAAATGTATTATTTGGGTGTATTTGGAAACACAAATGTTTAAAAAAAGCTTAATTGCGTTAATTTTTCAGATATTAAAGGAAGAAAGTTTTAGAATAATGTAAAAGGCATAAAAGGAGGATGTGCATGATTTCCAGCTTAAGAAATTTCTTTGTTTGATAAAGTGCACTTTTCAATTTGGTTAGACGCAAGGTAGATACACGTGAGGACTATCTGCCTGAGGGGACGAATGCATTCACTTGCAAGGAGAGCTGGTTCATACACATGGAGGAAACACGAAACTTCCCATGCAACCAGCCCTTTTGCCGGGATTTTAGCCCTGGTCGAACTACCAGAGCTCACCGATTTTACCTCTAAATTGCTAGTGGGCACCTTTTTGATTCGGATGTTTCGATTTGGAGAGCTATGTAATGAGAGTGCATTTGTTTATAATTTTTAATAAAGAGTATACTGCCTTTTTATTTGTAGATTTGCTGGCGTTGTTAGTGACTCTTGAATATGAACTTGCGAATGCTCAGGGCAAGCTGACATAAACACGATGTTATGAATGCTAACGGAAATTTCGGATTTTACCAGCAAATTAGAATTTAACGGATTTCAGATATTTATGGACCCATGTTTAGTAAGACGCTAGTTAAAAAATTAAATCGTATCATTCAGGTAAATATATTTCCCAGATTTCCATTAAAATGGAACGTAAGATAGGCATATTACGTTCCATTGAATTTCTACCATATATACATGGTAGAAATTCTCATACGACTTAAAATCTTTTAAAATAACTGATTTAACATCTCTTTTCTAAATTAGTACAAAATTCTGACAGGCCAGTTGAACAATCGTAGTTTCAATTTCTATTTTAATATACTTAAAAGATGAAAAAGACAAAAGTCATGAAAGTTGACTGTTATTATTTGAGGTACAAATTCTGAGGAAAGACTAATAAATACTTCTTACATGAGATATGCTCAGCATAGAAAAATGTTGTCTAAAAGGGATGAATAGTTCATGTCTTATATATAAATTTATCGTGTTAAAAATTGCTGAACTACAGACGTTTTAAAAAGTCAAATTCTTATATAACACTACATATTTTAATGTGCTTAATAGAGTTTATTTATAGGTCATACATTTTTAAAAACTCGCGGATTTGTATTAGCATCTCTAAAAACCTGTAGTAAACGACTGCCTTCGAAATTCTATAAACCGAACTGGTTAGTTAATCTTTCAAGACACATTGCACGAGGGTTAGCTACCTAAGAAAGATAATCCTTCGTGGAGAATCGTTTAAGGGAAAATGTTTCGTGTTTACTTTATATATGGAGTCAAATCGGTAAACCTAATATAACCAGTTCGTTTTCGTGAGCTTAAATTTGGGCAGAATCACAAGCGTTCAGCTCTCTTAACCATTCAGTCACTTAGTGTCTTAGGATAAGCCAAAAACAAACACAGAAGTTAAAAATCGATTAATTGGGGAAAGTGATATTAAAGGTCGAATATAATATTTCCCAAATCAGTTCGATTTAACAAGCATTTGGCTTTTTGCTGTATTTTTAAAGCTTTTCAATTGGTGTAAACACTGGGTACAATCCTTAGTCAAGTATCCTTTCTAAAGACACGCATAAAAAGTGTTATTTAGATCCCAATACATCAAGAGCCGGTAAAAAATCATTCAGGATAAGATATTCTGGAAAAACTGAAGGGAAACGGTTTTGGCGGGCTTGGCTACTTTGCTCCGAACCTAATGGGGACTTAATAGCCGAGAAGCTCAGGAGGTGTTTCGGAGTTCCAATATTTTCTTCCGGAAAACCGCCGTAAAACGAAAGGAAAGAAAGTGAAAAAAGTCAAAGTAAAATAACAAGATGAATAAAAAAAAGATAGTCGAAGCAGCACTCTCACTTAATACGGAGAAGGAGATCTATTGTTTGAGGCGTTAGCATGGCTAGTGCTAGGTTCGAAGTCAAGTAAAGGCGCACCTACTGGACGATAAAAGGTTTCGGAGGCCAAAAAAGGTGACTGAAGCAGGTTGCCGGCATTTGGCAAGCGATCTGCTTCTTTGGCAAAATTAAAAAGTTTAGATCGTCTATGAATCACCGTAATATTAAGTTGGCAGAAGACTTTTTTAAAAACTTCTTCTAAGGCTACCGTGTTAACTGAATAAAGTGCTACTATGTTTTGAGCCGTGTAAAGTTTTCGTTTCCAGTTTTAATTTTTACCATTACTGCATTTTTTATCTCCTTTCATTAAATAAATAGCATTAAGTGTAATGTCTTGTTAAAACATTTTATTATTTGATTTCCTACTGTATATGGTAGTAGACATACGCACAAAAAACAATTTACATATTAAACTAATTACTCTTTTATTTAAAAAAGTAAACAGAAAGTATTGCTTAAATATTTAACTTTCGTTTAAAGAAAAGGTAAGCCGTGTAATGGACTCCAAGAAGTAAATTTAAGAGAAGTTCTTTACTGTCTACTTTTAAATCAAAATGCTATAATTTGCAAGAGATATGGAACATGATCTTTGCTTCCAACATTTAACATGATTTACTTGCTTATTAAAAAGAAAACAATGAACGCAGACTGAAGGCAGTGCAGCATAAATCTAAAAAGAAATGTCACAAACAAAATGAATGACTGGGTTAAAAGCTAGAAATGTCTTTTGTTTTAAGAGCATTTTATACAATATATTCTTTCCGTCTCCATTAGTTTCTAAGCCATTTATATACTACAAAATGCTTTTGCTTTTACAAATGGAGGTAAGACATGCGGAAGTGCTTAATAAAATAATATAAAAAGAAATGCAACACTGAATGTATGGTTTGTACAAAAACCTCGGAGCATTTTCTTTTTCTATTCTAGGCTAATTTCCTTTCGTCTGAAAATAGTTTTTATTGTATGCAGTTAGATATAAATAATTATAGATATTTTATAATAAAACGTTTTTTACCTA
>KK112297.1:277064-295135 GCA_000611955.2 Stegodyphus mimosarum | reverse complement strand
CCATTGCTGCATCTAATCCAATAAAGGGGACCAACCAAACCAACTGGAGTCCCCGTGCAGAACAGTTTCTTACGCATTTTCTTATCTGCCTAATGCAGTATCCGCTCTTTCACCTTTTCATTGTCGGGAGCACGAATCTGGGACACTTTTGAAAAATGCAGGCCCCCTTGCGACTGATGTTTTCTCCGCGTAGACGGTTCTTAGGCAGAGCTGCCGAATCAACAGGATTGGCCCAAGCCTTCTGAAATTGAATGCTCTCCACTCACTGCGAAATAATTCCTGATTTGTTATTCAGTGCTCTCAAATGGAAGCAACTGGAATTGGATAAAATTATAGGAAAACTTATCATGCTTCGGTTTCTCTGCATTTTCCTGGGTTGTAAATGTAGATAAAATGGGTAGAATGGATGATATACGGCTAAATTTTAAGACATTTTTGTATTTTATTATTTCTTTTCTTAGATTATGGGAGAAACGTAGATGCTTACATCATAAACTGAAGCATCAACAAGAATAGAGTCTCTCATAAAGTTGACTTCAATTACTAGCATGAAATTGTGAGCTTGCATGAAAGTGTAGTCTGTAAAGACTATTTTTAGGGCTAATTATTTAAAAATTATAATATTTTTCATTTGATTAAATGAAAAAAAATTGATAATATTTCTCTAAACATAAAAGTATAACTTTCATTGGTATGCACTAAATATAACGTGCTTATGTGAATAAAAAGCTGACATTGACGATGCCATTAGTGGTTATCACGCTGATGACTGTGATGATCAGTAAAATCTGGGCAGTTAATCTTTGAAGTAAATGGTACAACTTACATAAGTTCATCATGAATAGTAACAGTTGAAGAATGTAGGTAGAATAGTATAGTTTCATCACTTTAAATGCTAACCATATAAGTCAAAGAAATTTAAATATTTCAACTGAAATTTACTCTATTAATAGAAATTATTAGTAGTCTAGGTAGAATATTTATTCCATAAGACAGTGGTTTAATTTTTACACTTTTGATCATTTTGTTAATTATTTATTTATTTATTTTGTTTAATGTGTTTATTTAATGCGTTTAATTCTATAATGTTTAAAACGTTTTTTCGCGTTAAATAGTACAGTGGCAGGGATTTAGTTTGTCGAATGCCATTCTGTTAAAATGGCATTTGTTTCCGCCATTTTAACAGAATTTTCTAAATTTTATAGATTATAGATCGAAATAGAATTTTTTTAGCTCCAGATGTATTATTAGTCTCAAACCTCCTTCTTTTTGTCCAAATTATTTTTGTGGCAGTATCTCTTTTTAAATATTACCACCAAATATTATCGTCATGTATTATTTTTAAAGAAATAATGTAGTGAATATAAATAAATAAATAAATATGTGGCAACACAAATATGAATATGTTACCCCCAAATGTTACATATACGTATAATATTTAAGCAAATAATGTAGCGAATTAAAAGAAAAATGTGGTAACATAAATAAAAGAATGTTGCCTCTAAGTGTTAGCGTCAGATATTATTTATGAAGAAATAATATAGCTGATATTAAAAAAAATGCATGGGTGCGTTTACCACTTTATCGAGACTTCTAAAGGTATCCGATATAAAATATTTTAACCCCCATGCTTCAGTTTGTTGCCATTTGAGGAAGAGTAAGATATTTAATTTTTATTTTAAATTTAATCTGCTTGTAACTGACTAACAAACGAAGAGATTTAAAAGCAATAATCGCAGGTCTTTATCTCTTTTTAATTATTAGCTGAACTCGTGATATTTCAATAGCTGTATTCATTAAAAGCATTATGTATAGTTTCCTTTTTCCTTGTAATTATTTAAAGTGGTTGGCCGTGCCAGCGGCTAGTCATTTGAAAAGAAAAAGAGGAAACAAAGTGATTCGACGTAAAAGTGAGGTTCGAGAATAATAGCCCTTCTGGACTGAAAAATATTTGGCGATACATTACACAGTATCGGGAATTCCAAAGAAATGCTGTTTTTAAAAATTTTGCGATTTTCTTGTTGAATTTTACGTGATCTAAATGCGAAGAAAGTAATGTTTAACAATAAAGTTAAAATTCAGAAAAAGTTGTATCTGCAGGAATGAGTCCAAGAGCAGAGATGTAAACTGAGAGCTCAACGGCAGAATTAAATAATCTCAAGAAACACTCTGGTACTACGTTAAAATCCGAATCCTTTTAGATTTTCTTTTCCCCCCTTTATTTTTTTAAAATTATTATTTGCAGTACCGAAGGGCATAAAAGTAACAGAGCACAATTTACTATAATCGGAAATAAAGACCATAGCTTCACATTTCTCATGGGATCCGATGGCATTATCCATTAAGTCCCACAAGAAGACGCCATGCCCGTCAATAACAAATCCTGTAAAAGTCTTGGGCTGCGCAAAATGATGAGATGCGTGATTATCGATTTGTAAATCCCACAAGATGTACAAAACAGGTTTAGAAAAATTAATTTAAATGCAAATCGCTTGTTTTATAAAAGTCCTCTATAAACTATATGTTCATAAATCGGATAATAAGGCAATTCACAAATAGTTATCTGATTATGTAAAACTTTTCTAAATTAATGAAAGAGGCACAGAAAAGAGCGGTAAGGCTGGAAGCTTATTCACATTACTTTAATTACATGCTTGCAATAAATTAGCTAACTTATTTGTAAGCATTCTTAAAACAATTTTTATTCAATGATGTTTCTGTTTGTGACTGTGCACGCAGATATTTCAAAACATAATTAATAAAGTGCTTCTTCAAGAAATGGGTATGTATTATCTTCAAGTATATATAATTAATATAAGTAATGGGATCCTTATTTGCACGTAAAGAAAAATATTTGTAATTTAAGTATTATCCCCTGCAATGCATGCATGAACAAAGCTATTGATATAACGTACGCACACGCAAGAAAGCAAAGATTAATTATGTCATACAATTGTTAGAATCTGAAGGATAAGTTAATATTATCACATATAACACGAGCAATGCGCAAACCTAGAAACGCGAGGCGTCCAGTTAGTCTGCGAGTTTGATTTAATACCCGCGAAAAACACCCAAAAATTATTTACAAATGGATTTACTTTTGCAGTACTCGTTACACGAGGGTGTAAAAACCAAGAAAAGAAAATAAATAAATAATGAAAACCGCAAAACCAACCGTCCATACATAAATTCGTGATGGATGACATGTACCCCCTCCACCATTTCGTCCTAGCCCAGCCGCCCCTAAGGCTGCTTCTCCCCCTTCAACCTGCCCCAAACCTCCTACCGTCGAGGTCATTTATCGCCCCACGTCAAATTCAGGGACCTAGAAAACAGTCGCAAAGAGGGGTTAGGGAAAGGATGAAAAAAATAGAATTAATTTCCAAGCACCCCGGGGAAAAAATGGCGCGTATTTCAGTAGAAGGGATAATGAAGAGACTGTTATACGGATTAAACATCCCTCCTGCTATCGATTATACAATTTGAAAGCACAATATTTGAACTCGTGATACTTTTATGCTTTGTGTATTAAAGAGGAAAGAAGTATCTTTTGTTCAACATCATGTTTTGAAGTGTAATTTTTCGTGCTCTCACGTGGATAGCGAATTATAATGTCAAGTACTGTTTCTTCCGGTCTAATTAGGTGTAAATATTTGTTCACAGACAGAGAAAAAAAACATGTTCAGATTTTTCATTCGAAACCTTTTCGTACAGGCCAAAGCATAAATTCATATTTTTTCTTTTAAAAAGAGAGAGAAAAATATATTATTTATGAAAAGCGAATATTCTTCGAAAGTATTAAATTAATAGTTTGCATCTTTGAAAGATATCCCACCATCAAATATAAGTTTCATTCCACTAAACTGTCTCAGCTTCGTGAAATTTGAGCTATTGTTTACTTACTGATTCATGAAAATTTAGCACAATTAAGGGTTAAAACTTAAAATATAACTCTGATAACCGGTCTTCCCCCAAAGAAAAGGGAATACATGTAGAATGTTTTGTTTTGAAATTATGTTAGCCTTGCGACAGATATTTTAACTCTAGATGAAACGATCAGAATGCAATTGAATTACACTTGACCGTGTGGAATCGAATGCTAAATATTCACATATAAAATTTAAGTTTTCATTTTCAGTTTCATTTATATTACACAAAAATAATTTGAAGACGTTCGTTAAGGTAGTGGTCTCAAACTGACGGCCCGCCAATACATTTCAGTTATACATTTGTCTTAATAAAGTGCTTATAGATTTCTGAATAGCATAAATTAATTGCGCTGTGCACTGAAATATGGTGGTCAGGAAGAAAATAGAAAAGCGCTAACAATTATTTAAGAAGTAATTACATTCTAAGTTCCTAAGAGCACTATTCATCGTATTTCGGGAAATGACAGTTTAAATGTATACAACATTAGAGACATACAGATCGTGTTTTACATACGCGATTGTCACTGAATAAATAAAAACAAACAGATTGAATAGATTTCGGATGTCACATAAATGGAAAAATTATACTTGCATGTCAAGCCTCATGACTGGGCTAAGGTGGGACGTCAGTAAAATAAATAAATTTATTCGTCAGCCTACAGCTGGTAGAAATTTTATATACTGGTATCCTTTTTGTCCCTGGTATCCCTGTTACGCTGGTCCCTGGTATCCCTGTTATATACTGGTATCCCTGTTACGCTTTTACCTTATGAGCTGGTACTTTTACTTTCCTTGAGTCAGTCATTAGTTCGTAAGCTGAATGTAGAGCTATTGCTGGAGCATATTTCTAGAGACAAACTAGCGTACAGCTTGAAAACCTGTTATTTGTGTTTATCGTTAGATCTAAGTTACATCATTACCAATCACTTGAAATTGTGCAAAATGTTTGACGGATGCTATCATATGAAAATTTATCTTCCTGAATTAAAGTTGTAAATAAAATTATAATTGTGATTTTAATTTAGAGATTAAATTACAAGCCATGTCTTTCACTAAGAATAAAAGAAAAGTAGCAGAAAAATGACGTGTTTTTCAAGATAAATAGGAAATTAACCCTTGTGGTGATGTGCGCAATAAAATTATATGTTTTATATGTAATAATAAAATATCAGTTCGAAAAGAATACAATTAACGCCACCATTAGAAAGCGAATCATAAAGTAATATTTGGAATGTTGGCATGTAATTTGAGGAAAGAAAAGTCACGCTTTTTAAAATCTTGTTTATAACAACAACAAAACAGTTTTACCGAAGTAATAAAATCCAGTGAAGCAACAGTTTATGTAAGTTTTCATCTCGCGCACATTATTGTAAAAAGATCAAAATCTTTTAGTGAGGGTGAATTCATTAAAGATTATTTGATTAAACCTGCTGAATTTCTGCTGCTGAACTTCTTTGTCCTGACAAACAACAATTATTAGAAAATATTAGTTTTTTAGCCAGCGGAGTTGCGGAATGTATTAGCGAAATTCATATCTTGCCTTTCCTATCTTGCCTCGTTTCAACTTACAACTTCCTACTAGAATGAGTTTTTAGAGTTCCAACTTACTTCGAGTAAGAGAGCTAGGAATCTTGAGTAGCGCGCTTTTGCCTTTGGACTAATTTTCCTTAACTGCCGTTACGCTCGGCCGTATATTAAGTGCCTTTTGATAGTTCGACCACCAGTCTAAAACTAGGGGCCAACTCCGTTAGATTTGTGTTAGCTTCGTCTAAATCTCATAGTTAGTTATAGTTAGTTCTTATTTTTTTATTTTTGAGTTCAAGCCCGGGTGGAGGATTTGTTGGAAGCCCGAAAAAAAGCGGCCGACTCTTCATCTTATATTTGAGTGAATAAAGGGTAATTGACTCTTCTTGAGTTTACAATTCCTGTTATTTTGAACTAAGAGATAATTCGCCTAACAGTTCGCTAGGTTCCTCAGCATTTAATTTGGCAGAATAAAAGTGAGGAACTCTACAACTTTTATTCGTACTGCTCAAAATATAATTATCCTCAGTTACGAATTTTTGCAATGAGACTAATCGCTTTGCTTGGGAATGCATTTATATGTGAAGCGTCTTTTTTCGCAGCTGAAAATTAGCAAAGCTAACAAAAGAACCCTATTGACCAATGAGCATCTGCAATCCGTGATGATGGTTTCCTGTAATTTTTCAACAAGGCTACGAAAGTTATCAAACTAGAAATGCCCCAAAACTAGAAGTGCCAAACTGTAGTCAAAATAGAGAAATCTATAATTATTTACATACAATCATATGTAATTTTTCTGCATGTTAAGATAAAAAAATTAATACGCAAAGGAAAAAGACTAGGTTATCGTTATTCATTCTGAAGTTTTGTTTCACCAGGGAAGTTTTCTTTGAAAGTTTCATAAGTTTTCACAATTTGTTTATTTTACGCTTATGTTAAAAATTAGTTGTTCAATGGTTAATTGAGCATATTAGAATTATTTGAAATAAATATGCCCAGATAGCTAATATTTAGCAGCTAGTGTATGAAATGAAATCAGCAGAAGTTTCTTTTGTAGAGTGATTAGGTTATTTCGAAACAGGAAAAAAGACAAATGTACGATGCCCACGCCGAGACTCGAACCACAGATCCCTCGAATACGCGCCGAGGGTGCTTTACCATTACACCACAAAAGCACGCTAAGAAGGCGGGAAAAATACCTTATAGTTTCAGATAAAAAATAAGCACGATAAAATTGAACTTTTTTCTTTTGCAGTGTCTTTATTACTGTTTATGCATATTCTGTCAAACATTTATTAAGCCAAACTCGAAATTAAGTTAAAATTTAGTTTCAAATTTTATTAAAAATATCTGGTCCGCCAGCTGCCTTCAGGTCGTGCATGCGAGCCACTAGCTGGCTTCAAGTCGTGGATGCGGTCGGCATGCAATTTGAGTCTGAGACCATTACCTTAAGGCATCCCCCCGGGGGTCGACGTAGAGAACTGTGCGAAGCTACTGGCTAGGATCTATACCTAGGCAGTCTCGGCCACGGGGGTATACAAATAATGAACTTAGTGGTTCTGGGAGCTTCGGAAAGGTCATTTATTGGCCGGCCCGGGGTTCGGCATGTCTTAGAGCAGGGTGGTTCTGGTAACCCGGGGGTAACTCCTTGGGTTTGCTCGGTAATGTCCCCCTGCGACGGGCTCGCCCGTGCGACTGGTGGGTAGCAAATTGACGACCAGTGACGCCCCAAATTGGGTGCGTTGCGCCGACCCCTCAAGGTTCCGGGAAAGAGGTTGAACCTCGGCCTCGGTTCTGCGGAGGGAAGAACCTGTAGTGCGATTAAGTTCACGGAACGGGGAAGCCAATATTGTTGTTATTGTTGTTACCTTAAGGCATAATGAAATATATATATGATATATAAAAACTGGCAAAATAAATATATAAATACCTTAAGGCATATTAATACAAGAGATTTCTGTTTCAAACCGTTTCATCAAACAGTTTTGTATTAACGGGAGTTTGACCAGACACGTTTCAGTTCGACAAATGAAACAATATTAAGAAATACACGAAGCACAAGAAAAAGAATTAAATTTTTCACTTATTGTTTAACCATAGTTCCAAAAAATAAGATAAATTTTATGCCTTTAACAACATAATTAAGAAGTCTTTGCCCACTATCAAATAGTTCGAATATCATCAGTACTCTTTAAGATGTGTCGCTTCATCTATAAATAAAGAACAAAAATGACAAAGAAAGGAGAAAGCTGTCCGCAGAGATTATTTTATGAATAAAATTAAAATGTTTGGAAAAATTAATTTAATCTGATGTAAAACGAAATATTTTTAAGAAATAACCTTAGTATTTACGTATAGTTTGAGAAACCATCTTTAAATTCCCTAAAATGAGTGCTAAATATTATAGTAGAATTAGGAATCGATTCCACTTTCCGACTTGACAAAAGCATCAAGTCGGAAAGAAATGCAGCATTTAATGCTAAATTCAATAAACATCAATTTCTGTTTAAGAAATTATAGAAGATTTGAAAGTTATATATGAAATCGACAACTGTAAAAAAATGTGAACTAATGAACTTCTAAGCATAGTTAATTGAACTGGTCACTGAATATAAATTTATTCGTTGCGCTCTCCTCTTAAATTAATGCGGTTAGAAATCTTACTGATGAGCTACATAAAAAAATCATGGTTACATATAAGTAGCTTTGAAGCTGAATCTGGACTCTTGGAAAATAAAATAAACATTGAAAAAATAAATCTAGATATTCCCCTTTTTCAAATAAATCAAAGTTTTTCAGATTAGGAAGTAAACGGAACTTCATCGATATTCAGAGTTCGATCCTATGATAAAAAAAGTGATTTTATAAATACGATGCATTCTCTAGAATTCTAAATCTGTTTGCTTTATTTTTCTTGCCTACGTAGAAAAGCGTTCATTCTCATAGAAATAAGAGAGCATTTTTGTTAATTTGGCAGCTTAAATTACACTGCTTATGTCTGACAAATAGTGCATCAAAAATTTTCAATATCGAATTAATACTGAAACTATGGTAACATACTGAACTATTAATTTGAAATAATTTGTAGTTTATAGATACATTTGAGCGCTTTTAAATGCAAACCCCTAAGAAAATCGTAACATTTGATTGTAAATATTTGTATATTACGTCATAATAATATTATTTCAACTTTTGAAAGCCCTATAGCCCTTAAATGACATTTGATTAATTTTTTTGTACTTATTATGTGCTCCGCGCTTAGGCACTACACGGAAAGGGAGGAATGCTCCGTGGAGGTCTTTTTAAGGAAAACTGGATCGTATCCACGTTACACATGGGAAAAAAACACGGAAACTGAGACAGTAATTTTTGGTAACCAAATTGATGTCAGTAATGATTTCTCTTCTATTAATCCATTCTATTTGATTCGATGTTTGGAATGAGGTTCTTGGTATAATATGAGGTCATAATGGAAAGACGAACTCCAAAGCTTGGTAATGCGTCAGTACGCAACGTTTAGATTAAGTTCCTAAGTAGTTATTTTACATTTTGGTTTTGTCTGTCGCTTCTGATTTCACATGTACAAAATTTTACTTCAGAGCAAATCTAAATAAATAAATGCAAAGACTTTTAGAAACTGATTTAAATGTTACGAGTTAATTGTAAGTTAAACGAATTGTATTGAAGAAAACTGTTGCTGTGATTACCCCTGTTCCGACCCCATGCATCAAGTAAAATATAACAGAAGACAGAGGGTGGTAAGTGATAATTTCTAAACTAAATATTTTGTCAATAATCAGCAGTAGCATAGTGCCAACCGTTCATATCAAAAAGTTAGAATTAACTAAAATTTTAAAGTTCTGTTTGACTTTAAGAAGTACTTCCCCTTAAGTCTGTATAATCTACAGCTCGGAATAACAATGCATTTAATTGGTTACAATTTTTGTATTATATCTGTTTAGTGTTTTAGGCGATAACGTGCCGCCTTTAAATATAACAACAGGCTCTTAAATTTAAATAATTAGCGAAGTAGTTTAAACTTGATGGCAATAAATATATTTAATTAATTTCATTTTTATGAAATGTGAATTAAATATGTTTTAAAATTAGCATAAAGTGCAGCTTGGCTAAAATTTATAACTTATTTAGAAGTTCAACCGTAAACTACGTTTCTGTTACGTTTTTCCTTTTATTTGCAGGAACTTGTAAAATCCTTTTGTAATAATTTGCTAAATTCACTCATACCATAACAATTCTGTTCAGTAAATTTCTCCATGTAAGTTATAAAATATCCAATGTGAATAATATAAAAGAATAAACAAGGTTAATCTTTATATATTTATGAGTACACCAATTGCCATGTATATAACAAACTTCCCTTCTTCACCAAAAATAATTCCTATTAAAATTATGAATAAAAATGTATCATGTACTATGCTAAAAGCTCACATAAAGCGTTCCAAATGTAACAGAAGCATTATGAACATAAATTTAAAATTAATTAAATTTCATAACTGATGAGCATTAAAGCATAATTTTTGAAAAAGCACTGTCAGTATATTAAAGGTTAATCAGTTCTGCAGCTCGTCATCGGTATAATTTATTGGGTTTAAAATAATTAATTATTCCTCATTTCTTAATTGAAAGAATTGAATATGTTTAGAATAAGAATGAACTCAGCAGCGTAAAATTGAAACTATAAATGAGCTTTATGCAAGTCTCGAGGAGTAGAATAAAATAAATATTTTCTTAATTCTGCTCTTCTTCATTTCAAACTGCTTTTAAAGAAAGCGAAATCTACTGAAGTTATTTTCTTTGTAAAAGGCTTAATTACACTAAGTTCTGTTCTTCTTTTGGATATGATGCTCAAATTTTAGGTTAAAACATGGATGTGTAATCTAGTCAAAGTTATCAAACGTCTATTAAATGTTTTTAACAATTTATGGGCAGTTAAAAAGCATTCTTATGTATTCCTGCACGGTACTGTTGAATTTCGGTCGAATTATCTTAGATACAATGATAATCCTGGCGAAGATGAAAGCTTCACTGAATTTTTCGATGAATTGCTGATATTTCATGCATTGGCGCAAAGTGTTAAAACATCAACATCTCGAAATTTTGCTTGTTCTTTCTTTCTAAAAATTATTCTACTAATGTTCATACCGTAAAATGCTTTATGAATCACACACTGCGATATTCAGCACCAAAAAATATATATAATTCTAAAAATACCGCACTAACATTCCGCATTTGAAATCAAAATAATAAAAACAACATCCCTTTACAAAAATGAAAGGAAATGTGATCGAGAATCAGAAATTACTTTCAGTAGTATTTACCAGCTCTATGAGGTATGGAATGAGTTTTGTATTCCCTGGTATTTCTTACCGATTATTAGGCCCGGCATTCGATCCAGGTTTTTTATAGATATGTATTTGTTCCGTTCGAAGAAGAACCATTTAGGGTCATCAAAAATTCGTTCAGATTCCCAATCTTTTACTTCAAAAATTCCTCCGCGGGAAAACGGTGTCTGCTTCCCACCCTTCAGTTTTCGCAGGAACTGCGCTAATGAAAGGGGTGATATAAAAGAAGTCGAGTCAGATTATTATTTTTTTTTCATAATCGGCACTTTCCGATTTGAAATCTAAAAGTGAAACAACGAAAACTATATTCGCTGTCCATTCAATATTATAATAGAATGCGACCGAAATATATCTCATAGAAACAAATACATATCGTTAAATAAGACGCACGTTTTGTCTTCAAATCAATCGTTAAACAAATACATATTGTTAAACAAGATACACATTACGTCTTCAAATCGAGTTTAAACGCCTATTTAAGTTATTCTTTTCTAAAGATTTAATTTAAGAAGCAAAATGTCTCTTAATTCAAGCAAGGAATCAAAAGGAAATAAACTAACGACAAATTTAATTTTTTTTATTTAAATTAAAGCATTTTCTCTCTCTTTCCAACGTGCCTGCATTACGTACACTCGGTATTAAGCACACTCGGCGCGTATTCGAGAGGTCCAATTTCGAGTCCCTGTGAGAGCATTGCTCATTTTTCATATCTCTTGCTTCAAAATAGCCTAGTGAGCCACCACCAGGATTTGGCGACTGGATTCCGTAATCTCCAGTCGCCTTCTAAAAGTGGGAGCATTTTCTCATTCCTTCCATTATGTCTTGGCGGTATAACGGTAGCACAGTTGGTGCGTATTCGAGAGTTCCAGGTTCGAGTCCCAGGCAGAGCATTTCTAATTTTTCCTGTGTTCTGCTTCAAAATAGCCTAATGACTCTACAACTTAACCAAATCCTTCTTTTATTATTTTGAAACTACTGCACAGTACCTAGTGGAGAATTCTGAATAGTAAAAACTTAACGTTAATGCTTTGCAAGAGAAACAGATCAGTGGAGATGAGCTTCTCAAAAACTGAATGAAACTGCAAAACTTTCGTCCGACTTCGATAATCTGCGTCTAAAGATCTAAATTAATGCTGTGTTATGGGAATAGTAGACTAATTTTCCCAAAGGAAAATCTGGATGAAAGGTCTTCTCCCTAGTATATGGATCTCACATGCTTCGTCATAGTTGATAAATAATCAGTTAAGCATAACTTTTCTTAAAATAAATAAATAATATATTAGAAAAATAAAAATAAAAAACAAATAAAAAGTAATAATGAATAATAAAAAATACGTAGCTTTTGTTTGTATAATGTGGTAGTGAAATTTAGAATGCTAAATAAAACTGCTGAACAAATGTATTTAAAATTTAAATTTCGCTCTAAGATAATATTTTAATAACAATTTCTAATTAAAAAGTTTTTATATTCTGTAATATTAAAAGCATACAAAATACCCCGTACCTATTTTCGCCTATTTAATCTGGAGACTCTTAATGTGCGTTGCATGTATATCTTATCATCTAACTAAAGATATTTATTTAATATAGAGTTGCTACGAAATGGAAAACATTGATAACTGTTCGATGTATCAATAAAAAATAAAACTGATTTGGGTGACGTTGTCAGCAGTTTTTCTAGAAGTAATGCAACGAAACAAATTAAAAATATTTGGGAAAAAGTAGTTTTCATAGTTGATTATTATTTAGTTCTTCCACAGCTACTCTATTTAAATCGTAAAGAAATAAATATTTAACAAACAAATAGACTTTACTGTTAAGAAGGAATAATTAAAAATATTGTTATTTACATGCAGCGTAAGAATTATTTTCACAATTTTGAACTTTATAAATGCATTAAACGCTTTGCTCTTTTGATGCATAAACAGTCTGTTCTGTTCTCTACCACCTGGCTTGGAATAAATACTAAAATCCGATGCAATGATAGCAAGGCCTTCGTGTATTTCGTTAGAAAGTATGCGAATAAATAGCTAAAAGATTGTTAGGTTTTCAGTTTTCATTAAGGGGAATATAAAAAAGAACAATGACTTTGCCAGAAATTGAACCAGTGATAGTACTGGTGTTAGGTGGATGCGCTAAACACTATAATAAACACAACAAACTCATAGAAGCATTGCCTTTATTAGCGAAAAAGTTAAAGGAGGCTTAACAGACGTTAAAACGTTTAACATCGCCACAAATCAAAGAGATATATTTTTCCTTTAAAAATGTTAGTACTTGGATTTAAACTTAAAATTGTATTCACGTGTATTACCTTAAGTTTTATGAGATAAATAATTTCATGTTTGTTGAAGCCAATAACGAAATTAACTAAAACATAGTTCTTTCGTGACTGCTAAAAAGCATATATGAATATTTTGTTTTCAAAGCGTTTTTATAAACCATTTTCATGTTTGTTTGCTTGATTATACTATGATGAATGGAAATACTTCATTAAAGAGAATAATCGTTATCAGAAATTTAGCGGTGAATTTCTCAAACGTGAAATAAGTTGAAACTCAGTTTCATTACATTTTCCTTATACATTTTATGCAATTACTTGAGTCAGTTTTATAATACTCTAGCTTGAACCTTTGAAAATATTCATCTAAAAAGTTTTAGCTTTCTTTTCATTAGCCCCAGCTTAACGTCTTTGAAAGAAATTTAGAAGCAGTATCTTGCAGTTCTGCATTGATAATGCTATTTATTACAGCAAAGCCTGCGAACGCTTCTCACGTGACCAAATAAGATAAAGTAAGGGTAATATAAGGATAAGGAGAATGCGAATAAATCAATTAAATAAAGTGTTTAAACTCGATTTGAAGACATACTAATGAATTCAGAAAACTGGCCGTAAAGTAACGGCGGAGCGAAGTTAGTTTTTAAAGACTCCCTTTCCATTGATTTCTTTAGGCATGAAGCCATATCGCTCAACATCCGGAGAATCAGTCCCACCAGATTATCCTATTCCGCGGATTCCATCTATTATAACTCAGTAGTGATTGGATTGCCCAGTGGACACACATTCATGTTTACAACACACAAGCGGATTACTCCTACACGTAACAGACTGCATAATTTCTTGTGATCTTTGCTAACAATAAACTGAGTTATGCAACTCGGATGATGGTTAATGTGTTGAAGAGTAAATATTTGTAAAAGCAGGGAGGCTTAAATATTATCTCGATTATGCGTTTCTGCACAAACGCAACAGAGAATAGCGTAGAAAGGCGAGATTCGCAGATGATCAGTTACAAATCAGGTTCTGTTTGTTCTGTTGGAATTATTTCCCATACATTAATCACATCCAGCTAATCAGGCATAGTGGCAATATCGAAGACTATGGACGATTATAGATCAGAAAAAATGTTATATCGTATGTAGAAGGGAAATTACATACTTCCATTTTGCAATGTGACATGCTTTAGCTATTAGTAAAACGACAATGAATAATTCCCATTTAATGCAAAAATGTAAATAATGGTTTATTTGTTCGTACATTGAAATAAATTTACAGAAAATAAAATAGGATAGTTTGAAGAAATTTTGTCGAAATGCAAACAGATTATTAACATATTTTTATAATCCTAGCGAGCAACTCATTAATTAAGCATCAAAATGTCTTAGGTACAAATTTGTTATTTTTCTAAATCAAATCAGATTTATAAATATTTTTCAACTTAACCGCAAAATGAATCCCTGAAATAATATTCTGAATTTCTACAACTATAAATGTTTATACATATTTGTACTTTTATTAAAAGAAAGAATACCTTGAAAAGGCAGATAAATATTCAAGTTTGAAACTGAACGTTTCAAACTTGAATATTTATCTTTTCAAACAAAAACTTTTCAAAGTTGTATACTTATCTTTTCAAAGATCTAAATCGTACTAAATCAGGTTTCGATTACTGAATTTACCCTTTCATTTCTTCCCAAAATAGACCTTCTGTGAGATATCCATTTTCTATGAGACTGATTGAAGAGTATTTTCTTAAATATGAAGACGGGCTATTGCAGTGTTTTGTAACTAATATTAAATGATAGATTTTAAAGAAAATGAGAATTTAATCGCTTATATTTTATGAATATAAAGGAAGTTTCCTTTTATCTCAATTCGGAGCTACTCTTCTATCACAGAGCAATAACTCTACTAACACATTTAAAAAATGGCTTAGTTTTTATGAAATCCATGATAAAAATATATATTTTACTTTGAAGAAATTAAACAAAAACTAACTTTTAGGGTAAAATAGGCGTTTCATAAAATTTGTCGGGCAAATATAAACTGCAGCAGAATGATATCAAATTTTATTAAAAAGTCAGCCTATAAGAAACTTTTATAGGCACTATGTATTAGTAAGGCAGTTATTTTACATATGTATTAACTAATTCATGTATATGAATATAAAACACACTCTATATAAAACATAGATATATATGTTGCATGCATAGATGTTTTACGAACAAATAGATGTATACCAGATCCTCCAAGTATTATTATTCCTCCTGGTTTTGGTCTTGCATTACTTAAAATTTATTTCAAATATACTTTAATTAAATGTCTTAGTTACAATTTTTGGTTATTTATTGGTATGCAGTTTTATTGTTGTTAATTCTTGTTCGATAAATTAAAGATTTTATGCCCAAATCTGCCGAAACTGTTGCACAATAAATCATCTACGTAAGCTTTCTTTGCATAGCATCTTAAGCATTCGTTCATATCTAAACTATTAGGACATTTTACCAGCTCTGATATATGAACTAGTATTTTCAGGGTAAAGCTTTTTAAATTCTTAACGTGACAATATCGAAAGTGAGAGAAGTATGTAACAGATACCTCAGCCCGAGATACTTTTGCTAGTGATCTTTACGGAGTTAATATATAGTTTTCAAATACTAAGTGCAATTCCAGCTTATATATTGACATTTTTGAACATGCATAGATAAATAAAGGATGCTCTATAAAACGTAACAACCGATACAGTTATAAATAAATGTATTAATATATTATAATATTATATATTAATAATATATATTATAATTATAATTATTACATTATTATACGTAAATATTATAATTCCTAATCTTAATAATTCATGTTTCTTTGACAATTGAAAAGAAAAACTTAACATATTACAAAGACGGCGTATAAATTTATTGACGGTAGAAAGGTTATAAGGTATTTTCTCCCTCCTTTTCTATTACGTCTGTCGTGTAACTAAAAACACGTCCGACACGTAATCGGAAGGTCTGGAGTTCGAATGCCGGCGAGGGCATTGCACACTTTTCATATTCCTACATCGACATAACCTAATGACTCTCCAGATATGATCGAAATAAAAGATGGTAAAAGGTAATTCTTCACCATCAGGGTTTGGCGGCTGGGTGCTCTCATCGCAGGGGAGTATATAAGGTATTTTCTCCTTCCTTTCCGAGTGTCTTCGTCGTGTCCGACGAAGCACGTCCGACGAGTATTCGTCTACAATTCGAAACTTGGTGAGGGCATTTCACACTTTTCATGTTCCTACATCGATATAACCTAATGACTATACAGTGGCACCCGAAATAAAGGGTGGTGAAAGGTAATTCTTCATCATCAGGGTTTGGTGACTGGGTGCTCTCATCGCCAGTGTCCCTTTAAAGGAGGGAGTATATAAGGTATTTCCTCCTTCCTTTCCGTATGTCTACGTCGCGTAACTGGAAGCACATTCGACGCGTATTCGGTACGTCTGGAGTTCGAATCCCGGCGAGTCACTCGACACTTTTAATATTCCTACATCCATATAACTGGGATTCTACAAGGTTTTTAGCGGAATCTTTCTACGTTCTTGAGATGTAATTTTATCTGACGTTATATTGCGCTATGTTACTCTACCATAGTACTCACTTACCAACCGATCTGCGGAGAATGTGATTATCTCAGAGGGGCTTTAGGTCTTTAATTTATCTATCATTGTTCATAACAAGATCACCCAAACCGTTAAAAATTTGTAAGCTATTAAGAGGAAAAATATTCCTTAATGTCTGTACCTTTATACTGTTATTTTTAATACTTGAGTATTATTTATACACGGTTATATAAAACTATTGCAAAATGGTCCTATAATATAATTTTTCTTAAGTTACTAAATGCCCTTAATTCTTTCATGGTGCTGAAAATATTTGCTAAAAACAGTTCACAAAAGCGTAAAACATTTCTCCTTTCTTACCACGAGCTTTCGGGCTGTAATTCAAAGCATGACCAGTTAGCAATAGGAAGGTCTGAAGTTTGAATTCCAGCGAGAGCATAGCTGACTCATCATGTTCCCAGGCTTAAAGAAATTCCAAACGATTCTTGAAGTAGACCTGCACTAATATATAGTGGGCTATAATTCATCACCGCCTGGAATCCGCGGCTGGTACACACCTCTTAAGTGGGGAATAATATAGGGAATTTTCTACATCCTTACTCTATGCTTTCGTGGTGTAATTGGAAGCACGTCCAGCTAGCAATCTGAAGGTCAGGAATTCCAAATCCGGGTAATGGCTTCACTGATTGTTCATGTTTCCTGCTCTGAAATAAACCTAACAGCTTTACATTACTCTACAATAAGACATGTTTAATATTCATTTCATGCGTTTCATTGACAGCCATTTTAATGAAATAAATTTCATGCGTTTGTAATAATAATCACTATTAGTTGTTTCAATAAAACTAATGTTAAGAGAAATTAAAAGATGAAAGCAACTTCTATAGAATTAATGTCATTAAACAAAAGAAAAACGTAACATATTAAGAATTTATTATCAAGCTTGCAACTTTTCCACTAATATTAAACATTTTCGTTTACTGAGCTATAATTTTATTCAACTGTATGGTTACAGATTTACACAAAATCGGATTTTTTCATCATGGAAATGAAACTAGGAAATGATTTGCTACAGCTTAACAATCCATTAATTTTTATCAACTCTGGTGATATAACGTTACAGAATATAAGATTATTTCAGAAGGCATGCATTTCAGCGCCAACTGTCAATGTTAAAAATATCTTGATTTAATAACCAAACATTATAAAAAGAGTTTTATATTTCAAAGCGTTAAAAGAAAGAATGTTTTCATTATTACTTAACTACTTTTAAATACAATTCTGCCTATTATTAGTTTGAAGCATCTCTTGCTTATTTATTTCTATCATTCTATTGGTTATAATCTGAATTTATAGGAATTTCA
>KK112297.1:250123-274933 GCA_000611955.2 Stegodyphus mimosarum | reverse complement strand
GGGAAAGAATGGGCAGAAAATCGAGTCACAAGTCTTTTCGTATATACGTATGTGAAGAAAGCCAAGAAATTAATCTGAGACCATACAACCGATTAAATGGTGCTAAAACTGTGTGCATTTTGTCTAAAAGCTGGGATTAATTGGAAAATCTCCGAGTATCAATTAAAGCTACTTACTCTGCCTGCAAGAAGTAATAAAACATTTACAAAGTATATGCATACGTCTGTCGTAAAACATCTGCCATAAAGTTTTCATAAAAACAGGATCATTATAAGACATAAGACAGATTATATTGGCATGAGAAACACGTTTTTAACTGTTAAGGAAACGTTAAATATATAGTATTGAAGAAGACGTCTCATTTTATGAAAAAAGAGGGAAACTTTTTAAATTTAATTTCAAAGGAGTACTGTGGAATTCTTGTTAATGCCGGAATTCACTGAAATATAATTTGTTATGCTTCAATTAATCTTCAAGACAGCATTATTATTCGTTTATATGGTGAATATTAATGGCTAACACATAATGAAAATTTGGTAAACACTTTGGGAAAAAAACGAGGTTTAGACTTTTTTCGCTTATCGATAAAATGTCCAATTTTAGGATGATGGATATTCTTTCTGTAAAGGAATTTCAAATAGTTGGAGTAACTTTACCACAAATAAACGTATCAAACATAAACGTTTACGAAGCAACTTATGTAAAAACGTGAGTGGGTGCACATTTCACCAAGAGAAATTTGTCCTGAGATAATTGCTCTTTCGAAACAACTGACAATTTGGAATGGAATTTCAAAATTGTTTACTGCAGTTTCAGAAGTTTATAATCTCTTACAACTTGAAAATAATAATTTCAGTATTATATCCCAAAGTAAATTGTATGAAAAGGGATTTGTCCGAACAATTCACCAATACATTTGTTCTCATAGCGTTAGAAAAGCTTAAGTATACAATCCATTAAGGTTAAGAAGACGAGAAGCATAGTTTTTCCTTACGTTCGAATTATTTGTACATCTTCAAGTTTTCCTCCTTGGGAGCATTATATTTTACGTATCTTCTTCAACTTTAGATTTTGAAATTAAGCTGAAGAAGAAGTTTTCTATAAAATTTCAACAGGTAGAATATTAAACGCGAATAATTTGATTTATATCTCAGCAGTTACAAAGGTAAAAGATATAAGGTATTTCTCCCGCCTTTTTCGCAAGCCTTCGTGGTGTAGTGGACAGCACGCTCGAAGCGTATTCGAGAGATCCTTGGTTCATATCCCGGCAAGAGCACTGCTCACTTTTTATGTACTCCAGCTTAAAAAAAAATCAGATCTCTACAGTAGCGCCCGAACTAAAAGGGTGGTGGATAATGATTGTCCACCACCAGGATTTGACGATTGGGTCACCTAATCCCCAATCGCCCTTTAAATCTGGAGTATATAAGGTATTTCTGCCGCTTCTTTCCCATGCCTTCGTGGTGTAGTGGCCAGCACGCTCGACGCGTATTCGAGAGGTCCGTGGTTCGAATCCCAGCGAGGCCTTTGCTCATTTTTCATCTCTTCTGCTTCAAAATACCTAATGTCTGTACAAAGGTACACTACATGTCTTTGAAGGCAACGCGCAACAAAGAAAATGAAATAAACAGAGTTACATAGAACATATCATGCAAGACCTGAAGCTTCGTATTATAAAATAATCACTATTTTCGAAGAGCAAGGTATTTCAGTATTCAGTTATTTTTGTTTTTCAAAATCGATAAGAAACAGAAAAGAAGAATAAACAGAAAAAGAAGGATTTATTTGTTTTAAAAATAAAAACATTACTTGATCTTCGGTGAATTTTGCATGAACAATGAAACTGGTGATTATTAAAACAAATAATTCATAAAAGCATCAAATGAATATTTTCTTTCTTGAAAGGAATATAAATTTCGAGTAAGAAACAATTTATAATTAGGAATTTGGAAATTCCAGAAGACCGGAAATAAAAGCGCAGAGGTATCCGAAAGTCACGCAGATATTCAAAAAGTGTGGAAATTCCAAAATGGATACTAATGGCAATGTTTTTTGAATAGATGAAGCCCCTACACTATTATAAGTAATACGCATATCACTTGAAATTTCAGGTGTGGTTTACGTAGTTAGCTTTAAAAATTAAACGTATTCTTTCTCCATTTAAAGTTGTTGAAGCTTTTACAGCGATATTGCCAAATGTTCACGGACCTAACAAGTCAACGAATTTCCTCTTGATATCTGGATTTGGAGAAACTAGTAGCGTCCTCCATAAGAAATGAAGTGGCCGCCTTTATCTTCTGAGTTCGTATAAAACGGAAGACACCAGGTATAAAATGTTACACAACAAAGATTGAAAGAAGAATATCTCGCAATCAACTTTAGACTTAAAGCTGCGTTGCGAAGTAATGCTTAATTATCAAAATTCGCTCTGCTTAGGAAAAACTCATCCTCATCCTGTACCATACCAAGGTTTTTAAAGCTAACAGAGTAACGCGAATTTTGTGTCAGTAACTGAAATGTATACTAATCAGCTGATGTCACATCTTCATAAATCAGCGTTTAAATTTTAGTTGTGGGGGAAGAAAATTTAAGGTCTTGGATCCGAAACAGTAAGTTGGACATATAAAGTACGTAAACGTTGGTATGCAAGAAACTCTTAAGTGATGATTGAGAAAAGATTAAAAATAATAATGGTTTTATGCATCAAAATGCGCAGATGTAGACTAACATTCTTCTGACTTAAAAAGAGGATTTGTTCATATATGTACATCACATAATTTTTCTTAAGTCGCAATTATTTCGAATCTAAAAATATATTCAAAATGTTTGAACTTTTACAATGATGCTAACACAAAAGAAAATTTTAACGGAAAAAGAAATAATAACGTAATTGTATTATTTTTATAATACGACTGGGAAGAAAATTTTAGTAACTCCACGCTATACTTACAATGGCATGCAAACATACTAATGTATTAGTTTTCATAAGCAATGCAACATCAAACAATTAATTTACGACCAAGGCCTGTGCATTTTTAGGATCCTATGTACTTTGAAATCCATCAATGAAACAAATGTAGTTGCAAAACTAATTTCTTTCGTATAATTATTATATGAAGACTGTTTGTCGATAAACAAACTCCAGACTTTAGAATCATATGCGATTCCTCAAGAAAATTGCTTTTGCACATGTCAACCAAACCCAATTGTGTTAAAATGAACTTCAGTTTTACACAATTTATCTTTCCAAAATTTTTTTTACCTTCGTGACTGGTTCGTAAGTTTGGATTTGCCATCTTTTGTATCTTCTGCTGTCTTTTCAGAAGCAAATGCAAATAAATTCTTCTTAAAACATGGTAGTTATTTGCCAGGATACCTTTTTACAACATGGTTTGAATTTTTCATGCGCTTGATTACAAACAAGTGTTAAAGTAGACACTTGACCTGTATTATAGCAAGCAATTCAGAAATGGTATTTCCAATAAATAGCTTAATGCATTTAAATTACATGTGTATCTTTATTTAAATACTTTCAGTTTATTAAATGAATTTTAAGGTATTGAAGTTAACACAGTGAACAGACTGCATTATTTTATTTTTGGTTAATACTGACTTCCCGTTCAAATTACTTGAGTCTGTAACTTAATGTGTCCTAAAGTTAGATAGTTAATACATCAGGATAACGAGAGCTGTCTAATATTCTAGGATACAAACACATTAGTCTTATACAAGATTTTTAAATTTTAAAAAGGCATTTCCTTACAAGCAAGTAAGATTTTTGCTGAATTCTTATACATGTATCAGTTACAGACTTTTAAAAGGCAATTTCTATAATGACACGAAATTCTAGTGTGTGTATAAGATCATTTACTTAAATATTTAGCTGTATGCTAATGACATTTTAAGAACATACCTATAGAATTATGTACTGGCAAATTATTCTTAGAAATTTTATTTGGAAAATGAGTCATGTACATTCTTGAAAGCACAAACCCCCAAACATTTTATAAATTTGAAGATCATTAAACGACATGATAAATAAAATGTTTCTCATATTGTATCTGAAATAAAAAATTTTTATATATTTTTAAAGGTTTGTATAACAGCTCAAAAACTTTCTCATTTCGTTTTCCCCGTCGTATTGTTCCTCAAAGATGTAGAACCAAATGAAAATGATTTAAAGAATGTTTAAAATTTAATAGAGCTGCTTTAGTTTTTGATAAGCAGTTATGGGTTACATTTAGTTTAATAAACATAATTCTGAAGATTCGAATTCAAAGGGAATTGAATATTTTATTGAAATCTCAAAATACCTTTGTTTAATATCTGCAGCAACGATGATAAACGGGGCTATGTAAAATATGCACAAACATTATGTCATATGATAGTACAAATGAGGAATATCCACGAGGCTCAATTTGCACCAATCCCCGTGTTCCCACATCGATGTCAGACATGGATAACCGCTTAATATATTTATGACGTCAACAAGTACACCTCAAGTGTTGCATACATAGAGCTGATCCACCATCATTTAGATCTGATTAATATTTAGTGACAGACTCATTAAATATTGAATACGTCCGTTTTGCCAGTCAAACTTTAATACTCCAGACTTGATTAATGTAGGAATCGCGAACCAGTTTAGCCATGCGTTCTGATAGTGCAGCACACATCACGGACAGTGCGTTTCAATCACTGTGTTGTGAAGATCGCTGCCTGTTTCACATGGTTAGCAGGGAAGTTATTTGGGCCACCATAAAGACTCGCTCCCCGCTCTTCTACGTTGCTTCCTAAATACGAATTCTGCCAGTAACACATGACCAGTTCCTGAATGGCCTAAAATTTTGTAAAGCTCACTAAAGCACTGTAAATTAAATGTTAAAAATTTCAAGAGACACTTTTTGTAACGCACAACTAATTAAGTTAGTTTCAATCAGAGAACTGCTTAGCGCGAAACATGCTTTTTTTTTTCCAGACTATGACTACTAATCAAATCAATTTTACTATTTTGTTGCGAGTTATTTTTGTTATAAAATATCAATTCACTCGTCATTTCTTTGTTTAGAATTAACGCAATTTAAGAAAAAAAATCTTCTCAACTTGTGCACATGAAGGATACTGTTCAGGGTTAATTGTTGTAGAAGAATAATTTGAGAGAGTTGACATAAATATTTTTAAACAACAAAAAAATCATATTAAGAATCAAAATCATATTAGAATTCAATAAACCTGAAAACATGACTCAGGGCCCTCTCTACTTGCACAGAAACTCGCCATTAATATTGTGTAAATTATGCGTCAATGTTTAATATTTTTACATATCATTCCTCAATGCAAAAGTTTCCATAAATTCGAAAATTCCAAAAAATAAAGCCTTTCGATGGTTAATTAGAATTACCTTGCCCGGCAGTACATGCCGACAATTGAACTTTGCCTTTTTTATCCAAGAAGGTCTGTCTTTATGTCAAGTACATAAAAATGACTCCAATTTTATAATATTTAGCCAGCCTTAAGAAGTGGACCAAGAAATATATATAAAAAAGTTCTTAAAGAAGACGTTATTTTCTTTGCATAAATATTCATTCTTGCATTCACTTTATATGTAGATAGATATATGTAAAACAAAAGATCAAACAAAAAATTTACATTACAGCGAAACAAAATGGAAGCGTTTGCAAAATCAAAACAACAGCCTTAAGATTTTAAAACTGCTACCATTGTGTACAGAATTGGGGCGGATGTCCGACTGGTATTAATTTAAAAAAGCACAATTGCGAAATGAAATGAAAATATTTTAAAGGATTCAATACTATATATGATATAATAAAACTGCTGTCAATGCTTAGAGCAATGAAGCTTTATTATAATAATGAATAATGGTGATGGCAGTGATAATAACAAAGGAAATAAATTGTCTAAAAATTAAAAATTATCTAAAACTACAACGGCATTTTTTATTTAATTATTATGACCGCTATTTAGATTTGAAGTTATTTTTAATTTAAAATTTTTAGCTATTTTAATGCTTTATATTAGTCCATACATTAGTTACTTCACTCGCATTTTCTTGAATATTACTTATTCTTTATACGTAAGTACACACTTCTCCCCACAAGCTTCTCTTCTTAGAACAACAAAATGATCGTGGGGATAATTTTACGATTTTTCTAAATGAAATATACATAAGAGATAATTTCCTTTCAAACGTCATCCGCGGAGACATTCTAAAGGCAAATATTCATCGTGTTTATCAAAATTAAGTCACCAATTTAAATTAATGCCCCTCTCATAACACAGCTAAATGTGTACAATACAATGCCAGTTCATTCGATAATATGGGAATTTTGACTTGCTTTCTTGAATTTGCTTTTCTTGTTTTGTTAAATTCAACATAATATATTTATTATACAAGTAGGATATAAAACAGTTTATTTACCAAATTATTACAGTTTAGTTAGAATTCAAATATGTACATTAATACAATTAAAAATCTTACATGAATGTAGAAAATAATCTTTTCAAATATAGTGAAGACACAGAGTTGAAACTCCGTTTTATTATCCTATTTGATTTAACCGTTCCTCTTTGAAATAGTACATGCTTTTTAATTGAAATACATAGAATTTCTAAATGAATAAGTTTCAGTCTGTTTTTAGGAAATATATATTTGTTTTGAGTTTTATGCGTTTCATTATTGTAAACCAAAAATATAACGTTTACTTAAGAAATAACTATACAGAACGACTTTTAAGAAGAATTTTGAAAACCTACTATATCAATTAAAAATTAGCCTTTCTATAAATATGACTAATGTCATGGTAGGTCATAGTCAAGTAACTGAAATTTTCTATTGTCCTTGTAAGTATAAACTGTTTTGAAAGTTGTTGCATTATACACAAACCAAATAAATTAAAATATTAAACGAAACCATTTTTATTTTACTTATACGAGTAGAGGTTCCCTACAAATGTTAAGTTCACAGTCTTCAGCAGAAACACTACGTATTCTTGTCTCCTCCCGCCGCTGCTCCACATCAACTACAATTTCCGATATCTGTTCTTTAGTCTTCGAATCGTGTTTTCCTTAATTTATTCTGAATAACTTTCGTTACAACAGCAAGACATACACTAATATTTCCTGTGACGAAACGATATGCTTTTCTAGAAGCATTTCTTTATATTTTAATTTTTCAAATTAAAGTATAGGGGTAGTTTTATACTGACACATTTATCTTATTACTAATTTTAGCTCGCATAGTTTATTACTTTACCCCCATACAAACAATTCCAAAATATATCGATTATCGGAGAAAAACTCTGAAAATATCTACCTACAAATTCCTCTTTATAATATAAATCTTAAGGCTACTTGGAGTTAACATAAATCACTAAATGAGAAATATTTTAATTCCACATTAATAATGTATGTTCCTAGTTTTGAATTTAATACAGTTTCTTCAAACAATGGATAATCTTATGATCTAGAAAACATGTATTCCTAGAAGTAGTCGATAATTTCTTTATAACAATGCTTAAAAATTTAATGCGGTTCCAGGTATTTTATTCTGTTGCTAGCTTTTTTTTAAAATATGAAGAAATAAGCAACAAATTGAATACGAATTCAGCATGTCAAGCATAAAAATGATGAAAATATATCACAGAAATAAACAAAAACTAAACTTTTAAAAGCCTTCAGAATTTTTTACTGCTAAAACGAGAAGGGAAAAAATTCTAAAATAATTATTAGCTTCACAGACGACAAATACGAGAGAGGGAAACGCTTCGTAAAAATCTTATTGAAAGGAATGAAAAAAAATAATTGAATGTTGCTGCTTCATTCAGAATTTTTCTCAAAGGAGGTTCTACAGAAGAGGATTTATCTTCATTTAATTAAATAGTGAAATGTGATTTAAAATTGGCATGATTAATGAAGAATGTCATTCCTATTTATTTGAATTAAAAAATATGGAACTTTTATTATATTTCACTTTGCTTTAAATTAATCTACAGTTCACATTACAATAAGAAGTTTATATGTTAGTATTTTATTAATAATTGTCTTCAAGGCAGGTTATGAAAGCAACTTTATTATTGAAAATAAAGCAATATGTAATTTAATGGAAATGAGATAGAATGCTTAAATTGTATTGTTGAACACTTAAAACTTTACCTGAAAAAGAGTTTAATAAAGTTTTCATTCACGTCAAATTACATAGATTGTTTAAGTTTTACTGCGCACTTATGTGAAGATTGCAGCAGCTGGTGATAGTAATGATAATGAATACGAGTTAATTTTTAGTTTTTTTAATTTTACAATTAATAATAAAATGTTACCTCGCCGTATTACATTTGCGAAAGTATATAAGCTGAAAATAAGTAAAAACTAAAAATAAAAAAAAATATATATATATACACTCACTTCAAAAAGTTAACCACGGAGAGGAAAATGCTAATTTTCGGAAGCCAATCAGAATTGAAGAGGATACAATTCGCTGCAGAGGTAGATGGAAGTATGCAAATATGTTAGGTAACAGCCAATCGCGCTTTCATGTCAAGAAATATGCAAAAAAGGCAGTCTTATAAGAAGCCAGCTTTATGAAGGGTTACAGAATTTGATTGTAAGTACTGATAGAAGGTGCTTAAAACTTTCGTACAATTTGTTTTCAAGATATACGTGTTTCTATGACATCCAGAAGACGAATGGAAGATTCTGAGCGCTGATGTGCTGTGGGGTGCATTGAAGCAGAACAGTCGATCACAGATGATCCTCTTTTCTTCGGCGTTCATCATTCTGTAATTTAACATTTATGGAAACAATTCCAAACGACACAAACAGTTGTCCGAAGGCACGTTGCCAGTCGTCCAAGGGTTACAACCACCGCGGAAGATCGATATATTACTCTTGTAGCCGAGCGGAATTACAGAGCGACCTCCACACGTGTGACATCTATGGTTACAGCGTCCATTGGTAAGGCGATATCTGCAGCTACTGTACGCCGAAGATTACATATGAGTGGACTACACACCCGGGTGCCTCGAGTTTGTGTTCCTCTATACGTCCAGTCAAGAGGAGCACGATTATAGTGGTGCTGGGATCATGTCAATTGGAATGTGTCTGACTGAGGCAATGTCATGTTTACTGATGAGTTAAGATTTGCTCTGGAGCCAGATGACAAGCGTATAAGGATATAGTGTGAACAACGAACGCGCAATCAGTCCCAAAACATCACCGAACATCACGCATTCCGAGGCGGAAGCATTATGGTGTGGGCAAGGATTTCATTAGGATATCGCACCGACCTGCACATCTAAACGGGGTTCTTTGGCGGCTGTCCGGTATCGAGATGAAGGTCCTAGAACCCATTGTGAGATTGTACGCTGCAGCAGTTGGCTCTACTTTTGTTTTAATGGACGATAACGCACGTCCCCATAGAGCTTACATCGTCGATGACTAGAGTGAAGGGATTGCGCGTATGGCGTGGCCAGCATATTTACCCGACCTTAATCCGATTGAAAATCTTTGGGATGCTCTCGGCCATTCTGTATCTTCACGTTTCCCACCTCCAGCCACTCTTATTGAGCTGGAAACTGCTCTAGAAGAAGAATGGCGATCGCTTAATTCTGCGGTGGTTTACCACCTAATTGAAAGCATGGTCACAAGCTGTAAACTTTGCATACAGATGAGGGGGATCACATACCCTATTAATGTCCTTTTTGTTCATTTTATGCTTTTTATTTTCACTTTTTACATAATTCTGTTTTAGTCTCCAGTATGTCATTATCTGATAACTTACAAAAATTTAATATTCTTTTCATTTTTGTACATAATTATTGATTTTGTTTTATGCATAAATATATATGCTACTTTACTGCCGAATTTTACGTCAATCAAAGCAGTGTTTGTTGATTTTTTTTTTGCATTTTACATCTTCGTGCTTAACTTTTGGAAGTGAGTGTATATATTTCTAATGGCTACAGTTTTGATCTTAACTGTAGTAGATAAGAAGGAAGGAAGTGAAACTGTAGTAGTTTTTTCTTATCTTGACACAGCGATCGGATATCATGTGTCAACCGCATAGGTCGATATTTCTGCCTGGGTGTGTCGGAGGCTTTATCTTAGAAAGCGATCAAAAAACAGCTGTTACGGATCCTCTCTTGAAGGCAAGAATGGATATTATACCTTATCTGTTTACAAAAACCTTTGATCCTTATTCTACAACTGTTAAAACTTTATGCTCATCATTGGCTTATGAGCCTTTATTATTTTTTAAAAAAAGCTTTTTCATGCTGGTATTTTCAACATGTGCTTTGAGGTATTTGGGCTAATTTAAAATGTTTTGTTGCAAAATTAAATTATTATCTTTGATCTGAAAAATTTTGAATTTATCTACCTTTAAGAGCTTGGTAAAAAAATATTAAGGAAAAGGCATAAAACTCTTTTCTTATATAAAAAAAGAGTAGGTTTTTTAATGTTTAAAAAAATGCAATTAACTTTAGCAAATGTTGCAACGAAATAATTCTGTTATGTGAAATATATTTTAGATATACGTGCTAAAATGATGTTCCTAAATGTCAGTTTGTGTAAAAAGTCAACTGATTATATTATTTCGTGCGAGAATAAAGAGGAAATGTATAAAACTCTGTACGTTAAATGTTCCTTTTGCAACTGGGAAATTTATATGGATACCCTTTATCTCACTTCGGATCGAATTTTCATCTTCCTTCACGAGTGTTTTTATGGTGTTATTGGAAATCAATCGGCAGGAATTTGGCTAGCACTCGAGAGGTCCAGAGTTCGAATACTGGCTAGGGAATCGATTTCTTTTTTGTGTCCTTCCTACTCTAAAAATTCGGAATAATAAATTTGACTCGTGGCTCTAGAATTAAAATATGGTAGACGATAATTCACTACCTGAACTTCGGGGCAAATGAGTTCCCTCCTCCAGAGTCGCCCTTTAAGTGAGGGATAATGTAAAGAATTTTCTCTTTATTTACCTCGTGCCTTCGTGATACGAGGATTGTTAGCCGTGTACCCCCCAATTAGCAGTGGGGAGGTTTAATATTCAAATCCCGGCGAGGGAATAATTGTTTCTTTAGTTTCCCGTAACTGAAAAATTATAACTGTGGCTATAGCTTGCGATATAAGGCGTTTGCTTACCAACTATATGCATAAAACAGAAAAGTATAAATCTATTTAAAATATGTGATGCTTGGCATCAAATTAGATTTTGCCAAATAGGAGAAAGATAGAAATGTACACTCGAATGTCTTATTTTGATGTTTTATTTTGGATGGCATTTTGTAACTCATAAATTCATAGTAACTGATATTTATGTTTCAAAATATCCGAAGGCCTAATTTTTCAATCAAACTTATGAAAAAGTTACAACAAATATTAGGGATGTAACAAGTTAATAGTTTCATACATTACCCTCGCCAAATTTCTATGCATTAATTTCGAGCATCATTATCGAGAAGTTATGCATATGCAATTAAAGCATAGTGTAAAATCAGGTGGAATATCTTTGGAAGGAATTACAATAATATATTCAATTTTGGCAAAGCCGGATTAATACTGCGGTTTCATAAAGAGACCATCTCATTCAATTTTACTGTATTTTCAATCCCACTGAACTTCGCATGAAGACCAAAGGATTTTATTTCGCATCATTTAAAATTCACCGGCCAAGGAAAATGTCTCCTGGTCTTCTCGAGTAAATGCTATTTAAAGGGAAAGCGTGAATCTCGGATTTCCTAGCAGGAAACTACTACCTTCGGCTTTTCAAAAATTTGGTTATGTTGAGATGTTCTACTCCCGAGTGAATTGGAAGATGCGTTAATACTTGCTAATAACTTAAGACGGAAGTAGAATACGATATATGGTCGCCTCGAGGTTGCTTCAATGTTCGTCAATCGCTAACATTCATGAGATTCGAGATGACTTTCTAGAAAAGCATCTTGCGAGCCTGAGTAGGCGCACAGAAGTTCGATATCGAGAGACTTAATTCATGGAAATGCTGGCGAAGAATTAGAAGATATAAACAAGGGCCTATTTTTAGTATTATCAACAGCGGGTGTCATAACCTGTAGACCAAAGATTAGATTCGAAGGATATTCTGTTTGCAAAACGATTTAACTCGATGTACGATTCGCTTTATTATTCATAGGGTAGATAGGTAACTCCTTTTGCCGACTTGAGGACTGTCTTAGGAAGGATGCTTTTACGGTCAGATTTCTGGAACAATGGTTCGTATTTTCGTTACGGATGATCAAAAGGACGTAAACACGATGCAGTTGCAGAGAGTAAGGATTAAGTAATCCAATATTCGATCTACAGATTGTGACACGTTAGTCACAGGCGACCGTGCTAGGATTTTCTATGCTGAAACAATCTTTTGGAAGAGCATATGTTTTGCCATATAGGAGTTAGTATAATGAACCATGCGAAAGTAAGACAAGCTTGATTTTCTGTTACTAGAACAAGTTTGCAATCACCAATTCCTACTACAGAGGACTCAAGAGATATTATTTTAGAAATATAACAAATTAGGAGATTCATTACAATTCCTTAATATAATTTACTCTAAAATTTATAATACCTGGAAGTAACTCAAAATTATCAGGATTAAAAACACTTAAAATTTGACTTCTTAGAAAAGTCATTCATACATTGTTTTGAAATAAAAATAAGAGCAATTACAGAATCCAGAATTTGAAAGCAAGTGAAAGAATGGATATATAACAATAAAATATGCTTACTACTTGAACTTAAGGATCTAAAAGCAAATGGATTCTGTCTTTTTTTAAGATTTATTCTGCCTTAGGTTTTTTTCGCCAAAGCAAATTTTTCTTTATTTTGACATTCTAAAACCGAACATTGTCATGCAAGAAGTTTTTAAACAATTTAAATTATTACAAGTTATATTTTCAAATTTAGAAATAAATGAAAGTTGCACCTATCGACGAAAGTAAAACTATAAACAATACAAGCTCTAATTTATGTTTGTTTTTCAATATTTTACTTTCACTTTAAATTAATTATTTCTCCCACATAATGAGAAAAGATGTTTTAGATGCATCAGTGTCTGAAACATTCACAAAAAACAGGACAGTGGGAATTTTTAAATCATGGAAAAGCATACGAGGGCTCTCTACCTAAGGGTAAAAATGTTTACGTGAGGCATGTTTTAAGGAAAACTGGCTGGTATTGACGTTACATATAGCGAAAACTACGAAACCTCCCAGCGATGCTTATATACAGCAGCTAACCAGTTCAATGGGATTTGAATCCGAATTGAGCTTTCAGAACCCCACAATCATACGGCCCAGTCGTTGGTGGGCTTGCAGAATCAGAGAGAGAGAGAGAGTAGATATTGTTTTACCAAAAATATTTTAAGAAAAGTTTTTATTCCCTTTATTAGTAACATGCGAACTATCATCAGAATTGCAATAAAACTTCGGTAAATCGAAACTGAACGGGAAAAAACTTCGAGTAACCGAAGTTTTGAATTAGCAACACTTTTAGGGTATTGCTTCTGAATCATATTAAATGTCTATAGAAATAAGCACATGCTATGTATTCATCAAACCAAGACGACGGAAATTTGTAGAATTTTAATAATAAAAATTATTTCCATACATGATAATTACATACTTAAACATTATTAAGCTCAAGAAATTTAATTTCAAGAGTATACAAGCATGGAGAACTGCTAAGTAATGTCTCAGTAGACTGAAATTAGAATAGCTCAGAATTAGACGACTGTCGACTTGAAAGTGATAGTACAATTTAGTGAAATGTTGTCATTGCATTCGGTAACATTTCTTCTCCTTTCGGTCGTAAGAACTAAATTGAAGTATTAATGTAAATAACTGATGGGAAATATTTTAATGACCCTATATTGACACATTCTAAAGAAAATGTATTAATTACATGAAATGTTTCTATTTCTGTCAGGAACTGAAATTCAATAACTTTTTCCCTCACTGAGCATACAATACTCACCACACAAAACTGCGCAGGGAGAAAAGCAATTTAGATAAAAAGTGATAAAAATGCCAGCAATTATGGAATCATCCAGTTAAATCTAATACAGTTTACCCAGCACACTAGCATACACAGTAATTTTACAGTTTTGCAATTCCCTTACTGGCGCGCTTTGAAACACGTAACAAAAATGTAAATTATGAAACAACTTATGTATTTATTTTTATTTTGTAGAGACATTAGGATTTCTGATATTGAGAGATGTGAAAATGAGCAATGCCTTCGCCGGAACTCGAAATTCGGACCTCTCGAATGCGTGCCGAGTGTGCTGGCTATTACACCACGAAGGCGTGCTAAGAAGGCGGAAGAAATACCTTATAGTTTAATTACGAATAACGGTGCAGATGTTTCTGCTAAAATAAATTGCAAGTCCAATTTTAATTATTTACAAAATTGAGAGTTCTATTGCATCTGAGGGTAATTAAGTAAGTCAGCGTACAACCAACTGCTATCTATTTCACATTAAAAGATTTCATAAGGAGGTTTGGATCATGTTAAGAAAGAAAGCCCTGTGGACAAAAATTATTCATCAAATCCAATTGAATATTTATAACGAATTGCTGCGTAAAGTCACAGCGGAATGAAATTGTAATGGTTCCGGTAAAACAAAAGCCAGCTGCAACATCATTTTGAAAAAAAATCGACTTTTCAAATATTTACGCCTTCCAGACAGTATAGTGGTTTTGAAGTATATTGCGGTACCATAGGGCTCGGGTTAGAATCCCGGAGAAGGCATGGTTGTATTGCCCTTCCGTTCATAGGAGACATCGGTAGCCCTGTATTGGGTGCCTCCACAATAAAAGAGCCACCACTTCTGGTCTTAGGAGTGGCCATTGCTGAATAGGCAAGTACAAGCCATTAGATAAAAAAAAAGTTACTTTTCTCCCCCCTCCGGGGGGTCGAAGCAGGAAAACCTGTGAAGCTACTGGCTAGGATCTATACCTAGGCAGTTTCGGCCACAGGGGGTATAAAATCACGAGCATGGCGGTTCTCTTTAACCTGTGGGTGTTAGCAGTTAACTCTGACGTCGATTTTCCGAGTTGCCCACAGGTCAAGGTGGAGTAAGCTCTGCGTAAAACACTTAATTAGGCATCAGGCTTCCCGCTTAGTACTGGTAGGGGAATTTGAACGATCAGTCAAATCTCCAGGCTTTCATCGTTCCTCACCACTGTGGTCTCTAGGTGCCGGGAGAGGTGAACTTGGTGGCCCAGTGAGCAGTGGGTTAGAGAGAAATTTCTTTAAAGTCTTCCGCCTCAGATTGGGTCCCTGGGGCTGTAGCATAATGGTAGGCATTTATCCTCTCAAGGGGATTTATGATTGGTAGATCACCTCCCGCCCAATACGGAGTTCTTTCAGTTGGGCTATAGCCTGTATGTTGTTTCACAAAATATGGGTAGCCGAACACGTACTTTTACTTACTTATCAAATATTCAGAATTATAGAAGTTCGTCCTCTGAAAAAATGTTAATACTTTTATGGAAAAAGTCAGTTCGCCATATAGAACTTTCCAAAATGTTGTTTAGTCGGAGTTCAACCGCATTTCGTTTTCTTTCCCAAATTATAATTGTTAAAAACGTAAATTATTATTCGCTGCAAAATGATACAATTTTTCTCCTCTTCATGGAAGAAGAATACTCCTACGAAAACTTTTATGAACGAAAGCATTCAATCAAATCATACAAGGGGCTTTCTCTTCTAGAGCATCTTCCATGTTATTGCAGTTAAGAAATCTTATAAGGTGAAGAAAGGTTAAGAAAGATTGCAGTTAAGAAATCTTATAAACCTTATAAGGTTAAGGACAAAACTGTTGAGGAACGTAATAGAATGGACGTAAGTAAGCAGATAAATATTTAAAAATTAATTCAAGCTCTTTCTGAAACGCTAAAGAATTACAAAATTTTAAAATCCAACGACAAAATTTATCAAACACCTCAATTTGGTGGAAGAATCTAAATTAATAACAGATAAATATCTTGAGTTGCAAAATGGAAACACATGAGACTAATTTCAAACAAGTAGCATCTGACAAAAATCTCTAAAGAAATGGCGGCTGCCGGTTTCACTTCTATTTTTAAATGAATAATTTTGAATGATTTACCGCATGCGTGGTTAAACTTCGCCTCGTTTAATCAACAGCGGATTCCCTATTGTTATGATTTTATTTGAATAATACAAAGCGCGCAACAGGTGTCTGTTTGAGGAAAAGGGTACCTCCTCTGACGACTTTCGAATGAAAAAAAAAATGTCTCAAATTCATATTCATATTAGGTATGGGAAAATAAAAACTCATGCAACCAGCTACTTCAGCGGTTTTACGTATCTAGTCTCCTATGTACAAGGTATTTTATATTAATTAATCAATTAATGTGATCTAAACCTTTATTGTAATTTGTACTTTCTGCAATCTTCACCAGAATGCAAATTAGGTGTTTGAGTATTTAAATCGAGGGTTTTGAATGTTTTAGTATTAGAGCATTTGGAAACCTTCCTTGCAATTTACGTCCTATTGCCCGCTCTGCTGGTGATTATTCCGGCTTTAGATATTTTGCTAGCCGACGTGAAACACGTACCAGTGATAGTGAGCTAAATTAAATATGCCTATTTCTGTAGTCTATGACTGCATTACTTGATTTAAATTTCTACTTACATTATTTTAAATACCTTCAAATGGCGGTGGCTATTATTACGCACATTTGGGGTCCTTCTATTTCATTTAAAGATTTAATAAAACAGTTATTTTAAACAGGAAAGGACTTTTAAACAGGACTTTTATCTTAACTCAGACTGTCTATGATTCGCTTGTCAGTCTAGTAGGATCTGAAGGACATTGATTTAATATTTCGCAGTTGGAAAGCTGTCGGCCAACAGCGGCTTTACGCGATTAAGCGATTTAATACATGCCTTCACGGTAGTCAGTACAATTATACTTCTGCATCTTATTAAACATTTGCACGTATAAAACTCTCATTTAAGCATTTAAGTAAGGGATTGAAATGAATATCGTAAAGCTAAGGGAAAAAACTAAAGGTTAACTGTTAGAAACAAAACCAAAGGCCATTACTTCAAAATTTATGAAACCTTTGCTAATTAAAATCTTTTATATAGTTGAATTAGACCGTTCATTTAGTACATCTGCATTATAAAGAACTCTAAGTCGCTTAGAGTCTTTAATAGTTGACAAAAATCAATTTAGTGTCGGTTTGAATATTTCTGCGCCATTTATCCTTCTTAAATTTAGAAATGCGTTGAAATTAATTTAATCATTTCTGTGGAATGGTAACATGTACATGAATATACTGCTGGTCATCCAAAGTGTAACACCAAGAAGAACAAGAGCTAACAGAGCTATATTAGGTAGCTAAATAATATATATGCAATTCCGGTACTTAAAACAACCTACTGTTTTCCCTTTTGCACTGCTTCTAGATAGCGTTACTGGTTCGCATGGATCTTCATACACGTTGCAAGGTTATCATTTGCATGGCCTATCGAGTTTACCACGTGATTAAAATTTCAAACCTGTTGGATGCTTCTTTCATGACATTGCATTTCAGATGGTCAGGAGTTCACGAATTAAGCTTCCGATCGTGCGCAACTTCTCAATGTAAGTTTAAACGTAAACGCTTTGGAGGGATTAGAAGATTATTCTTAGAGATGAAATGAGTTATATTAAAGGTTCTATGTTATGTTTCACTGTGTACTCAGGATAACTGTTTGTTCCACTAAGTATTAATTTTTTTTGTGTCGATAAGTTTAGTTTAAAGTGTTTTCGCCATAAAAATGGTTGTGTATCCTCCGTATAATTTGCATTATTATTATTATTTTATAAAATCAGATTTTCTTTGATGCTTATATTCTCTAACCTCCGAAAGAGGAACAGAATACTTCTGGCAGTTTCCAGAAGTTTTGCTTTCCCTTTTGAAGAAATAACATTACCCATTATATTGCGTACTAAAGATTAATGGAAAAAACTAGTTGCAAGTATTTGTCATTGCACCGCTATGCAGCAGATAAAATGTGCTTGTGTAACTCGTCAAGCTAAATCATATTTAAAGGTTTCATAGAAATAAAATTCTTTTGTTGCACTTTTACGTATTTAAAACGCAACCTGTAGTTTAATATATTGCGATATCTATAAAACAAAAATCACATTTTCGAACTCATTTGCTAGTTTGCTTTCTCCATTTCTGAGGCATGCAGAAGAGGACTTCTAATACCGATTTTTGAAGCAGGAAGACCATTGTAACGAGGTGTGATGACGGACACGAGGCAGTGAGTGTCAGGACATTAAGGTCCTTCCTCTCTCTCCCTTCTGTGACAACGGAAGCCGCGGTTTCATGACGAGCTAATGACGCAAGTCACGTTGGGTGAATCGATCCTGCATTCATCACCCGGCGAGGATGATGGCGGGAACTTTCCGGGAAAGGAGTCAAGGTGTGATGCAGGATAAGGTGGAAAGCCTTGCCGATGTTTAAAATAAATGTTTAATAATTTCACTATCCTGATTCATCTGTTTTGAAATCTCAGTGTCCATATCTTTAGGCTCTAGTTTTCGAAGCTTATGAAAAGATAGCAAGAGCAATTAGGAAACAATATAAACATACATGTAGTGCAATTATGGTGTAGTATAATTTAGTACCTCATGTTTAAAAATATTTAGACAGTATATTCTAGAAACATAAGAGAACATACATTGATAGTGATTAATCTTACTTTCATGTTATTCCAGAACATTTGCCTGCCTCTGTTTCGCCTTTTGTGTTCGTTTCGTCCTCTGTCCTGCCTTTATCGTTGCCTTTTTAGTTTTCCCCTTTTTATATAACATGTTAGCAGCATGCTCCAGTGTATTCGTTCTTAAATCTTAGCAATTGTACAAAAGTTTACAAAAAAGGACTATTGTTTTTGTTTTGCGATTTTGCGTCGGAAACATTAAATGTAGGTTCACTTTTCAAACCGTTCCCGCCAAATGTTGCAGCCCTGTATTATATTTAAAGAAATTAAATAAGGAAGAATGTGCACAAATGTATGTATGTTTCTCGCATTGTGATAAAACGACGGTACCTATAGCCACCGAATTTTGAATGATGTAATCCTGGTGCGAATACGGGCATCTGGAAGCCCAAATTTGACATTTGGAATTTGTTTTATTATCGATTTCCTATTTTGTAAAACTTTAACGAATTTTTGATGAACAAAACTCAAGGATTTCAAAACGAGCAATGACAATGTTGTACAGAAAAAACATTTTTATCTCCAGCACGTGAGACTGCGTATAGGAAATTCTAAAGATATGCTCAGTTTAAAATTATTTTGCGATATTGTTCTTTAACTGAATTTTATGGTTTAAGTGCGAAGAACATGATATTTAATAAATAAAGGTAACATACAAAATATTAAAATAATGCCCCTAAAAAATGCCCCTTTGGAAGTAATTTAAAATCTGAAACGTTTCAGATTTCCTTTCTTTTCTTTCCTAATTTTTTCAGTCAAAGAACTTTTACATTTTGTCTTCGCCGTTAAAGAACCTTGACTTTTATAAGCGTCTACACAAAACTCGTGCTGACAGATTGTTTAGGCATTAAACTTACAATTTGCGATTTTCATAAAATCTCTTCTAATTTTTTTTAAATTACCTCCTTTTTAAGGTGCAGAGAACTACCGATTATTTAATAATTAATATAAATAATAAAGCTACTTTTTAAGAAAATAATGCTCAGTGTTAAAAACTGGGTTACTGATGGGGTTTGAAATTTATTCGCAAACTCCCCTCATTATTTTCAAGCTAGGAATTCGAATCAAAGATAGGCTATGATATTTTCTTAACTATTTAACACTAAGTTGATATTAACTACTTAATTAAGCAAATAAATACTTTCTACCTTGTAAGGATCTTAAGCTTGGCTAACGTTTATTTTATTTTAAAATTTTACTATCATCTCTTATTTTCCACTTCCGGCCAGAATTAACGTGTGAATATGTTTATGCAAATTGCACTTGCTAAGGCTTAAGTATTTCAGTTGTGCCTTTTTGCCAAGAGCGTAGTAGAAGGAGAAAGAGAGTGAGCCATCTTGCCACGAGTCTTCACGCGAGCTTTCCATCAGTTACTGTCCGCCTTTAAGGCCAGAGGTTTTAATACTCCTGAAAGCTAAAGACGTATTGTAGCTTTCCGTAGTTTGCGTACTACAAGCGTAGGAATTTAAAAGGCCAGTCTTAGTGTTAGTCATTTTTATAAAATATTAAAAGTTAGCTCTTATTTAAATTTTAGTTAGTTAGTAGTCTTATATTTTTACGTTCAGACCACAAGTGGTTGGCCTTTGTATTCCGGAGTGCGGCAGCAACTGCATAAACGTGAAAAAAATAAAGGGTAACTTTAATCCTTCTCATTTTGTCATCTTTGCAACTCCATAGGACATAGTTTGCAGTCAACGCACTGTCCAATCAGGACAGTCATGTTCGCCAAACATATAAAAAGAAATACGACTCCTGATAACCTTACAAAACTAAAGAAAAAATATATGCTATAAATTAATTATAATTATGCTATGAATTAATTACACTTAAATGCTATAAATGTCTATAGCCTTAGGTAGCACTACTTGCTTTTAAATAAAAAGTATATTTTATCATTATTTACTTAAATGAAGATATAAATGTATTAACATTGATTTGAAATTCTGAAGTTCTGAGTCGTAATTAAGTTGAGAGATTCTAATTATTAAAACAATGGAATTTAAAAAATACATAGATATATAAAATTTCCTGAATCATCCAAAAATTTCTTTTGTGAAACTAAACTCTTAATTTTGTTCTAACGTATACGAATAAGCGTGCTTGTGAATCCAGAGGGCATGAAAATCTGTCATTAAAAACTACTAATTACCACAATTCTCTTCATCACATGTCACTTTTCATACTCTTTTCCACTTCAATTACACGTGCTTTAAGTGTAACAGCTGTAGCTATGAGAATTCAGTCTCGCTAACGCAATCTTAAAAAAATTATGTGGATGGATTTTCCTCCTCAATTCATCCTCTCGGAATTAGTATCGCAGAGCTTAATGCCTAAACAAACATTATGACAGGCTGAACGCTAAGTCATTTTAACTCCCCAAGCCGATGCATCCTGAAGTCAATTTCGGGCAAATGAACTTTAGCTACGTGTAAAACTCGAAACTGATTGTTTCATTTGAGGTAGGCAGTAACGTTAATTGTTCTCAGCTAAGTAACTGAAGATGGGAATTAGGAGACTCTTTTCGTGGACCTTTTTTTTCTGCTTTTCATTATTTCACATGGTAAAGCGTACAATGGGGGATTTAATGAACTCTTCTTTATTCGAGAACATTTAAATTTAATTTTTGAAACAGCGTAAGTGAGGCTTGATGTATTTCCTTCCCAAGATTTGTGAGTTCCATATTTAAACCCATAGTAAAATTTTATTTTCGTTCTGCTTTTTACGTTAAATCTTTCCCTCCTCCGCCCCGGAAAAAAGAGTGAAACTCGCATTCCAGTATTGAAGTATATGTTTCAAAGACAAAATTAGGCAGTAGAAGTTTTTTCAAAATTTTCCGTTCACGCATGGAATTTTATCATTTGATACAAAACGAAATGATTTCTTTAAATGCTTAATTTTTATATTGCCTGAAGCGAAGAGCGCTTTGCGTGAAGACATGCTTACAATTCGTTGAACGATATTAATTTCCATGAATGACAAAAATTTCCATTAACTTAAGCAATTCGGAGATTGCAAAGGACAGTTATCAATAATTTGCTTCTGATTAGGAAGTTCTGATTTGAACTTAAATCAAGTTTGGATGTAATGTATATGAATCAGGTTGAGGAACATTTCTTCATTTTTTACCAACAAAAACTTCATTACTTTATTTCATTTCGATGAAACTGCTTTTTATCTCAATTTCATTAGGAAATGGAATAAATGCTGCACTTCATATTCATTTGATTGACTGAAATTTTTCAGAAATAAAAGGACAACTTCCACTAACAAGGAAAAGTAACGATCAGCAGAGGTATTTTTAGGAAAAACCGTTTTAATGCATAAAGTTAAAATAGCGAAATATGGCTTTAAATTTAGGAAAGGAAGCGTTTCCAATAAAATGCTTAGAGTCTACATCAATGCTTAATTTGTAGCTGTCTTATGTGTGCTTATCATTATTCATAAGTTCCAATTCTGCAAATATTTACTAAGATTACTGTGCTAATTAATTTAATTGTAGTAAAATCTCGAAGCTATCTCTGTAAGTTCTAATGGTCCTTAAATACTTTTCAATGCTTTAGAGGGATTGCAGAATGTTTCAAAAACTCTATGAAAAAAATTACAAAGCTTCATTGTGAGAATAAAATAAAATTATTCATTTAGAGCTGATACGTGAGAAGAGATGAAACCTGTATGTTTGCTCATGCGTTTTCTTAGAAATTCGAAGAATGAAATTAAAGTTTTGATAAATTTATTTCATAATATAATTTAATTTCCACTATCAGCTACTTGTCAAAATTAAGCTATATTTCTATATTTACACATTTTAGTACGATTCTATCTCACTTCGTGGCGATGAAATTGTGATAGATGTATTGAATTAAAAGTACAATTTTTTAACTCAGTTTGCGTTTAGAGACTAATTTAGGTTCCCGTTTAAGATATACATTTGAGAAGAGAATATGAAGAGATCTATGCAGATAAAAACCTTCCTTGAATAGTAGCTGAAAAGTCATTTATATAACTTTATTAATTTATTTTAAGAATTTATTTTCAAGAATGATGCACAGTGAAAAGATTTTAAAATACTTCCATTTCCATTAAATATTAGATGCATGATTCTAAAGATTGGATCAGCAGTTCTTTTCACAAAAATTAGTTGCATAAAATAAGTTTTAACGAAAGGTTTCATAGAACGTGCTCTTGAATTCCAACTTAAAGCATCTTTAAATAGCATTCAAATTAAGAGTATCATGGAGTAATATTTAGGAACACTAGTAGTATTTAGGAACTCTTGCAATATTTAGGAATACTAGGAGGCTTAAAGATTCAGTAGTAAAAAACTCTAAAATGCATAGCAAAGAGCTATAAAAGTGCAGCTAGCTAAGGAGTAAGTAGCTCTTATACATAAAATGACCTAATTATGCACTACTTCTGGTTTTCTACACCATTGTTTTCTGTCCAGTCATCAAGTGCTGTGAGATGGTAAACTTAAAATGTTTTGGAATTGTAAATAAATTTTCTGACAAAAGTGCAAATTTCTTCTCAATAAAATGCTATGGCTAAAAATGAACGTAGCAATTTTGATGTATTTAGCATAAATTAAATTAAATAACATAGCTTTGACAATAGTCTGAAGCTTAGAGCTTTCATTGACGCTCCGCGTTATTTACCGCGTTACTGTTTCTTTCTAAGATTGTAAGGTTTTAGTTAAACTAACCAAGTTTATTTTAATTTAAATCTTTTCTATCTCCTCTCTGCTTCAACTTCTTGTCAGAAGAAGCGCGCGTTTTTAGCTTATGCTAATTTTTGAAGTTCAGCCAAGCACTATTTAAGACAGAGGTAGAAACCTCTCGGTGTGTGAGAGCTTTGCCTCAGATCACGGTCACGCTGCTCAACTTTCGCCTGACCAGCTAGCAGTTTAAATTTATAAGCCATAGTGCTTACTACGTGATTGCTTTGTAAAATAAATTAAAGTGCGGTAGTATTTAGTATATCTTGCTACGCACCCTTTTCGGTAGAGGCCAATCTCCGCGAATTGCTCTGCGAAGCAAAGTTTAATTTAAGTTATATTTTAATTTATTTAAATTTATTTGATTGTTAAGTTCGACCAAAGTTTGGTCTGTTACGTTCTGTATCTCTCCCGAATTGGGAGGTTTGTATTTAATAGTGATTGAATAAAAAAGGATTTCAAATCCCTTCACGTGCAGTTATTCTCCAGCCCAGCAGTTACATCAGAACATAGCGTACCTTCCGCTCCCTGTTCCAGTTCAGGACTTAGAACGTAAGGATAAGAACCCTTTACAGAATTACCATGTTCTCAAAGAATACACACAGAACACTAAGTCCTGATAAGATGATTAAGAGTTTTATCAATTTTCGATGCCCATAAATTCATAGCTTTCTCTAGATTAAACTAGAAGCTGCTCCGTAAGAATATCAGAGATAATGCAAAATTTTATTGGAACTTGCAGCGTTGCGTAACTGTTTCAATTCCTTTCTTAAGAAATGTCAGCTTTAAATGTCAAATTTTAATTTATTGTTTTGAGTTTTATCACATCAATAGACTATAATACAACTACCTAAAATATTGAAAACATGACCAAGAATATCACAATTGGGATAGTTAAAACACATTCCGTTCCCTAAGAAATTTTATCTTGAAATTTGTGCAATAATTAGAGACTATCACATTTATTTGTCATAGAAATAATTTTGAATTCAAGCTTTCTTAAAATAAATGTCATACTACTGCCAGTTTGCACGAGCAGTTAGGGAAGGGAGAGGTAGAAGTATATTACTTTTATCTTTTCTTTACTTAATATTTTGCCAAACGTCATGGCAAAATACTCACAAATTTATTGCTATAATGTTAAGTTGTGGTCAACAAAATGTAGCCAAAACCAGTTGCTGTTACCACAAATATTACTGCTTTAGCTACACATTTCATATATCTATTAATCTTTTAAAAGCAGCTTTATCAACACAAGTTTCGATGCATATAAATTAAGATTGCGAACTTCGATTTTATTTTTATACTTGTCAGTTCGA
>KK112297.1:172713-250072 GCA_000611955.2 Stegodyphus mimosarum | reverse complement strand
AGTCCCAGAATTCTTTCTTTCCACAGCTGCCTTTAGACTTCTTTGGATTAGGAAAGTAATTGATTTATTGCTCATATTACGAAGGTAATGGTGAGGGATGACAAAGTACTTACCGTTCATTTTATCATGAAATGCAAATTAAAAATTAGATTCTGAGATGCTAAATCAAAAGTTAAAATGAGGCTAATTCCCGCAATGGGACTTATTTTCATGATTCTAGTTATATATAAAATGCAACTAGAAAATGTGTGAAAATGTGTGTTGTGGAAGTGCTGCACTTAGTCAGATGAATTGTTTCGTTGAAGTCAGTCAATTAGGTACATGTGTATATATGTATTCCTTGAGCATCAGCTTACGGATCCATTCGCCATTTTCTTGTCCTTAACTTGATAGCATCCTTGCTCTTTTGCTAAGTCTGCGGTTTGTTTTTATGGGACGTTTTATTAATTTAATAGAAAAATTCCCATCCCAATTCGTCACGCGAAAGGACAATTTCTGCAGCTGAGGATGGCAAGAAAAAGTATTTCTTTGATCAAATAGCACGAGTCAGCCCCTCCACTCCTTTATTTTAACTTTACCGCTGCACGGATTCGAAGTTGTTTTTGCTGGCGAGATGCAACAAGAAATATTCCTTTTGTTTTAATGCGTAATGGTTTTCTATGCGCGCTTAGTAGAGATTAACTCGCCCTTAAATACAAACTATTACTTATCTCCCACTGTAAACGTGGGGGTCTCATCTCTTTGCAGCGCAAGTATTTTCGTTTCCATTTTTTAAAGCTTTTTCCGACCTCGGAACGTCAAACAATTACCATACACAGAAAATTTCATTATGCAGTTTGGGCTACACCTTTTAAAATGCGTATGAACTCATCTTGGGTAACTGAAAGCAAGGGAAAAAAAAGAGAAGAAAAACGCATCTAAAAGATTCGGCTTTTTCTGTCTGACTAATGTTTTCCATTATTTCCTCCTCCTGATTGTATCGTACACGCAAAGAAAAGTAACGGAAAAATGAAAAAAATTATCAGGAAATATTTTCGACTGAGGAGAAATGTGCTATTTTTTTGCGTTCTACGAGATATTTTAATCGACCGTGGAGTCTCAATCAAAGATCCGATTTTTGCGCAGGAATCTTCAGAAGCGGGAAAAAATTGCAATTAAGAAATACAAAGAAGAACCTACCGTGCATAAAGGCATTGATAATCTTAGGCACCTAAGTACGTTCGCAAGTTTTAGATGGCACTACTTTAGAGTTTTCTAGATTCTAGAGTTAGCGTGCTGTAAGTCCTTCCATTACTGCACAAGCCAGTCTTCCGATAACTTGTTACTCAAACAGTAAGTCAAATGCATGGTAGAAGACTCTGCCTGTAAACTGTAGCGTTAGTATATTATCTAAATCGGATCAGATAAAGCATTTAAATAGTTAAATTAATGTAAATTACTTGATTTTCTTGTACATTAACTGTATATATTTATTAATTTATTAAGTAATAATAAATTCGGAAAACTCTGATGCATAAAAAGAAAATTCAAGTACATAGTGAAATTCAATTTGAAATCTAATATCGTAAGGAATTAAATACATCCCTGTAATGCACTGAGCTGTTGCAGTTAATAAATTTGTGCAGCAGGTTGGTAAATTTCGTACATTTAGGTTGATTCCCAGAGAGGACACGTTGAAGACTTTCCGTAATAAATGCTTCGAATATCTGTAATATATGTTTTTAGTTCAGGATCACGAAATAGTTATCAGATTCTAATGACCAAAATTTGACTTTTAATACATGCCACCGAATTTTAAAATCTAAGCTTAGTAATTTCAAATATGTTATCATTGAAATATTTAGTTCAGGCTTTTAAATTTTAATGTACATCAGTTTTAATTTTCCTCCCGCTTAGTTTTCAATTATAAACATATTATACTTGTAATTTATAATCCTATTTAACTAATGAAATTGATTTTGCTAATTAATGAAGATATTCCAAAATTTTCTGATAATTTTATGTATTCACGTAATTCAGTCATACCTGTAACAGGAGATTCAAATTTTAAAGTACATGTGACGTTGTGATTTTTACGGGTGATGAAAACAATGCATTCTTTAGACATTGTCTAGAAAACTGATGCTTTGATGATGATTGGTACGGAAATCACAACTGGCTTGATGGTTAAAATATCACTTTTATTTTTGCACAGAAAAAATTGTTCAGAAATGCATTTTTGCTTAAAACTGTTACAACACTAGGGAGAACGAGAAGCGAGAGACGTAGTTTACTCAAGCAGCAGCAAGCAAGAAAAAGCAATACGTACTCACTTCGGTCCTATTTAGAGCCAGAAAGTATTTATGTTAATCTTACGCAGCTATTGGTCTAAAGATCTCGCAGTGCAGAGAAATTGCAGGGGAAGAGGGACGTAGCATGCGGCAGAGTGGAGCAAAATGTTGCAAAGCGTATCTTTGAATCGGGGATGTGTTTAATTGAAATTTATGAATTTGAAGATGCACTGCCAGTTGGTTCAAATTAAGTTTAAGAATTTTGTTCATATTTTATATTTTACATATATATTAATAAAGACAATTATCTTAACACATTTGCAAATATATTCAGATAGTTTCTAATGAATAATTTAAGATAGTATCTGATATATTAGATCTGTGTGAAGATTCAATGAACGAGTATTAAGCGTCTGTTCTATATTTACAAAGAGCAAACGAATGAAAACTTACATTAAAGATTCTTCTTTATTTGCATTTTTGAATATTATATATATATTTATGCACACACGGGCGCATATATATACACGTACTAGTATCGTACTTATCATACGTAAAATATAAGAAAAAAAGATCTAACGAAGATATAAGATGTACGTAAGATGTAATTAGAAGCCTTTTTAATGAAATCTGACGGAACAAATGTACCCTACTTGTACTAAAAACAGCAATTAAATTACAGATAAGTGACAGTGCAAAACTGAGTTACGATTGTGAATCCACAAATGTTTAGACTTGCAAATGTATTAGGCATATTTTTTTAAAAAATGAATAAAAAGCCTTTAAACTAGTAAATTTAATCTCCATTACATTCTCCATACCCCAGAATAAAAACGCAAATGATGCAAATTTCGCTATGTATGCTTTATTCACCTCATCACATTTAATGTCATATCCGATATATGTTATAAGATGACCAGTGTGTTTTTTTCATACATCTTATATCGTTCAGTGCAGGTTATATGTAAAATAATGTTTTAGCCTAAGTAAGGAACATAATAAGTGCAATGCATTTCTTATACTTCTTATACTTCTTGGAGTGCATCTCCCGCTTTCTACTTTGCACTGCTTTTCTTAACTATTATGTATAATCTATGATTATCCGTATATCGTTCTACTATTTAAAAATTTTGCTTTTCCAAACTCACTAGCGTTCTTGAAACACTAGTATAAGGTCTTTCCTAAATTCTCTATATATTTCTTTACTACACAACACTTTTCCCCTCTGTACATTAAAAATAACTGTTTAGCGCTATTTTTTAAATCAAGTTGCGAGTTATCCCAGTTTAACTAATCTTTACAAGGAAACCTTTCTATGCACGGAATAAATTGCGTTCTTCTACAGATACTTTCAGGCTCTGAAGACTACACATTAAATATAACTAATGTTCAGGATTCCTCGTCTACTGTCAGATGTCAGGCATTCAGTAAGACGTTCATTAACCAAATCACACATACGTTGCTGTAATTGTGTTACATAGTATTGAAACAAACTAAAGTTTGTTAAGAATAGAAGAGAGGTTATCTATTATTTACTATTATTGAGATCTTATAGTATGAAAAAAAACAACATTGGTAGCTTGAATGAAAACTTCTAAACCGCAGTCAGATAAGAAATCTGCAATTCTAAGGAAATTTCTTATGCATCTAATCCAATTTTAAATTTGATTTTGTTATGTTTTGATAGTGAGTATAACAAAGCCAAATAAATTATTACCGACAGTTACATTGCCAAGAGAGCAAAAATTCATTAATTTCATGCAATTAAAATTATGCAAATTCATAAGACAGCCGAAGAATAGAAACATTTTGAACACGACTCTTATAAATTCGATATCAGACTGAATTAAATAATCGCGAGGAGAAATCTATTGCTTTAATTAAAGGGAATTTTTTTCAGATATTCCATTTTTTTTTAAATGAAAAAGTGATTTCATCTTATAAGAATTTTCACACCAAAGAATTCGATTATGAGCTAAATGGAGTTAGTTAAACGAATGAAGACTTTCCGAGTTTATTTCTTATTAAGGGAACAATACTACACAGGATCAAAAGTTTTCACCCAGAACTCCCAGGGAAAAAGTAAACGGGTGCATAATGTATATCTTTTATATTATATTTATTTCTATTAAATTAATACAGTTAAATAAATATCTAAAAGTAGTATTATAAATTTAAATACAAATAAAATAACACAAAAAATTTCCTTATTTTTGAATGGATATCTTTCTTTTCCCACTTTTGGAGTGTAATGTAGGTTTCAACAATTAATTCGTCTCCCCACCCTCTTTTCCAAAACTCGAAAAATACAAATACATTTCTTTAGTTTTTTTTAATATGTTTTATAAATTAAACGAAATAAAGTATAGAAAACGATGATAATACCAAAATTTGAATAAAGCTAGTTTCTTACATTTATAAACTAAAACTAAATTCTTAAAATGTTAATAAAAGATTGATCTCATCCCTCTGAAACTGTGAAGTTTTCCCAAGGGGAATTCCCCCTCCCCCGTAGTAGAACCTCTGAGTTATAGTGTTAGTCATAATAAAGTGTACTTACGCAGATATCAAATTAAAAAAAAAACTAAAAATCTCAAATAGATATTAATGCAAACAGTTTCAGTGCATGACACCCCTACGCTGTTACAAGCAATATCACTTGAAATTTTAGTTGCAATTCATGCCTTTTTCATTCGAGCTTTAGAGGGAGTTTGCTAGGCGCAAAATGCGGATGCTCCAGCACAATGAAATTTCATGATAAAGTTTTACTTCGCAGTGCGTTCTTAAGGAAACGCTGTTGAAGCTTCTAAAGCACCCTTCCAAAAATTCGTGAACCTAACATGACAACGATGTTCCTCTTGGTTACGTTATTTCGAGAAACTTGAAGTGTTTGTTCCCTGTAAGATATGACGTGAATGTGCGTCTGTTCTGAGTTCAGACAAAATGAATAAAGACAAGAACAAAATGTTGCAATCACCAGCAACATATGTGAGAAAGATTGCACTGAAATCAAATGTATGCGTTTCTGAGTCATAGAAATGTGTTAATCTTGGGAAAACTCGTCTTCATCTTGCACTAAACAAAGGGTTTTTAAAGTTGTAGAGACATTAGGTTGTTGCGACCAATTTCGTTTGTCTGATATCAGAGCAAGCGCAGGAAGTTCATCGTGGCAAGGAGGCAATATTGCGCTGTCGTTGGCAAGCCCTTACGAGTGACAACACGACTTTGCCCAGTTCCACCCCGAATTTTCAAGGACAACACCCCGCGAGGACGGGTCCCAGGATCTCTCACCCCTTTTCTCCTATCATCAAGTCTCTCGAGAGGACTTTCGCACATGGAGCCCCTAATGAAACACATATAAAGCAAGAATATTTTTCGGCAAAACTACGAAAATGTTCATGCAGACAGCCCATTTGCCGCCATTCAACCCAAGTAACAGCAGTTGTGCACGTTCAGTCACTGATAATTCTTCAGCGTTTACTTGAGAATATCGAGACCTCTGTTTGATCTTGTTAAGCTTATAAGATATTTCTCCCTCCTTCTTCGCATGACTTCGTGGTGTAGTGGACGGCACGCTCGCCACGTAACCGAGAGGTCCGTGGTTCAATTCCTGGTGAAGGTGTTGCTCATTTCTCATCTGTCCTGCTTCTAAATAACTTAATAACTCTACAACTGGCTCCCGAACTAAAAAAGTGGTGGATGATGATTCTTTACCACCGGAATTAGGTGATTGAATCAACAAAACCCCAGTCGTCCTTTAAAAGGGGGAGTATATAAGGTATTTCTCCGCCCTTCTTCGCATGACTTTGTGGTGTAGTGGTCAGCACGCTGGGCGCGTATTTCAGAGGTCCGGGGTTGGAGTCCCTGTTCGAGCGCCAAATGTGGGGTTTCACCTATTTATTTCACAGTTCAAAAATCTCAAACCCCACACACTCAAGCGATTATTCACTTATTAGTGTTTAGGGTTTGAGATTTTTGAACTGTGAATTAAATAGGTGAAACCCCACAAGCTTTTAGGATGAAATGAGAAAAAATACTCTAAGATGTCTGTTCATCCCGATTATAGACAATTTATTTTTCGTTTCAATTATTCATATAAAATTGAACTTCGTGAAAATTGCTATTAAATAAATATACTGAAGTGCTATAATAATTACTATTGCTGGTCGTATATAGAGAAGACCGATTCCATTCCTATAACACTGCTTCTCTTTGAATATGAATCGAAAGGATAAATATTCAGTGCAACTGAAAACTTTTTGATCATTGAACAAATCCTCGATTTAAGTTACTTAGCATACTATTCGCATGAGGAAAATACGTCATCTAGAATCCAAATTTTACCGCGACCTGCTATTAAAGCGATTCAGAAATATGCAAATGCGGTGGCATAAACTCGAACTTTGATTAACGCCAGGTAACTCCCAGCGTAATCGCTGCGGCCAATGTTTATAAAATTTCCAGATGCAGCTGGCTCGTGCGGCGCTGGAAATTAGGATCCCTGATCACATGCATAATTCCGCGACAAGGGCATCCCTATTGTTGGGCCTTCGAAATATGTATCCGGAGACAAAGATGATCACCTAAGAGACCGTGCGATTAGCATTGACAGAGCAGCAAGATAGACGGACGCAGAGGAAGGGTGGATATTAGGATTTACCTGGATCGGCCACATCTGCTCGTTCTATTGATCGGCAAGCAGGCGCTTAATGTTTCACGGGATTTGCCGACCTATAGACGTTATTAGAGAGATATTGGAGTCGCAGACTTGTTAATACCTACGTGACTCCTGATGTTCTATGCAAATAGCTGGATCGGCCAACTTGCAGTCACTGCTAAGGGACAACGACTCAAGTAGTGAGTCCCATTAGGGGTTCTCTATATGTCGATAGAAGAACAGATATAGGCTTATCTCGCCCAATAAATGGATGGGGTCTTTGACGAAATCTCGATACCTTAAGCGCCAGCTTTCAGTTCTGGCTGACACAAAAGGCTGACAATAATTAGATTTCGTAACCACTAACTATCATTTCAAAATTATTCATGTCCCTCAGGCGTTCTGTATTAAAAATATTTTGGTTCATCAATTAATTCGATTTTTCTGTTCCTTACAGAAACTTTTCAGATAATGTGGTATTTCTTTATTTGTTTAAAGGACATTAATTTCAGTCACTATTAATTAGAATCGTGGGATGTGGAAATTGATTATAGTGGGAGGCACTATTTTTAACCGAACTTTTAACCTTAGAGCTTCATAAAATTTATTGAGATTTACGATTTTGAATATCGAAAGGATTCCGTTGTATTATAGTGTCACAACATATAATAATCAGCGTTATTTTAACACTCTAAAGTAATACAAAAATAAAAAAAAGGAATTATATTTTAACAGAAGGGCTGAATTCCGTGTCACAAAAAACCACATTTTCTGCTATTTCATAGCTTTTGGAATAACGACTATGTTATTTTCATCAAAATAGCATTATGCCATACCTAAAACACACAGCAATATTATTTTATACCTAATATGTACTTTTATACAGGCATACATACGTTTTTAAGCATGTAGAAAGCCTGAAAAAACGTTTTCTACTAAGTACGCATTATAGAAATAGATTTGAAATGTTCAAGTGATTTATGTAAGTCATTAATACTTGCATTATTATTCTTATATATGATTGCATTCTGCGTTTTTTCACTCGATCAATTATTATTTTCACATTAATTTACTTCTAAATGCTTGAACAGATTAAAAATACATAAAATTGAGTTAGCAAGTAGAGTTTGTATTAGATACTGTTCCAAAACACGGGAAACAGTTTTAAGAGCTAGGAGTAACAAAATGCAGTTTTTTGCCGAAAAGGCTGGGAAAAGAATAAAAAAATTGAATTCTATCTTAAAATTGTCAACTTGTCATACTTGAATTTATATTTGTCGGTTTATATTGAGCTCACTGATAAGCTAAAATCGGAATAGCATTGAGTTGCATATGTTTATTTGCTGTTATGAATAATTACTGTTGTAGCAGTTTAAACGGAACTAGATATTTTGAACTCTTATTTACTTACTAACTGTTTATTCAATTGCATTATTTTATGCACCGAAAACTGTAATTTTGAGTAGAAAAAAACTGTATGTATGTAACCGTATCTATATTTCAGTTAGTAGCGATATTCCGCTGGTGCTGGCGTGCACACAGATGTATTCTTGTAATTTGTTTTGTTAAATATAAAAGTTGTTATGTTGTGAAGGTGACTACTAATCTATTTTACTGAGTGATTTACTTCTCTTCCACTATAACGAACATATGTTATGACCTAGTACTCTAGAGGGATGTGCTCTAGAGAGCATACAATTAATAAGAACTCAATATACTTGTATTACATGCAGTAACAAATAACAACGTAATATGAAAAATAAAAAAAATTTAAATCAATATTGGTAAGAGTGTGAAAAATTTTAATTAAGCTTACTTTTTTGTTTTGCAGTTTAAAGCACTTTTACACACAGCTCTAGATCTAATAATCATATATACATTGTCAATAAAACCTTTTGCTAAATGATGGGCAAAATTATTTAAGGATAATTATTGAACATATGCAGTACTTATGAAAATATGGGTTTCAGTAATTCACTAAAATACTGATTCTTAATCATGATGAAAGTGAGCAACATTTGACAAACTTTTCTGCTCCATTCAGTTTACTAATAATTAAAAAGAAATATAATTCATAATAAAAATATTGTTTATTTCTTGCATGCGGCTTAAATTTCATTAAAGGGATAAATATTAGCTCAGTTTTTATTGAAAACATTTATAACATACTGTATTGTTTATAACTCTTAATTAAACTGTATTGTTTATAACTCTTAATTAACGAAATTCGAATATTAAACCTACACGAAGTTAATTCTGTCAATACAAGGAAACACACGTAGTAACGAATTTTGTACGTAACTGGATTTTGCCGTATTATCAAAAATTCGCGATTTCGTTTCTTATTGAACATACATGAAGCTCTGGTAGAATAGCTAAAATTTGGGAATTGAAAGCAAAATTTTAAACAGATTTACAAGATTAGAGTATAAGATCAAATACAAAAATCTAGAAATATTATTTAAATTATACCTTATCTCTACACTTTTGTTAATTCTGAATGATATCGGCCTTAAAAGCATTATTAAAAATTTATTGGATACCTTTTCATGTTTCAAAACCGAAAGAGAAAATGTAACAAAATATTCACATCAAATGTAATAAATTTCAACTGATATTTTTAACTAATAACTTCTGGTTATATAAACTGTTGCTTTGAAGCATAATACAGTCCAGTCACATTAATGTGACCACCACGTACTTTCCATGTCAGAGTTAAATAACCAATCACAGAAGGCAGGTGGCAGCACAGTGCAGTTGAGCGTATATAAAGGGTGTGTGAGGGCTTCGGAAAACATTTCAATCGTTGGCGTAATGCAGAAACGAAGCGATTTATCCGACTTCCAAAAGGGCATGATCATTGGCTTTCGGGCCAAGGGTGGAAGCATTTCCGAAACGGCTGAGTTTGTGAACTGTTCGCGTGCCGCCGTGGTAAAAGTGTACCGTGCATGGCAAAATGGGACTGTCCAAAATCAGCGACCTGGCAAATGTGGTGCACCACGGGCCATAGATGACAGAGGCGAACGACGGTTGCGGAGATGCGTTCGGGCAGATAGACGGGCTACCGTTGAGCAACTGACCACCAAAATGAACCAAGGGGCTACCAAAAGTGTCTCCCAAAGTACTATTCAGCGAACATTGCTGCGTCTGGGCCTCCGAAGCAGACGCCTGGTTCGTGCACCTATGCTGACTGCTGTTCATCGACGGCGAAGGCTAGAATTTGCACGCCAGTACAGCAGCTGGACGTCCACTGAGTGGCGACAGGTTGCGTTTTCGGATGAATCGCGTTTTATGCTCCATCGGACAGATGGACGTTGGCGTATAAGGCGTGAAACCTCTGAAAGGAACCACCCTGCAACCATTGCCGGAACGGTCCAAGCTGGAGGCGGGAGCATTATGGTCTGGGGAATGTTTTCCTGGCATTCTCTAGGTTCACTGATCATTGTGGAAGGCACAATGGATCAATACAAGTACGCATCTGTCCTTGCGGACCATGTTCACCCCTACATGCGCATTGTTTTTCCTCAGGATGATGGCATCTTCCAGCAGGACAATGCGAGGTGCCATACAGCTGCCAGTGTACGTGCGTGGTTCGAAGAGCACCAGGATGAGTTTACCGTCCTCCCCTGGCCAGCAAACTCACCTGACTTAAACCCAATCGAGCATCTGTGGGACCATCTCGATCGAGTAGTTCGCGCCATGGATCCCCAACCGCGTAATCTAGCGCAGCTGGCCACGGCATTAGAGTCGGCATGGCTCAACATCCCAGAGAACACCTTCAGGGACCTATGTGACTCTCTTCCTGCACGTCTCGCAGCTGTCCGCTCTCCGAAAGGTGGTTATTCTGGCTTTTGACAGATGGTCACATTAATGTGACTGGACTGTGTATTTCATTCTCCCTAAGTGTTGCTTATTACCCATGCACTTCATGAATATTTATTTTTTACGTTCACATATATATGTTTTCACCAATAAGCCAAAAAAGAGGGGTTACTGAAAGCAAATAATATTTATGAAGTATTATTATTTTTCGATAAAAAAAGACTGAGAATGAATTAATTATACAGATTTTTACTTATTTTCTTTCCTGTATTTAATTTTTTTCCATATTTTAAATTCTTCTTTAATAAACTTCATCTGTAATAATGATGTTAATTAATTTTCATGAATATGTATTGTTTAATACACACAATTATAAAAATACATAAGAAATTCAACCTACCTTTACAGCATTCAGAAAAATTTTTCAACGTGCAATTGAAAATTTTGAAATGCTTGTTTTCTTTTCATGTAAATTTTATACACGAAACGAATTCTAGTATCATATGCATTTTATTAGAAAAACTACTTTAAAATTACTAACAGAAGAAATTATTGCATTTTTTCGTGCATGCTCTTGTTGTGTAAGTGATCATTAACGAGAAACCAATTGTTTGAATCTGAGTGAAGACGTAATTGATATCTCATGTTTCTCGCACCGAACAAGCTAATAGCCGACTGCATAGTGGCAACCGCATTAAAAATATCGTTAACGACAATTATCATCATCACCTGGATTTGGTCGAATGGGTATCATGATTCTTTGTAGCCATCCTTCAAGGAGGACGTAAAGAATTATCGCATTCCTCGTACGTACTCTTGTGTTGTAAATGTTTAACACATCGATTTAACATGAAACCAGATCCGTGGTTCCACACACTGCAAGTATATAACTGATTTTTCACATTTACGGCTCCGAAAAGCTAAATATTTCTACAGTGAGAGACAAAACTATTATTGACAGAGCTCGAAAGAATATGTTTACTGTAACATTTCTGAAATATTTTGCAGCTCTAACTTTCTAGAAACTTGTGTCTTAATATTTAAAAAATACGTCATTTGTATAATTTCTTTCCTATTCTTTCATGAGCCAAATTATATTAATTAAATTAATTAACTGCTTAGGACAAGGACTTTTTTTTGTAAAGCTAGTATAGATGCAATTATCATTTATCGTTGCTTGGAAATGGGAACTCATTTTTCGATTAGGTTGAGCACCATCTATTTAACTAAATAATAATAGAGTTTTCTTATGGAAAGATGATTTTTATTTAAGCGTTATATTGTTTTACAGGTAAGGAGCAAGCATTTTAAAATATGTCATTTTCAAATTTGCAAGTTGCCGCTTCATGTGGCATAAAACTGTTCATAACAAGTTACTTATATGTTTTATTCTAAAATTTCCATCTTGCAGTGGGACCATCCTGTCATTTATATTTTAATAGTTTATGAAAACTGAAAGAAATTACTGACAAATTTTTCATTTTCATGTATTTTTCCTTTAACGGCCCTTATTAACAGTAATTTTATAATTATGGAGAAACTAAAGGCAAAATAACTGAATAATGTGGAGAAATAGAAAATCAATTTTAATTTATAATATTTACACATTAATGGATTCTCGATTGTAAAAAAACAACGAGAAGACAGAAAAAGAAGAAGTAAATCTGGAAAAGTAATCTTTGCTATTACAGTAGAATTCCAGAAATCCGCAATGCTTCGGACCAGAGGTTGTGCGGATTTTAGGATTTTGCGGATTTCAGGACAGAAAATGTAAATCATAATATTCAGACTAAAAGTGCAGCATAAATAAGACATATTAGATACATTATTATATTACTCTATTATGTGCATACATATACTATTATTCATTTATATTAGTGATTACAGGGAATATTTTAAAGCATTAAGGACATATACAATAAAGACACATAAAAATAAGGGATATTAATGAAGCGTAAAATATTTCATTTTTTTTACATGTTTCAAACATTTTTCTGATAGAAGTTTGTTTTAAAACTTTAGGGTGCTCTAGAGTAAGTTTTTTTTTTTTGTAAATTCTATAGAGTCATAATCTCTGCTCTGTGATACAGCTCTGTTGTTCCAAATATTTTAGGTATTTTTCACCATGTTCCAAATCCTTTTTAAAAGGTATTTTCTCACTCCTATCAAATTCACTGTGTCGATGTCGGAATCGTTTTCTTGCTGTGGCGAGTTCAAAACAGAGCGAATGATTTCATTATCCGTCATCGGATATGCCAGTGTTGGCTCATCTGAATGCATCATTCGTATTAAAAACCTCTTCTGGGCTAAGAATTTTTCTGCCACTAACACAGAATCATTATTATTCGGTAATTATGACGTCATTATTAGATAAATATTTTTCCTTCCGTATTTCATTCTCCATGTTGCGGTTTCTGAAACCTGCAAATTGAATGTTTATATTTTGAGAGGCCAATGCGGATTTCAGGAGTTGGCGGATTTCAGGTCGGCGGATTTTCGGTATTTGACTGTAATAAGATATCATCAAATATAAGCACATTAATTCTGCCACCAAATTCGTACTGTCTGTGATTATTTCTCAGATTATAAAAAATGAGTTATGGACTTGCATTTTGTAACAAACTTAAGTCCGTCTCATCCGTTAAATTCCAACTGTCATAGACTATGTACATTCTCTGATGTGCCTTTAGTGTCATATCTTCTCGTCATTTTAGGCAAATAATATTTCAGACATATAAATGCAATGTTTAAACATATGAATGTAATAAAGTACTCTTCTCACCTTCACGCGTGCTTGTCACCTTATGCTATGCATACACAAGTTGGAAACATTGAGTACCATTTCCAAAAATAGTAATGAAACAAAAAAAATTAAATGTAATGTAAATGTTAGAAGAGAAGAGCTATTGGTCTGTTAGAACGAAAATAGATTTTCTTATACGTTGAATAGAATACATTTTCTTATACGTTGAATAGAATACATTTTCTTATACGTTTAATAGAACTAGATGTTTGGTTCAACTGCAGTTGTTATATCCAAAATGTAAATCTATACGTTGACTAAATCTTTGACTCATTATATTATAATTATTGTAAAATATTATTATCATTTTTATTTAATCCTTTATATACAAAAAAGAGTATGAAACAAAATTTAAAGAAGATTGTGGCAGTTTAAACAGCAGAAAGGGAAGTTCTTTTTTCAGGAATACTACTTTAGAAACCTATCACTACTCAAATGCAATATCATAATTGCTGTTATTTTGTTTCAAACAACTGATGTTCTAAAGTATTTCTCCCGCCTTATTAGCATGCCCTCGGGGTGCAGTGGTCAGCACGCTCGGCGCGTAGGTCCGTAGGACATTGCTCATTCTTCCCACCTCCTACTACAAAATATCCTAATAACTCTACAGTGGCGCGCAAACTAAAAAAAGGTAGGATTTGGCGATTGGGACCCGTGATCCCCAGTTACCCTTTAAAAGGGGAGTATATAAGATATTTCTCCCGCTATCTTAGCATGCCTTCGTGGTGTAGTGGTCAGCACGCTCGGCGCGTATTCGAGAGGTCCGTGGTTCGAGTCCCGGCGAGGGTATTGCTCATTTTTCATCTCTCCTGCTTTCAAAAAAATATACCTAATGTCTCTACAATGTAAATATTTGAAGTACCTAAGCAGCTATTAATACACTTTATGAAAGTCATTATTATCTGCATTCAGTAAAACACACTTCTTTTCAATGAATATTTTTAAAATATGCTTATACAGTAATGAACATTCAGTTTGTTCACCTCAGAAAAGAAAACATTAAATCATAACTGTAACCTCTCTGCATCTCTTTGGTATCCATTGCGTTGTCTAACAAGCAGATACGTTCTTGAAAAATGTGTTTATCATTCATGCCTCTATGTCACTAGACAATTTCAAAAGCAAAATAGGATAATAATAAATTTTGCCAGAAATGTTGAAGATTTTTATTGTAAACACAATTTAATTTTATTCCATTTTATGGTAAATTGTGCATAATTTTGCAACAAACAAAGCCATGAAACTACCAACTATGCATGGAAAAAAGCTTTCATCGAATGATATGAAGTTAGCTTGTTTTCTCAATATTAGTATGATTTTCTCAAGATCTGCATCAGTTTTGACAGTCATTAATGTGAATGATTATCAAGACGCAAGACGCAAGAGAAGTGTGTGCAGTGAATGGAGTGAAACGTGTACAGTGAATGATTGTGTTTCACAAAAGTTGCTACATAAGAACTAGGTATTTCTTTTGCTATCATTGATGGAATTCAAGTTATTCAAGGAAGTGTTTGTTCACTGTCATACAAATGTATTATTAGAAATACAAACTTCTGGGCTAATTTGGAGCATTTTCCGACTAGTATAATTAGATAATGCCTTTATTAGATAATGCCTTCAATTATAGTTTGATGGTTCTTCCGATGATTTTTTTAAGATACGCTTTTGAAACTGATATAAAACACAATAAAAGATCATCATAACTCTTTTGTAAATAAGCATTCATCTTTTAGTCGTTTACTGTAGACTGCCTTAAGGTAAGTATGTCATCTTGTAGAAATATTAGTCACTAAAAAAAGATAAAACGAATATTAATAGTAATCTTCGTGCTTTTAAAGCTAAGTCTAGCCAAGTTAACTTAAATACGTAACTAATATAAACACAATTCAAACGCTGTCATTTAAAATTACACTCTACGTGGAAGATAAATATGTTTGAAGTGCACTTTGAAAATTTTACACATTAACGTACATTAAATTTTGCTTTCCAAGGCCTAAAAAAGTGATTTTCAATCACAATCAAATTTTGCAGAATAAACAGAAAAGTAAACCACGCCCTTCTACTTCAATCAGGAAACAAACTGCCTGTCGTTTTCTTAATGTATATTACATTCCATAATTGCGAAAAAACGGAAAACAAAATTTTGTTGTACCTATCATCTCACGTAACAATAATTAATTTACAGATTCTGATAAGTTTAGTTAATCTTTGAGAACAACGTGCAACGAATAAAAAAATAGGTACACAAAAAAGAATATCTCTGCGGTAAATTCGTGGCCATATCTCGCGTTCGATAATAACGTTCACAACACCGGAAATTGAATCTATGTTGTAAGGTGTTTTCTTTTACCGTTAGAGGCGTCTCAGTTGTTTGCACTTTCACTATCTGCTAGTCGGGAACTGACGTTGAAAAATAGGAGCTCGAAATAAAACCTAAAACATAGGACTTATACCGCGTCACATTTTTATAAAGTGACTTTATTTTATTTTACTTAAAACGACTCCTCATTTTATTTTCGAAAGCCATGCACAAAAGAAATGTTTTTATTCGGAGCATTTCGTCTAAGAGGAAGAACTGCGATTTCGGAAATGTTCGAGAAAAACTGAGTGCTGCTAAATATAGCCTATCGCCGACGGACTGATGCGAAAAATGAAGGAGCATAAGAAATTCTTTTTAATGCATTCAGGGAGATCTACACCAATTATTTACATTTTTTTAAATTCATCTAGTCAAAGAACTTGCAAAGAGGTCTAAAACTATTCTTTCTCTATTTTTAAACATAAATTTCAATATTGTTCTACTATATAAGTCATGGTATAAGTCTTGAAATCAACACGAAACCTAAATCATTCATATTGATAACTAAAATGTAAAAGAATTATCTTATGTCTACAAAAGTTTCCCCAATTAATGATTCCAACATCAAAATCTGCTTCAAATGTACCAAAACATTATGTAGTATTATTATCAAACTTAAGAGCTAACCAAATATTCACCTACCTTGCCTCTGTTATGAATCTAGCTTTGAGAAATACATTAACCAGCATCAGAAGCACGTTATTACCGGAGAACTTAATACTATTGAAAACCAACAAATTAAGGAATTCATGAAATTCGACGCCAAGTTTAGAATTTATAGAATAGAATTTGTTTACAATTAAGATTATTTGTCGTTGCATAAAATATTTGCATGTGGTTTTGTTTTCGAGTATTGGATTGTTATTCTTGCAAATTTTGTTTTTGAACTCGATCTGCTCAAAACAATTTTTAAAATTTGTCTGTTATTTCGTAAACGTTTTTAATTGGTCTATATCTTTGTTGATATAATTTTGTAGTTTTTACACTGCTTACTTGCGCCTCTAAAGGTTGGCCTGATAAAGACACAGATTGCTTTTATTTTTTTTTAAGTATTTCTCACGCCTACTTCACATGAACCTTCGTGGTGTAGTGGTCCGCACGCTGGAAGCTTAACCCAGAGGTCCGTGGTTCGATTCCCGGGAAAGGCGGTGCTCATTTTTCATGTCTCCTGCTTCGAAATAACCTAATGTCTCTACAAGTGGCGCCCGAACTAAAAAGTGGTGGATGATGGTTCTCTGCCACCACGATTTGGCGATTGGGGCCTCTAATCTCCAGTCAGCCTTTATAAAGGGGAGCATATAAGGTATTTCTCCCGCCGTCTTCGTGGTGTAGTGGTCAGCACGTTGGATGCGTAACCCCGAGGTCCGTGGTTCGATTCCCAGCGAAGGCGCTGCTAATTTTTCATGTCTCCTGCTTCGAAATAACCTAATGTATCTACAATCTTTTTAAGATTATTTTTAAATTTTAAACTTTAATTTTTACCTTTGTAGGTTCAGGAACAGCCTGTCTTATGTGTTTACTTCTTTCACTGCACAACCCCCTGATGACGATGTAGCGAAAAATGTAAATTGCATAAATTCCATTTTTTGCTTTTGGCATATTTTACCGTCTTATTTCTTGCCGTTTGCCACTGTGCCTCTAGTTTTTTTTTGTTTTGTTTTGTTTTTACATGTGATTCATTCAAAATTAAATATGGGAATCAATTTTAACCGTTTTTCTAAATTTTATTTTAAATTATTACCACTACTTATTGCTGCTATCATCCCGCAGCTGGGTTTTGAACTGCGTTTTACTCAGTACATATGTATAGATTTAATATAATTACTTACTTTACCAGAAAGAAACCAAAAACAAAACGTGATTATATTTTTGAATTGCATACCCAAAATTTTAAATTACTTTAAAAAGTGGTAGTTAATTACAACAAGGCAACATTTCATGCTAAACTGAAAGCAAAAGTCATTTCAAATAATATGCAAAAAGTAACTGAATTAACTTAGTTAAACTCCTTCATGAATCTCTCGTTTATTTTCATGTATTAAAGAGTTTAAAATTTAGGAATGTCAAGTAACAAGCCAATTAATTTCTTCAAAAGTGTCATAATGAATATAATGACATCTTTATAGGTTTTAAAAAATCACTTATGTTTCTTTCTAAAACAAATTCGGTTATCAATGGATTACTTTTAGCTCGTCATTAAAATGATATATTGCTAGAAAATCGGAATGAAGAAATTTAACCTAAAGTGTAATACATCTTTTGAACAGGGCAATTTTCTTTAAATGGTTAACTCTAAGTTCATATGTGTTGCAGTTTTTTCGCGAAATAGCAACTGTATAATATTTATTAACTTCGGCTTAAAATTGCAGCATAAAGATGCTAATTGTATAAAGATTTTTACTTGGATCCTGTCTTAAATTCATTACTGATATAGTCTTTTGAAGCAGTATTATCCATATAATGCATTCAAATTATTTTTAAGGCAATTATATGAATTAAATAAATTAAATTATATGAAATAATTTTATTTTCTTTCCAAATTTCTAGTCAACATGAGCCAAGTAATTCTAGAAAATTGTCTAAACTTGATTATTAAGTATTGAATTTCAATCTAAGATACATCAAAACCCATTTTTACGATATGCTTGTATTCATCTATCAATTTCCCCAAAATCACAAGAAAACTATTTAAATATGTTAACTAATTGTAAGCGTTGTAATGATTTCACCAGCAAGAATTACCGTGCTAGGTATTCTTTAGTATTTTAATAAGTTTCGTTTTATTTAACACATCTTACAGTATATCTATTTCTTAAGTTAAAACTTCAATACACCCTTAACTTAATGTAACTTAAAAACCTATGTAATAACATGGAAAACGGAATTTGATTTCTTTGCTGCGTTTTAACAGGCACTCTCTTTTTCATAGGTCTGTTAATTTGATTAAAAGTATCTCTTCATTTACGATCATATTTTTAAGCGAAATGTTCAGCTGCCGTTATTATATAAGAATATATCAGTTAAAGTAAAATATATAAAATCTTAACTATAAATTCACTTTTATTTAGTGATCAAAAATATTAGTCTCAAGTTCCTTTAACATTTCTAAAGAATAGAACACATATGTATAACCTGATAGAGTAACGTAATTCCCACAAAACTAAATAACATTTCGCTCTTTCTTATGGAAGGCTAGAGGGAAAGTAGCAATAAATATACGTGACAGCCCCTTTTAAATGTACAGCAGGGAGACAGTGGCCTAAGAGAAACAGAACCAAGAAAAATTCTCTCCCGCAACTCGCTCGATGAGCAACAACAGATGGTTCTGTTCCTCTGATTTCAGCAAGCTCCTGATCTACTTCTTATTTGTTACAAGCTACTATGTTTCGGTCTAGTTACCTGCCTCTGAAAACTCTGCATACGCAATCATATTCGATCAATGAGACGATACTCACTGTTTAAGTCTATGGATGGTTTTGTGAATCTCATCCAATTCAAATTAAGGAAACAATTTGCGACGCGGTTGCCGGCTTTTCTCATTCGAAATGAAGTCCTCGAGCTTGTTTGTTAATAATACGCTTTACGATAACATGCATTGCTACTCTTCAGTTCTGGATTAAATTGGATTCTATAAATAAAAGACTTAGTTTGGAATATATAGTTCATTTTACAATTGTTTCTCTAGGATGCACGAGGCATCCAACTTCACCATGCGTATTAAATAAATCGACAGAACTCCATGGTATACGATGGGATTTCATTGACTTCTGTATCTCCGTTCAGGTCAGTAGTTATTAGACTCGCTCTCGCCAACAATATTTATCATAGTTTGATAGTAATGAGGTACACTGTGCTCTAAAAGATAGGCTATTTAACAGCATTTTAATGAACGTTATAAAGTATTATTAAACGCGTGATGTAGTTACTCCTACGTAGTGTAAAATAATTCATGCTACACTGTAAATAAAATTTAGAACAAGGAACTAAATCTTAGAAGTTTATTACGAAACTTTGTCAGAGGAGTCAAAATAAACAATTCTAAATAAATCATAATGCTTAAATCTACTTTCATAAGAGCAAATGTATTATCTTAAGCACTTTTTATAATATTCTAAATAAAATATAATATTCGGTTTCTATAAATAAATTTAAAATTAAATCTATTTTTATAAAAATTTATTAGCTAAAAGTAGTATTTTATTCACTAAGTTATGACTATAGGTTCTATATTTAGGAAAGGAATTCAAATTCTAAGATGATTTCTACATTTGAAAAACAAACTGAAAATGCATTATGTAACTGATAGTCTTCTAAATGAAGTTATATGTATGATATAGTTAAAAAGTAAAAATAAATGAAAGCAGCTATGCGAATATATAACTTTGTTTTGTAACTCCTTAGTAAAATACATTCTTAATATTTTAAGACAGCAATACTTCAAAGTTGTTCATAACTTTCAAATACTGAGAAAGAAAATAATACATTCGCTGAATTTCTGATTTTAGCATTCTTTCAAGTAATACATGTCGATTATTAGTCATGTTGCATTATAAGAGAAAACAATACACTTATTAACATTTCGCTCTTTCTTATGGAAGGCTAGAGGGAAAGTAGCAATAAATATACGTGACAGCCCCTTTTAAATGTACAGCAGGGAAACAGTGGCCTAAGAGAAACAGAACCAAGAAAAATTCTCTCCCGCAACTTATTTACAAATTAAATAAAGTAACTTTAGAATATAAAGTAAATTTAGGTAATAGGTTTTCTTTTGTGGTTTAATAGACTCGGATATAATTATGCTTTTACTCATTTCACATTACCTTTTATAATAGGTAAGGCAAATTTAATAGTAATCCATAATTCATAATAAAAGGCGCTTATATGTGCATGAATAAAACATGTTATGTCAATTAAATTATTAAATGTAAGATAATATACATTCTAAAATCAATACAAATTTAATTTTAATACTCTAAAGCATTCTAAAAGCACCTACTTCGTCTACTATGTTACTAATGTAAATAATTCCGTTCTTCGTTTTTCGCTTGATAAAAGCGATATTTTTATTTATTGATCATAACACGCATTAATATAAAAATATTCCGCTTCGGGTAATAAGCACATAAATCTTTTAACTTTCTAAACTTATTGCAAAGGCAGAGAAATAAATATTACATAATATATTAATGGTAAGGACTTTTAAATTTCTGTTACAGAATTCAAAATAATTAAAATAATTTAAATACTGCGTATTATTTATTCTAAAGTGAATTTTTATTAAATTAGAATTTACACTTTAAATACGTTAACGAATATAACTGACGAACATTCATTTTAGCATTTCGTGATTCAAATGTGCATTCTGTAAATAGTTAGAGCCTCTTTAAAAATTCTATAAAATAAGGGTATTATACGGTATGTGTTTTGCCAACAGATATTATTTTGAATTATACATACTATTGTATATTATTATACAATGCACGGTCAATAGCAACTTCATTTAAAAAATTTATTAGTACAATTTATTAGTATTACTTACAAACAGAAATAGGTGAAATATTTTTTTTGTAAAACTCCACTTTAAAGTCTTTTTTTTAGAACCTGATATTGGTACACTTCCTTTCACTGCAATATCTTCCTTAATTTCTATGAGAAACTACAGTGGTCCATTAGTGTAGAAAAAGAATAAATCAAACCTAATTTGATGTGAATATTTGGATTAGGAAAATAACAAAATAACTTTCATTTCGGGAATAAACTGAAAAATTTTTTAAATGGTGAGAAGATGATGTGCGAAAAAACTTTTAAAAACAAAGACACTGATGTTGACGGCTCCGTCATGTAGAATGAAAAATTGTCTTCCGAAGCCTTTCAACTAACGATATCTTAGAATAAAATATGAGGAAAAAACGCCCAAATTATGCCAATAAATATTATTTGAGAAACCGATCATTACCAGGCTAAAACTCTACGTTCATTTTTTATGTACATTTATGAAGAAACGGAGTGGATTTTTCTTCCATTTCCATGAAATTCCAGCAGAAGACCCATTAAGTCGTTAGACACAGTCTAAGTGCTTCCCCTCCCTCACCCCGTCACATCTGCCAGGTTCCAGGGATCTTGGATTACATATTCTTTGAGCACATTAAAATACGCCTTAAAATGTCGAAAGGAGAGGGTGTCACACCAAATAGAAACGGAGAGAGCAGAGGCTCAAAGTAACGTCCCGCGGTGGCTCATTAACGAAAAGTAATATTCCATACGTTCCCAGAAATATGTGTACCTTTCTGAAAGCCGTGATTGGCAGTCAAAATGTAAGGTATTTTCATTAGACAGAAAATAAATGTGTGCAAGGTATATACATTTGTAGATCTGCTATATTCCTGTATATTTAAAGACATATTTTTAAAAGATAACGGCTGGAAAAAATTTCACCCTTGTCCCATGCTAAATTAACACCATTATTCTCAGCTAGGATATCCCAAATGACGTCAAAGCAAAAAAGATTAATTATCTAAAGAGTATTTATAATTATTGTTTGCAACTGATTGAGCAGTCCTAAGGGTTTAAGCTGATTAAGTACAGTTGTTTGATTTTCAAAATTGAAAGATTTTGAAAATTGTATTATTTCTTATTTGAAGCTGTAAATAGCACAAACGATAACACTTTTATATTATTAAAGAATATTTCTGAGAAAGAGTAATTTTATTGAATGCTGAGATCGGAAAAGTGCTGTTTTGAACTCTTACAGGAGAATAGCAAACCCCTTCAACTGATTCAAACGCTTTCTAATGTTATCTCATTATCCCCTTATGTTTCTCAAAAGGTTCTATATAAGATACTCTTACCATTTATGCACGGATTGTGTATCTATCTTCCTTTGTAGTTCTGATTCATTCAAAAATGTGTAATTATGTAAAAAGGTAAACTTATACCCTTTCTGATCTCATTGGTTCAAATTAATGGAAGATGTTAGAAATAATCAATTTTAATTGTTACATCTCACAATTACAAATTCAACCTTTGTGAAGGAAGTCATGGACCAAATTATATAAAACTACAATATATATGCATTTAATAATTCCCCAAAATATCTGTCTCAGAGGAAAGTTTAGACTGAAATTCATTTCCATGTTGCCACCTAAAGTGCGATATGCATAGCTCACATCCACTACTTTTACCCTTGTCAGGCTGATATGAGAGAAAATGGTCTCTTCATTTCTAACTCCGCAGTTTTCAATTTCTTAAATTCTCGGTTGTCTTTTTAAATCACCATTTTCTTCACACTTTAAAATATTATGTTGTTTAATATTGACTGACGTTATTATTGCGCTGCCAATTCGAATTTTACTTTGCTGTCAAGATTGCTCTGTCTTTACAAACCACGATTTAAATTGCAAATCCTTCGTAGCAAGCTGTTTTTATTGCACGTCGATTTTTGTTTGCAGAAGAAACGGCAACAGGCAAACAGGAACGGACATCAAATTGAAATCGTATGCCTTGTTAAGCATTTATAAAAGGGCTGTTATTTTTACCGCAGTTTTTGTAATCCTATCATTTTATATTAGTTCATAACTACACGGAGTTTTAGAAAATGCTACTACCCTACTGTTAAGTATAATTTCATTCGCTTTTAACAAAAGATACTTAGAGCAAGAAAGCTTTAAAGACCTTTCTCAGAAACATTATCAGTATTTTTAATCAAGTAGTATTTGAAGCATAAATCATATTTTTTCTAGGATTTGTAAAATGCTAGTGAAATGTGTAAAATGCTAGTGCTTGCTACTTGTTTAATAAAATTAAGTAGTAGTTATTTCAATCTTCATCTTCGTTTAAATTAATAAAGTGAATAATTTTGACAATAATATGGCTACAATTTTCAATAATATGGCTACAATTTAGCTAATGCATTTCAACACAATGCTGTAATAATACCAAAGAAGAAAAACATTTGTTATGATTAAAGAATTGCTTTAAATCTAATATAATAAATGTTAATCTTTTTTGATCAAAATGAACTTCTGATAAAACTGATAATACGATTTCTGATAAAACTGGTACATACAAACACAGTCTCTTTTTCTTACAACTTGCATAATTTAGGTTTGCAACAACGTGATTAACAATGACAATAATTAGCCTTCAATTTAGTATATTAGAAACAGTTTCACGTGGTCATATTGGGCCATCAGAAAGTTGTCAATATAAATGTTAATTGAAATTACTTTAATCCAAAGGCTCAGGTTCTCTGTGTTACTTGAAAATCATCTTTCAGTTCTAAATGAAGCTTAAAAATCTCTCTCTGACTTCGATTTGAGCCCAAAATTTTACACTAAGCATGGTCTGGTTGCACTTGAATAATGCTACCAAAATTGGCAAAACGTTTCAGATAAATTTTCTTAAATATGTAATTCGGATGATTCGAGCTTGCCTATGTGACTGCTCTCTGAAAAGCAGCTACAGCTGTTTTCCAGAGAAGAGAAGTCCCTCTCAAGATTATTTGTTATATGGAGCTTATATCTTGATTTTCGTGAAAAAAATTAAACAAATTATCATACTTAAGAAGGAATACAGGAATGTTTCTTAGAAACTCTCTTTTATTCTGAAAATTATTTTCAAAGATCAGCTGGTCTAACATCATGAGAATTTTATTGAAATTTCTCCTTCCATGACATAAAAATTTGAAGCATCTGAATCTTCTCGTATTATGAATTGACATTAAATGATTTATTCGAAATACAGAGCTTAACTTAATATTTAAAAATGTATGTCAAAGTTTGCGGACGCTTTGAATGCCTGACTGAAATACCACTAAGATGTTAAATGAAGCATTTTCAAATTGTTTACTTGAACTTTCCATTTTATATTTATTTTAAGAAGCTATAGGTGTTAGTTGTTTAAAAAACTAAATTTATGTAACTGTTAGTTGCTTTAAAATTTTGCAGTTTTAATCTTTGATAATTTAAATGACAATTCAATAGTCTTACTATTTAAAATGAGTGTATACAATTAGAAAACTATCTCATGAACTCGAAAAACATCATTACAAACTACTAAAGTATGTTTTCGCATACATTTTAATAAAAGTTATGCTGCCAAAATTGTACTAAATTTCATTAGTTTATTGTTTCATAAGTTACCATACTAACAGTCTCATTCCCATGAAGATGTTCTACATACGTCATTTCTTTGCAAGATTAAAAAATTTTAAATGTTTGAAGATTTTTATCCTTTCACATTAAATCAGTCCTTAATACTGTGAGTCGAAAAGATTGCTCAAAATGAATAATCTTTCATCAGTGTGAATTGCATGGAAAATTTAAACCTTTTTTAATGGTATTTAATGCCAGTATCAAGTAGTTTACTATATTTTATAGAACATCTGAGGATTTGTATTTGTTGTAAACGACATCACTGAAACACTAATAAGAGTTATTCAGAATTGTTTTCCATAAGCCGAAGAAGCATGAGCCAAGTATTAAGGAAACATGAGCTTGGTTACGTATAGCAGAAGACATATGTAACGCGCGTATGAGTCAGTTTCCTAAGAAATTCCTTCCACGAAGGCATCTCTTTCCTGAGGCAGATAGCACTCGTACGCTTTGCAGTAATTAAATAAGCCAAACCAAAACCATATAGCATATTAATGATGCGTGTTTTATAATAGGCTACGGATGCTATTTTCTAATAAATTTGAGGTGTTATTACTATCAAAACATAATAATGTAAGAATATTTGTTAATGCGCATGAGTTATAAGTATCGTATTTAATTCTGCTTGAATGCTTTCTCTACAATTTCATCTTAATTGGAATTTTCCAGATTTACTATTAAGCGAGTAAAATTGCCCAAGACTGAACAAATTTATTGCCTTAGATTTATTTCGCGTTTGCAGATTCCTTCGATGATGTTTCAATTCTGGAACAATGCAGTTTAATTTAAGGTATTAAGGAAATTCTCAAAAAACATGCAATAGTAACCGAGATAATATTTAAAGAATTTTGCTGTCTAAATATCATGCAGCTAATTCAGCATGTAAATAAAGTAAAAGAAATTACTTTTTATTCTTTTTCTGTTAAAGAACAATTTAATCCCATCTTAGTTTAAAAAAAACTAAAATTCCTTCTTGCTGACGAAATGAGAAATTACTTACGTTTAAGCTAATTTTAACAGAAAACGTATTTCAAATTTTTAAGAAGAAAAATTTACTAGCCTGAAAGTAATTCGTGCATATTTAAATTTTCTATCATACGACTTAATAACATGTTATTTCCTCCTATGTGCTTTTTCTCTTAGTGTTTCAAAGTATGTACCTTTGAACTACTTAATTTTAGTTATTCACTAGTTTCTCCATCTTTGAGTTAAGATTCCGTGTTCAAAAGGAAAATAGCGAACTAGGAGAACAAAATGGCGAATGAATTTTGGGATTTTATGAAAAATACATTTATTTCAAACATTATGCTTGCAATCAGTAAAATAGTAAATGACTATGTCGCTGGCTATTTTGATAGTGCATGCTAGAATATTATTTGAAATAAATTTAATTTCTTTTATTAATAAACATTACATAATGCTGATGGTTTTAAAAAACAGCGAAAGAAAGACATTTTTTACGTATAAATGTAGCATATTTAAAAGTTCTGCTTTCTTTCAAGTCTTGAAAATTCCTGAATATAAGATTACAAGCTTATAAACTTCAAAATCTCTTGATTTTGATCTTTAATAATTTCTAATCAGATGCAAGATTAGTAAAGTCATCCAAAATGCTTGTAGCTCAGATATCAAAAGCTGTGCACATGATCACGGATCATGAACTTTCAAACACGTACGGGCTTCATTAAGTGGACGTTTTACACATCATTAACCTTTTCTCCATCATTAAAGTTCACCTCATTTGCAAAGACAAAATATTCATGGAGAAAACGCAGAGGTTCTGAGTGCACAAATGCATTATTGCGAATTAAGGAAACGTTGCCAGTCCTGTAGTAAAAATGCAATGAAAAAGCAATAAGTTGCTTACGCATCACATACGATGTAAGAAATATTAAAATCGAGGCACAAAATCTGTATCTTCTTAGAAGGAAAGATAAGAATGAAGGTTAAATCTGTATTTTTCATTTCCTCCATCAAATAAATATTCTTATTTACTTTAACTGAGGGGAAAATACATTTTCTGCATTCTTGCTCTGACGGTTATGTGTCCGAGTTTTATCTTGAGATTATTCTTTAAAAGCTTCAACATTTGTAGCACGCATGAAAAGATATTGGTTTGGTAAAAAACTGTGGTATACAAAAAAGTCGAAAAATGTTTTTGGAAAAATGAAAAATACATTTTTTTGGTGTTCCGCTTCTTACGCACCATGGATTTCTTTGACTAGTTTGTGCTCACAGAAAAAAAAGCTGGTACTTTAAAATATATTCTTTAGAACATGTAAATCGTAACGCAATCCTCTCTTTTGTTATAAGGAAGTCGGTGCTCGTACTTCGTGATTGCGCTATTCAAAGCTCTCCACAGAAAATGCGGCATGAAAGAAACAAGCTTCTTTTAAGTGTATGAGGCAATAAGTAGGATCCATATAGAAACAAATCAACCTTTGAAATCTGACAAAGGGCTAACGCTTCAATTGATGATTGAGCCAAATTACCCTTTGAAGCTTTTGTAGAAGTGTATCAAAAGATAACTTTGGAAGATGAGAGGAGAGCTGTGGTTGCTCATTTCCAGAGTGCGTTTAAAAGTTCAAAAGTGGTTTATCGAACCACCACCCAGATTATGAAGCCAGACTAGTATTCTTTAGGTATCTGCGTTTATGATAAAGGTGAGTTTCATTCCTTTGATGTGACGAAATTTGTTAAGGAATGAAGAACAGTCCAATCGGTCTGAGGCGAGTCTTTTCCACTTGATAGCAAAGTTTTGGCTACAGCGGTAGCGTATAAAGGCGGAGCATATTGATGTACTAGAGACAGTTCTTATTAAAGTTCATCTTTGACACGAGTACTTATCTCAGCGCAATATTCTTGCTAGTCGGCAAATCCTTTGATGTACCGCTATTTGCCGACGAGTTTTCCGCGAGAGTATCTCTTTATCTTTGTGATTAGGAAAGAATTTGTTCAATTCTCTAAATGGTTTCGATCCGAAGGAGAGACCGCCCGAAAAAAAGGAAAAAAGGAAAAAAAGAGCACCACATTGCTATCGCGACAAAGAAAGATATTCCATATCGAGTGAAATGTTGCGGATTTTTCTTTTACCTCCAGCTCTCGGTCTGCCAGCAAAGTAATGACTTGCAAGAAATGCTTGCATTCAAATTTGGAAAGCTGCTTGTTAAAGTTGAGAGCAGTAAAGCTCTTATTGTTTGTTCCCACGAGCAAAGACAGGCCCTTTTTTAATAGATTTTCCGTTAGTCCCACGATGGGTAACAACTATACAAAGGAATGCTTTCCGGTTTACTTTCGCCTATTTTTGTAGCAAGTTGCTTCAGATTTCCACCATTCCCGCCGTCATGATTAAGTTTGAAATACAAATGCTGGCTCATCTCTGGAGAGGATACGTCAAATCCGCATCCTATAAAACTTAAACAGGCTGTTTTTATTTTGCATATATGCTTGATCATTACTGTTATTTACATCTACCTGCATCCAAATGGTATATTATTTTGCGCAACAGTAGCTCGAACAATGTTAAAATTTGGTTCACACAGATTGTTCAAAGTAATGAGTTATCTCCCCCTCCCGCCCTTTTTCAACATTTTCGTTTTTCCTTTTATAACCATGGATAATAAAAATATTCTAAATGGAATCTGTTGGATTTTCAGGTATTTATTTAATAAAAAACATTAAAAAATCCACGCTAAAACATGTATTAATTTTTATAGCATCGCTAACAATAAAAAATTCAAAGCGTCGGTTAATGATAGCCGTTTTGTGTTAATGTCAGTCAATTAACTAAGTACAAATATATATTACTGAAAGAAAATAGTATTTAAATGCTTAGAAACTCCTTAAGCAGGATATTTTGTACTTTAAGTCGTTTACATTTAGCTAAATTTATAGAAGTAATGTTTTGCAATAATGGGCAAAAAAACAACATATGCTGTAATTCGAAAATTAGTAATCAGAATTACTAAGTAACGTCACCAATTTTTGTTCTCAATTTTCATCTGCTTTCGAATTAAGCTCAGTTGAAGTGTCTGCTGTTAATATATCAGTGCTAGCTATTCCTCGCATCGATAATAGAGAATTATTACACAATTAGTACACATAGAATTATTATACAGTGGCACTGAAACAATCCTTTCCAAACATTATTCTAATAATTAAAGGTCTGCTAGAATTTAGAAAGTTATAAAAATATGAATTTGGAATGCTATTTAATTTCTTAATTAAACGAAAAGCCTTTAAAAATAGTGCAAATCACTTTTTTAAACTGATTACGATATACTACAAGTAAATATATATACTATCGAAAGCTGAGTAACTGAAAGTTCAAATGAATGAAAAAATTTTTGTTTTGCACCAAGTATTTTTCTAGTAACACAAAAATATCATGTAGTTTAATTACCTTATTAATATTCTTATTCATCATTTGTTCTAAAATAAAGCTTATGTGTGTGCATGCATGTATCTACTTCAGCATAAATGAGAAAGATTTACATTTTTGTTACTCGAGTATCTGTCAAGTTCAACAAATCTTTATTAAACATATGAAGGAGAATAAAACTTAATAGATATAACGTACTTGTTTAGGATATTATCTTAGCTAACGTTATCAAAATGTATTCTCTATCTGTTGTAGTTCTTAAGTAAGAAAGAAATTACAGTAATCAGTAGTGTATAGGAAAAAGGGCTATAAAGAATCTTATATACTTTCATTCTATACAAGTCTAAAGATGCGCTAAATTTCAGAGTAAGCAGACTTTTTCAACAATTCATTACAAGTTTGGGAGAATTTATTTATGAATAATAGTTTAGGATTAGATCTGGAGGAACCTAAGACTGCAATTCTGTTGTAACTAACTCTTTAATAAGAAAATGACACATTTATATGAAAATGTAAAGATATATTAAGCTTAATTACTGTGCACATTATCTTTGCCAACTCAAACTTTTCATTTGCTTTTTATCTAAACATTGTTACTATTCTCAGATTTTAAATTTAAGACAGAGCACTCATAGAAAGTATGATTTCTACAAATCGTTCATCGAATCAGCATGACATTACTTTGATTATAACTGCATTTATATGAAAAATTATAATTAATATAGTAATAAATAAATGCATTATTCTATATATATAATTAAAATTCAAATAATAGTACATATTGTTACCTATTTGCTAATATTTTGTTAAATGGTAAGACAAATATAAACGTAATATATGTATTATTTGAAACCCCTCAGTGCTCCAGTTTCTTATATTTAAAACAAATCATTGTAGAGAAGGACAGAGAAATCTAGAATGAGTTTAATTTCTTATAATAAGTTGGATAAGACATTAAAGATATTGATTTGACTTACCTAAGAAGAGAAGCCTTTTCTTAAGTTAAATTTAAGATGAAATTTAATTTATAAAAATGCTTTTTATCAGAATATCTCAGAATATGTCATTATATTATCCACAAAACTAAATAGTTAGTTTCCTTATTAATTTGGAACTATTGAAATACGAGAAGAAACCTCGTGATCGTGTGACGTCCCAAATGCTTACGTTTATATGACTTTATCAACCCATTCAAACCTAAGAGGAATTATTACAGAAAAGCTCAGTACGAAATTATAGGTTAAATCCAGAAAATAATACAATTTATTGCTTAAACTTTCATTTGCTTGCTTGTGGTGATGTCACCCAGTGAAAGAGTTCTATTTATTCATGAAATTATTGTCGGAAGACTAAACACATTGCAAACTCACAAAATTTATAATCTTATGTAGTACTTCAGACTACTGTTTGGTATTAGCGAATATCATTTCTTATTTAATTTCAATTTCTTCTCTCACATAATGGTTGCTAATAACTCCGAAGAATTTCAGAAATCTAGTAGTAGATAACGTTTGCTGTCGTACTGTAAGCTCCGAATAACCGTATGTAGTATCAGTCGTAATACTGTTAACGACGCATCGTATTTCTGATTAATTTCGCCAACCTATCCACGATCAACGAGGCTTTCAGAGTAAGCCTTTATTTCAGTAAAACCTTTCACAGTTTCTGACCTTTTTATATTTTTGTCTAGTTTCCTATTTATCAATCAATTGTCAAATTCGTAGACATAACTTTTATTATGAAACTATGTTTATATGAAAACAATGCGGGAAGATTTTCATGCTAAAAAGTCGTTTCGCCACTTTTTATGTCAGTAATCACAGTAATTCCTAAGCTTTCCTCAAAAAATAACATTTATAAAGTCTGAAGCTATTTTCATGTAGTTAACATATATTAACATCTTCCTAAATCAAGACGTAAAGAGTAAAATGTCTAATTATCAACTTACAAAGAATTAAAATAAAACTAGTTAACGTAAATACATAAAAGGTGCATAAATAGCAGCAGAATATAATGCGTTTAACAAAGATGAACCAAATTTATGATATTACTTCACATAACAATTCACTCTTTACTCACAAATGATAGAAATTTTTCAAAAGAAAAGGCACAATGCAAGACTTTTATTTCTTATAACACGAACCTGTATTAATGAAGGTATTTTCTGGGAAGTTAGCGAGTTTGTGTAAAAGAGGATTTGATGTGTACGAGCTTCAAACCTTGAAAGTATACCTAAAACATTATTTGAATATTATATTTTGAATATTATATTTGAATACTATATATACTATATTCTAATTCTCTGAAGCCCAAAATTAAAATTACAAATATATTTAGAGCAGTAATTCGAAATTACTATTATCATTGTTAAAACACTGTGTTACATTATTATTATCATTGTTTAAAAAATTGTGTTACATATATCTCAAAGAAAGGTAAAAGTAACGTAAGCATTTAGCGTTTGTTAAAAGCTTAGAACAGTATACTTTTTCAAGAAAATGGGAAGGTTATCTGTTTCAGAGTATATCAAACTTGTCTAAAGAGCTGGATTTCTTGCAAAAAATCACAAAACTGACTGATTTCAAATAAAATGTATTCTCGCAATTGTTTAGACGATGAACTGAGATGGAGAGCCATTGTAAGGTTTTTAAGCCTTGCCTGTCTGAAGCGGAAGTCACTCGATATTTACTAAATGTTTCCAATGACGGTATCCGAGCTATAGCACCAATTCCAAGCTACGGATACCTTCCCCACGAGGATCAACCAAGAAAGTCCAACAGCCATGACACCTGTGGAGAATTTATAATGGAGTTGTTAGGTTATTTTGAAGCAGGAGACATGAAAAATGAGCTATGCCCTTACCGGAACTCGAACCTGGACCTCTCAAATACATGCCGAGTGTGCTACCGTTATACCATGAAAGGAGGTTGGAAGTTAATAACTTATATACTTCCCCTTTTAAAGGGTAACTGGAGATTAGGAGACCCAGTCACCAATCCAGGCAGTGACGAATTATTATTCATCACCTTTTAGTTCAGACGACATTGTAGAGTCATTCGGTTATTTTGAAGCAGGAGACAAGAAAAATGAGCAATGCTCTCGCCGGGATTCGAAGCTGGACTTCTCGAATATATGCCACCTTTACACCATGAAGGCGTGCTGGAAGGAGGGAAAAAATGCCTCTTAAGGTTTTCAATTTTTCAGCAGCAGCTGTTAAATTTTTTACTGTTCTCATGCTTTCGCGACTGCAAAGGACGAAAATTCCCGGGTTCATTAGCATCTTCGCGTCCATCACGAAATCTGTAGTTTAAATGAAGAGCATTATATAACGCAAATACTTGATCCCCGAAAGTTTCACGCAGCATTTCAAACACAACATTGCTGTTTCCCCGCTTTGCAACAAAAAATTCATATTTGTGCTCATCTTTCTTATCTACGGTGTCAGATGTTAACTGGCTAACTATTAACCGCATAGAAAATTCGGTCCGTAAATAGATCATATTTTATGTCAATCAACTTGTGATGTAATAGTGGTAAATGTTGTCAATTATCGTTTGACAGGTGTGCTGCAATTTATTAAAAATTAGTCGCGAAGTGCTGCTGACGCAATGTGCGCGTTTAAAACATCATTGTTGAAATTCTTTACAAAAGTATGCATTATTTTCCTTTTATAATCTGAATCTTTTACGAAAATGTTCCCGAGGTATGCGTTACAGTTTGAAAACAAGATATAATACAAAATGATTTGATCAACCTTAGGCTGCAAATAGTCTAATTTAAGTTATGATTAAGATGACCACAGTACCGCATTTATATAAGATTTCAGCTAAACAAATTGGTGAATTTTGAAAAGCATTTCTGTTATTGTAAAAGCATTTTTATTTATCACATGAAAGTTACAATGTGGGTATTTACAGAATTTTCCCGTTTCAGTATTAAATTAATTCTCTTCATTTTTAACGTTTTATTTCAAGCTTTAATATCTAATTTCTAAAACAGGGGCAAATACTAAGGGAATTCTTATCAGCATTAAAAAATCATGATTTATTTTCTTCTTGCGGATGCAAGTATTGAAGTTTAACATGTCCGGCAAACATATACAAAGATAAAACTCTTCAGTTTTGATAAACAGTTTTACATTAAAAGCATTAACCTCTATTCGTTAGATAAAGCGCTATACAGTAAAATTCTATACCCTTTCTCCAAAATATTACAAGTATATTTTCTGTGTCCGTTATCCCTTACTATTGCATAAATAAAAAAAAATGAAGGATGTTTTTTATTTAGTAAAACGGACAACAAAACTGAAAAATGGTAAATGTATGAAATAAATTACTGTTATTTTTTTAGCTGCTTGATCCCATTTTATCTGATATTTTTTTAACAAAAATGAGAACGACCATTATCCAAATTTCATGCAGTTTCGTTTAATTTACAGCAATAGATTGTGTGAAATACGATACATTTATTAAGTGAGCATGTTGATTCAGACAGGAATATTCGATATAATTTTTTTATGCTTTAAACGATTCTGTCTTTGCGTCAAAGAGAACTGCAGAAATATCTGCCTAATATTAAATTGTGTTCATCGAAATAAAGTATCATTTCATTTCATCATTAATTATGGTTCTAGAACTGTAAAGTATTTTCTTCAAATTCCATTTTTTTTTCAATGATTACAGTGCCTAAAGGAAGAGATGCTTTCATGACAAATTTTCTAAGCAAATGTGGCTTGCGCTCATGTTACACATGGGGTTAGCTACTTAAATACCCACGCAATCAGTCGTTCCCCTTAGATACGCAAAAGTTTGAAAAAAGTCAGCATTGAAAATTCATGTATTAATTTTAAGCCATATATCTTATACACGTTTAGTTATTATAATTTCGTTTTAATTAAATTATATATTGGTAATAGTGATACATAAAAGAGCAAAATTTATAAAATATATCTTAAAGCATTTTAAATTACGTTTTTCGTACGAAAGGGAAGCTATCTTTCTTTATTAAGGAAAAAGACATCAAATAGTACTTTAAAGAGCAAAATCTGGAGATTCTCCATCTCTTGCTCTAAATGATCATTAATAATTTGTTGAAAGAAAGTATATATCAAGCATATAGCTCTCTCAAAAATGATTTATAAAAAATACAGCTATTTATCTTGCTCTTGAATTAGATATAACATGTTAAGTGTATAAAGTTTCTTCATAAGCTCACGATATTCATAATATTATCCTTTTTACATCATAAGAAGGAAATATATTTTGCTTTCAAAACATAGAATACGTGAATATAAGATACCTGCAGGAATTAAGGCAAACTGCGACCAGAAAGTGGAAAAGGAAATTAAAACGTTTTGATTTTCTTAACGAAATTCATAGAACTGTTTGATGCACTGTGGTTTCAGACATAATTTAATAAATATTTTGCAGATTTAGTCGAAAACTTCGCGTAAAAGAATTAGAAATGTATTGCGAATTTATATTTAAAGACTGTTTCTGCTTCACGTTATTTGAGCACTGATGTAAGTTTTTGTTTAAAGTGTAATTAAGACATTGCGCAATTTTTCCTTCCCAAATAATAATCCTTTAAGAAGCAATGAAGCATTTTATAAGCTAATTGCAAATCGTTTATAACCAGAAAAACGATTTAAAAAGTTAAATAAAAAATGAAGCTTTTAATTTTGCTTTCCATTTGCTTTACAGAGATTTGTATTAGAGATTTTTGAGACCTTGCTTAGATTAAAGATATATAAGCTATTTGACAATGAAAGAAGCAAGAAATTTCTTCCCATCACTTTAAATCTTAGATATCATTTAAATAAAGATGTGGAAAATCATTTTTGGTGTTGTTTACATAAACAGAGAGCTCATCTTCTCGAGATGACTACTGATTTACTCTATTAACAATAGAATTGTGCTTGCTTCCCTTCGGCGTATTGATTCAACTTGGATCTATTCTTCATTTGTGAAGCATCAAATGTTGAATGAAGTTTACATTGCAACCTATTGTCATCATTCAATACAAAGAAATAAGAATAATAAAAAATACCAGAAGCTTTATATTAGGAGCAATTAAAGCGAATTGTGTTGCCCGAGTTTCATCTGGAGAAAAGAAAGGAACTTTGCAAGAGAAGTAAGCATTCTTTAATTAAAACTCATTTAACTTAGAGGCACATTAAACAATGTCTAAAAAACACCTGTAACGTCTGCAACCACGTTGTTTGCGGGGATTGTAATCAGCCGTACTATTACGTAAATTTCCGTATTATAATTATACCTGGGAGCTTGTTGACATACGGATGCTCTTGACAAAATCAAAACTTCTCTTTGCGGCTGGAATCATATAAATAGCTGTTTTTCTGTCGGGGTGAACGAATAAAAACTCCTTTCCTTTAAGTCGCATATTATTAAACGCTTATCCCTCCTCAAAGAGAAAGTATCTCCCACTTCAATGCATTCAACTAAATTAATCCCTAGAACTCTTACTGAGCATTTGTGTCAACAGTGCTAAAATATTGCGAACAGCCATTTAAAGAGTTTTGAAAAGGAAGGCTGAGCGAAATTAAAGAACAATGCCCAGGGCGGAAAAGGTGAAGGAAGCCACGGCCGACATTTATTCTACCCGCCATCGATTCCGAGTGCGGTCGGCCCTAAGTATCCAACTTCGCGGAAGGGGAAAAAACAGATTGAAACGAAGAAAAAGTTGGTAGGGTCCATGTTTGTCGCCGACAATGATTAAACATAGCGAATTGTAGAAGAATGCAATTTCAGCTGCTTCGTTCTATTTACCAATCTCTTTCCCCTTCCAATCTTAGACATTAATGATTCCAATGATTCAGATAAATAGAATGACGGACATTTCAAGATTTTAAATAATTCAGTGTTCTATGGCAAAAACAGTAATACTTTGTACAGGTCTTTAAATAATTCTGCCTTAAATATTTAAATAGAAATCGATTGTGCCATTTTGTCAAATAATTTAAGTTTAAACACAGTGTGAAAAAAGGGCGAAAAGAGTAAAATCAAAAGAAGAGTTGTAGTATAACTTTGAGAATGAAAATTACTTCTTAGATTGAACATGAAAGAAATGGAGTACAGTTCAAAATGTAACTGATAACAAAGAAAATTATAAATATAAAATAAATAATGAATCTACAAGTTCTTACTGAATACAAAAATAAATTCAATAATAAAGAAGAAAAAGGAAGATTGGCATTCATATATTTTTTACGATGATGTAAGTAATAGGCAAATGTTGTACGATTTTTACATTGAATGATTTCTTTTTCTCTCCATTTACTGTTCCCTGTCATCGAACTTGAAAAGTACTATGCATTTAATAAAAATCGCTCGCCTACACTTAAATATATGCTGAATAAAGTGTTTGATGTTTTTGGCTGCTTCTAAGAAATGTTCATTTTACAGATTTATTTGAGGGAAATAAGTATTAAATATATTCTAGTGGGATTAATATTACATTTCCTGTTGTTCTTACAAGGCAACGTAGGAAGTAGAGATGATTTTAAAATGGATTTAAGATAAAAGGAAAGGGATAAAAGATGAAGTAAATATTCGAAAATCCCATATGGAAAAGATAAGTGATTTTTTTTCACGGTACTTCTTACAGTTGTACTTTATAAATTTTAATGTTATTCAGATAAAAGTTCTTAAAATGTATAGTATTTTTTAAATTTAAATATAGACATTGTTTTCGAAAATGTAGGCTAGGTAAGCGGGTAGTTTTTACGACAAATTGCACTGAATACTTCCTCAAGAAAGCTACTTTTCTGCAGGTTTGTATAAGGGAAACTTGATTTTTTTTTAAATTCTCACGGTGAAAACCACGAACGTACCCATGCAGATAAATAACACATTCTGCTATTAGGAAGCGAAACTAAGACGATGCTATAAACGTTTAACATTCTTACCCGCTGGCCACTGGTAGAAGAATTAAGCTAAGAATTTCCTAATGGAAACATACTATGAATTAAAGGGAGTCTTCGAAAGGAATCGTCTGTCCTTTCATGGGTTGCCCAGTAGAATTCCTTTTTAGTTCAAGGTTCAACTTCAGTTTTCTAAACAGTGTAGTTTAAATTAAACAGAAATATTACAGTTTGTATACTTCCAATAAAATTAATGCTTTTTTAAAATTTTTCAGTTGTACTTAGAAGCTTTTTTCATATGTACAAACACTTGTACGATGACTTGCTAACATTTTAGATCTATTTCTCTTAACGTAAGGAAAGAAGCATAAGTGTGAGAACTCCCTTCCCCAAAATACATTGCTTCGAATATCTAAGCATCTAACCTTCGTATATTGAAAGTCGTGATTTCTGTCGTGATAGATTGCTATAGAGCATTTCTTTGCTTCACTCTAATTAATAAATCAGATACATTTAATCTACCTAGATATTAAAGTTCTGTGGATTTGCCCTTTGCGCTCAAATGACAATGTTAAAGAATTAAATGAAGATCGGGTATTCGGAGTTTTACACAAAAGAACTTACACAAGAAAAGTGTTTTATTCACTTGCTTAGAGTCCACAAAATAGATATACTTTTCCGTCCTTTCGTTTCTGCCCTTGGTATAACATCGAATCGTTTAGCAAAATATTTGTATAGAGTTTCTTGCTCCAAATTATGAACAACCAAGGAATAAAAAATTCTATAATTTACTAGAAAATCACTCTCAAATTTCCGAGAAACTCTGTTTGCAAGAGAAATTTCATTTTACTTGACGCATCAGGGACATTTGGTTGCTTGACCAAGAGATTTCGAAAGTTCCACTTTTCTTATTTTGAGATACAAGAATTTCTAGGACTAAGATTTGTGTCGAAAAGACAAGTTTCATTTTCGGCAGAAAATTTTATCAGTAAAGGGAAGAGCTTGTCGTGAGTAATCTATATTGTCTCATTCGCCATATCATTTACATGCACTATCTCGAAATAAAATATTACGAAACATTAATCTGCATTTTTCATACGATGTGTCATGATGCATTCGTTCTTTGTGCGGAGTTTCGTAATGTCATCAGAGAGGTTCTTTGAGTATTGAGTATCTTAAATGAAAACATGCAGCTTACCTTATAAAGTAGTTTCTATCTCCTTTCCGCATGCCTTCGTGTTGTAATTGAAAGTATACACTTCGAAAGGTCCAGGATTGGAGTCCCGGCGAGGGCACTGCACATTTTCGCATCTCTTGCATCAAAAATTCTAATGACTTTACAACCTTCACAGCTGAACTTTATGATTTACCTTCAAATTTGAAATTATGCATTTGCTATTCTTCGTAGATGTACTAATTATGAAATCTTGCAGTGAATCAACATGCTTACTATTTGACATGTTTGCACTTCTTGTTGATACAAACAGAAAGGCGAAGCTTTAAAACATTTCAACTTAGCCAAGTTGTTTCCCAGGGAACAGTTCTCAGCCCAACACTTTTTCCTTATATCTTGGCTGGTATCGAGAAGATTATCTCTCCTGAAACGCGAATTGGAATGTTTGCTGACGACATTGCTCTCTGGAGTTCCGGAACTACCGTTCCTGAATTAGAGTCTCGGATTAACAGTTCCTTTGAAGTCCTATCCGAGTTTGCGGAGGAGATCAAGTTGAGTTTTGACCCATCCAAATCAATTACCACCTTCTTTACTACAAATAAGCCCTTATATCACTACCAACCTTCTTCGATACTTAATCATCAGAAACTTACTTACGAGAAACATCCAAAATACTTGAGTTTCATTCTTGACTCGGAATTTACATGTCACAAAATATTGAATATATTACCTTGAAAGCCAGGAAAGATTGCACATCCTAAAATACATTGCTGGTAGGGACTGGGGAGCGGATGAAACTACCATTAGAACTACCTATCTAGCGCTTATTAGACCCATTTTGGAATACGGCTTTCCAATCTATTGTTGTGCTTCTAATTCCAATCTGGAAAAACTAGAAAAGGTCTTATTGAGTGCTGCACGCATCATCACTGGCATGAGGCGTAGCTGTCCTTCTGAAATTGTACTTTCGAGGCAGACTTACAACCCATTTTTATCAGAAGACAATCCAACCTAGTTAAATATTACAATAAACGGTTATGGCCGAGGCAATCTAACGTCAAGTTATCTAAACAACTGGACTCCGCTCCAAAGATTAAAGAAACACAGTCCCTTCAGTCTGGTGAACTCACTGCACTTAATCGAGAACAATGTTGAACCACATGCTCTTCAATGCGGTCTAAACCCTGCTGAGGTTCTTTCCAATGTTCACTTCAATTACAACCTTTCTGCTGCAGTCATTAAGAAGAATTGTTTACCTGATTTACTAAAACAACTGGCCTTGGAAACCATTAATAATATACCACCAAATGACATAAAAATCTACACCAATGGCAGTAAAATAAAATCGAACTGGCAGCGGAGTTTTCATTGAGACTCCCTATAACAAATTCTCTCTTAGACAACGTAACCCCGACTTCTGTTCGGTTTTCCGAAGCGAACTAATGGCCATTAACATCGTATTGGAATCCATCATGGACGAAACAAATTATGGTGATATCTGGATATTAACCGATAGCCGCAGCTCAATTCAACATCTACAAAAATGGACTTGCTTGGGAGATCAAACAAGCCTTTCTATTCTACACAAGCTGAAGATTATCTCCCTTTGGCATAATATCTACTTTCAATGGATCCCGTATCACGTGAATATTGGTGGCAATGAAATTGCGCACACCTTAGCAAAACAGGGCTCAGGTCATCCCTTTCCTTTTTCTTCCGCGCTTACCTACATTGAACTTTTTTCTCAGAGAAAAACCCCGATTAAAACCGATTGGCAGTATCTTTGACTCGCCATTACTACAAACGTAGAAAGCCGGGACTTTATCTGGCTCTTTCCTGTGACAGGAAATCCAGCACTTGCCTTGCAGGTCTTGCCTCTGTCCACTTGAATTACCTCACCTTCGTAGCGGGTAACAAAACCTTCCCCCTCTGTCCCAAATGCCACAAACACCAGACATCTCCTGAACATATCCTGGACTGTGTGAATATCCTATGAGACAATATATACTCTCCCCCCAGCCTTGTCATTGATTTCCTTTCCGTCAACGGATTCCTTGATTTGATCTGACTCCGTCGGACCTCTTGGAGAAGCAACAACAGAACATTTGTTATCTGATCAGTTCACTTATGATCCACTCTACCTAATGTAAAATTAAAGCTTAATATTCTTAAAAGTATTACTGCTTCTAGAAATTACCCTTCACCCGTAATGGACTCTGCGCATTAGAAACTTCCCACATTTCATCTCCTTTCATAATTAAGTCGTCCCAATAAAAAACATCATTTGATTCTTTTTTCCAAACTCTTCAAATAGTATGTTTTCTTATGCCCTTTAAATTAGTCAGTGAAATGAGATTCTGTTGCGTGAAGGGCAGAGTTCGGGACCTTCATTTAGGGGCTTTTTTAAAACACCCTGTGAACGGAACTATGCATATTACAGAACAATCACATAAGTTTATAAAATTCAGGATAATTTAGCATATGTATTGCGTGAAACAGACGGTAAGGTAACAAAGTATTCAGTATGTCGGCGTTCGATTAAAGAACATAATCTTCAATTTTCGAAAGTTACTTTTGCTCACATCATTTCGGGTGTTAATTTGAATTTATCAAAAACGCCCAAAATTATCTTTTAAGGTAGCTTCTTGAATTATATATCTTCTACTTCCCTCCCGATGAAGTCATGGAAGAAAACTTCTGCTTAAACTTGCGGCTATTATTTTAATGAAACATATCAAATTCCGTGCATAGCACTCCTACATCTACTGCACTTGTTTGCAGTAACAATATTACTCTGATGAAATTGGATTGAGTTAGCTTAAAAAAAGTCAACAACAAATTCTATGTGTATTTAGTTAACTTTTCCTCTGGATTTCTACACTTTTTGTTGCATATAAATAAAAATGAAACTAAAATGAGGGCAATACATACCTAAGGAAAATTTGTAATTTAATATTTCTCTGAATTAAAGTATGTCAAATTTTACTCATTTCAGGAAACGATAACTGTTCTTTAAAACATTTTAAGGACACTGTTTTATAAGTTACTTTTAATTAAAACTTTGGAAATTTGGCTTAATCTTTACATGTTACTTTTAATACAGACAAATCTAATTTCGTATAATTGATTTAAGATGATTAAGTAGCTTTGAATCTAGATTTCAAAAGCTATTGTAATATTAATATGCATTGCAAAGAATAAACCTACATCAGAAAAAAATTGAATTTTGCCTATATCAATCAATCCTCTTTTATTTGTTTGCAAAAGCACAACAGGTCAAAAGATTGATCATCTGCATAATTAATTCTGTTATGCCCACGATATTTCAGTGAAATACAAACCAACAGAGCTACGTAACAAAAATTGTAATACGCTTATTATGTGAAAAATACATAATAAAAAGAGCTACAAGTGTACATGATATAAGAGAACTATATTACATAAATGAGGGTAAATTTTCGTTGTACGTAGAGAAGATATATAAGTTAACGATTGTCTTACATTTTTTGTTTTTGTAAATCTGATTAATTTTTTGAATCCTTTAATACAATTGCCAGTTTTACACACTGTATTTGGACTTATACTTGGGAATGGCCCATGAAAGAACGTTATCCTTTTGTTTTTCAAATCAGGAGAGTCATATATGCAGTGGAAAGCATTTGCTTCATCCAAGTAACGTTTTATTAAGCCTTTCCAAATCAACATTTGACCTTTTTATTAAGAAAACTTTTTATTAAAAAATTGCATTGCCAATTTTGCATGATTGGTGCCTAATTTCAAAATGAATTAGTAGTGTATCGTTATTCTTTTGATACTAACCTTTGGGAAAGCTTTAAAAGTGAACCTTGCCGTTTCTCTGTAGTCCCATCTTTCTTGCCACATATAATTTGCTCTTTGAGAAGAGTTTTCGCAGCGTTTTCGGAGACAGGTAAGTCTATAGCAATGCTCTCTTTTAATGGCGCATATTTTGCTGCTTGGTCACCAGCTCATTGTTCAATATACTTGAAAGAACTTGAGCCCAATAAAGTTGTAGTTTAACTTTTAGTTAGGTGTTAGTTAATAATTAATTTATAGAAAATATGCTGTAGCAATTTGGTATAAATTCTTGAAGGGTTTGGACCAGACTTTGATTGCCAAAGTATATGTTAGCTGCAAAGTTTTTCTTTGACATTTTTGCTTATATTAAACACATGAAATTTGACTGTATAAAAAGAGTTAAAAATTTTATTTTACCCTTTTAAAACATATAAAACTTTTAAAGCCATTGGAATCTACTTATAAACAAAAGTAACTTTAGTTGTTTTCATTTAACAATTAGCTTGTCAAAATAATATATTAATGTTCTTCGTTTATCAGTTCTACTACTATAGATTAGAACTTTATTGTCTACAAATTTTCGTTTTGGGCCAAATAATGTTTTTTGAATTTTTGAAGAATGCTAAATATGAAATGAAGCTACAAATTAAAGTACTTTTAGTAACTTATCTTTTAGCGGCAGTAAAGAGACAGCTGCAGTAACCCTCTGTAAAAGCATTAAAAAGAGCGGGGCTTTCGATTGTCTGATAATTCCCCCACATGCCGCTTTGTTAAATCAAGGAGTAAGAATATAGGAGTAAAAAAAATGAAATTTTCGAAACATGTAATGAGTTCGAATAATTCCAAAAATTACATCCTTTGACTAGTTAGTGAAAGGGATTTTGTAGTCTTCAAAATAGAATATACTCTTTTCCGCATATGGAATAAAAATTAAAAAAAATACGCCAAATTAGGAAAAAATAAAATAATACTTAAAGATAACTGAAATTTTTCTGATTAATTAAATCACATATGTTAACTCAGTTTTAATTTATATTTTTAGGATAAGATATACAGAAATCGTATAACGTATATATAATGACCGTAGCGTAGAAAATTAACTAAACTTAAGACCTGTTTCCAGAATGCTTGAGAAAAACAAAAATTTACCTTTTTATTGAAGTAATTTTTGTGTTTATTTTCTTCCTGTGACAGACATATGTAAAGTCATAAATAAGAAGAAATATTGAAATTATACGTTATATTTTTTCAAGAAGAAGAGGGCTTAAGAGAATTATTTCGTTCTTTGATGAATGATAAACTGGATGTTAAATAATAATGTATTATGTTAGCCATAGCATTTTGCTATGGAAAAGGTATAATACTATTCATTCAATAATTTATGCTTAAAATATCTAAATCATTCTTTCTAAGCTAAAACTGTTTCAAAACATAACTTATCCGATAAACGACCTTTTTATAGACTGAATATAAATATTTCGGTAGAATAAAGCATAATTTGAAATTCGTAGCTAAAACATATAATTCTAAAACAGTGTATATGTGCCGACATTAAACTCTAGATGTATAAACAGCAAAACGCGGATATAATGCAATTATGCATGCAGAAAAAGTTTAAATATTTTTGAATTGTCCTATCATTAAGGAATGAAATATTTTAAATCGATACTGCAAAAAAGCCATCAAAGAACAAAACAGTGATTAACGAGACTGATTTGTAAATTTTTAGTGGTCTCGGATCTGTTTTTAAATAAGATAATGTACCCAACATACCTTTCAGTTCTGTTAGTAAATTCTTTTTATTCTGATGTGCTGATACTTTGCTTTAAATACATACAAGTCTCACAAGCTATCACAAATTCTTAGCACTGTCTGTAACACGGTTTTTGTTGAGCGCAGTTTTGTTGGTTTGTTTAAGTATGTGTTAAAATTTTTGTTGCTTTTTATATCTTAGATCTATTTCTATAGTTTAAATTGTTTAGATTAGATAATTAGCTTGTTGTATAATAGTGACATTGTACGAATACAGTTTAACTCAAAGAGCTTTTTTATAGATAATTCAGAAGTTTAAAAAGATGAAACAACAGCTAAAGAGTACATCAGCAGTTGAATTTTAGGGTACAAAAGCTCTGGAAATCAACTCAGGAAAATATAGTATCAGAAGATACGTACAGTGCATTGACAGCAATAAAACTATTTTCTAAAAATTTCAGTTTATTTCATTTTTTCAAGAAATTAATTCGAAATTTTGTAAATATACAGCATGTTTGAATTGCGCTGATCATCTAACTTAAGAATACGTCACCGAAAAATGCGATGTGTCAATGAGGCTTTAATCGGCATTGGTATAATAAGTTATTTTAATCTACTAGGCCTGAACATTTGCTTAAGCCGTAATGCTTGCACATAGAGTCTCTATAATTCCTACCAACACGGTTTTTAATTCCTCCAAAATATCCAAAAAACTGGCTGTTGGAGATCACATTCCCCGAAAGCAAAAAATTAAGGCATATTACTTTAAACGGACTTAGCTGCTATAAATTATCCTTTTACATATCACAATTCCTGCACCTTTTCTCATTTAAAAACTAACTCTGTTGACTTTAAAATCAAAGAGATGATTCGATAAATCATTATAAAATACTATACAGATGTAGGTTTTCAGTTATTTATAAATAAACTAAGTTATACTGAAAAATACGTTTATTATTAGTATTGGTAGAAAATTAACAAATTTAATCATACATATAAATTTTCTAAAAGGATCAAATTTCTATAAAGAGGTGAAAAAAATGTGTTAGATTATTTTAGAGAAACCTTACAAATGGCTTTCATATGAAGTGGATTATAATTTACAGTACTCCGCTTAATATAGTTTAAAGAGATTATTAGTACATTAAACACTAGTAAGAAGAGTACATTTCAAGTTAAGTCTTAAGATAGAAAATTCTAAATATTTATTTCATAGTATGCTTAATAACTTCATACGTTTAGATGTATGTTAGAGATATCATATGAAACAAAATCATTGTTTTCAGAAAGTCAGATGTTTAATAATTTGTTATAACTCAAAATATGGATGAAGAACTGAATGTACATTTCATGTTTGAACAATTTCTGTATAAATGCTCTGGATGTCATGACCGTTAAGTTTTGAAAACGTTAAATTTTCTGCGACTTCGCTAAATCTGTAGGAAGCAAGATCCTGCATGTCTCTTAATTTACCTGCCTATTTCTAGAGTGGGGTGACATCATAAGTAACGCATTTCTAACAGAGAGACGAAGTAAATGAAGGGGAAAGACGCGCGGGAGTAAAATGATGCTGACGCTTCATAGCCGGTGACGTCACAGAGATCAATGCTGTCCATCGAACGGCGGACGTTTACCGTTTTTTGCGGCTCTTTCAGCTAAGCTCAAGTATCGTTTAAAAACCGTCCGCTTGATTAGGGGCGACGTGTAATTAAGTTAAATTACGAAACTCTCGTCAATCGGCCCCTAACTGAGAGGTAAGCGTCTCAATAGAGTCCCGCATCATTTTGCGGCTGGCACTTGCGCTTTTGATTGGATTTTAAAACGGCTACTTAAGTTCGTCACAACGCATTTTACACCTTGCTGCTTTTAATCCCCATCTTTCGCTGAAAAATTTTAAGTTTGGCATCAAAATGGAATTAAATTTCGTTCTGAAGCTTTTTTTATTTGGTGTAAAAAGGGGAAAGTTTATTTGAGTGCTGTAGAATTAATTCAGTTACGTATATATAAAACATAATATCAAATAGCTTATGCTCTATCTTCATTTTAAGCAAATTTAACGGATTACGAAATTGTAAGAGTGAGTTGATAAATTATTAAACTTGTCTTCAGTTAACACATATCAAGATTAAGAAGATATTTGTCTAAATAACATAGCACAATGTTGTGAAAGTGAGTAGACTTAGTACAGAAAAAAAATCAGATTTTAATCTGCATATTTTTCATTCAGTTTGAAGGAATATCTGAATGATACAAAACAAGATGGAATATTACATAGAAACTATATCCTTAATGAATTATTTGAAACATCAGCAAGAATTTTAATAAAAAACCATCAACCGAAAAAAAGGGAAAACTAATTTTAAAATCATAAAGTGGTAGAAGAAAATAACATATATGCATATATATACGTATTGGTATATATAAACTAGTGTGTGTATGTTTTTATCCATATATAAACACACACACACACATATATATCTATATATAGTAACAGGTAAAATAATCATAGCTTTGAATTAAATCACATCTCTGCAGCAAATTGGGCAGAATTTCGGCCTTATGTCCTTTTGAATATATTCTGAAATCCACTAAATTTAAAGTTTTTTTTTTTACTTTTTTGATATTTCTGCTCTCTCTCTATATATTTATATACATTTCACTTTTAATATACAAACACCATTATATAGCCCTACACAATTCTTCCTCAGACCTAATAATCATTTAAAAAATAATTTTTTTTGAAGTAAACCCTACACATATATTCATTCTCATGTATTTTCATACATATATTCATTCTCATGTACTTTCCCTTATACATATATTCATTCTCATGTAATTTCCCTTATACATATATTCATTTCAAACCCTATACATATATTACTATACATATTCATTATTTTCCCTATACATATATTCGTGCAGATACTTTTTACTTGGCGCTAAGACTTAATTTAAGACATAGTGATAAGACTGTAACATTTTCTTGTTCTCGTTTAACGCACTGATAAGCCCCTTAAACTAAGCTCAGCGAAATACTATTAACTGTAATTCACTTCATATGAAAATTTATGTAAAAATGTTTTTAAAATAATTTAGCATACTTTTTATTTCATATTTTATCTTTTTTAATATTTATGCGTATGATTTGCTTGAAACGTTTCAACGAACAATAGTAATGAATCATATATTTCATATAATAATAATGAATAATAATTTCCAATAATAAAAACGAATCATAACTTTATCTGTTTTAGTATATCTATTAATTAATGACAAATTATTTCTTGAATAGGGCTTTATAATGATATATTCTATTACCTCTTCAGCTTTGAAGTTGACAAAATTTGAAAATGAGAAAAAAGGAAGGGTAAATTTAAAGCATTCTGAACACTATCAAACCATAAAAAATACTTTTATTTATTTTTTTATTTAATGAAAATCTTCAATGGCCTGTTTCCTGATTTTTTTTGGAATAAGAAAAACGAATTGTCAGCAATTATAAAATGATTGTGAGACACCTATAAAATCTGAGTTTTTCAAACAATTTAAGGTTTCCCAAGTTCTTTAATATTTTATCGTAATTTAATGAAAAACTTCTATTTATATAAATACATTTAAAGCACTGTATAAATGTTTTGATTTTTAGTACCTTATGCTTTGCTAATTACTATTTATTTTGTTACAAACCTATAAACTGTTATGCTTAGCTACGGGGTAAGGGGAGCATTCGAAAAATCTCTCTTTTCTGGGCACTGGTATGAGTAAATTTGCTTCTCAATACATTTTAACCGTTAATTTTATTGTCGATATATCATAAGCTAATCAGAGTAAATGATTCAGTTTTTCGAAATAAACAAGTGCTTTACATTGTTTTTTTATAATGAAAACAATGAGGTTTAGATAGATTTTTCATAATTAGAATCAATAATTCAATCTAATAATAATTAAATTAATACTAACCCTTAAATGAATTTAATAAATTGAAAAATGCTTGCTTTAGATGAATAAGAAAAGAAATATGCAAGCAAATAACTGAGGAATAGCAGAACCATATAAAAATTATTCAGCTAATCCTCCTAATAAGCAATATTTTATATCATACTGATTACGCTATAATTCCAATTACATACTGTAAAACGTTGGTGCATGCATAAATGCATGAGCTTTAGTAGCTTGTAACCCATTTTCTCATAAATATACAATTTCTAAAACGGTGCACGAACCATACGTATTCACTAGAAAAATAAATAAACTTTTTTCAAGAATTAAAGGAAAAGAGCAGATACAAAACGTATTATAGAGTTATAAATGTATAAATTGGCAATAAGATTTTACATTTAAGATTGTAACTGAATAAAAATTAATTTGCTTGTCAGACAATGTTTCTATTTATAAGATGCTTATATTAAATACTCTTTTGACACATTTTAGTTGCATTTCGTAATTACAGATGAAGAATTGAATACACATAAATTTAACAACTAACTAAAATCATTTCTTTAAACAAAAAAGTCGAAATGAGGAATGTTGTGTGAAGAGTGAAAGAATTTCTTTACATGATATACTGCGTTGTGTCAAGAGCGAATGAATTTCCTTTATATGATTTACCAAATAAAGTTCCAACTAACAAACACTTTGTTGCAAGACAAGAACAAATTTCCTAGATCTCTCGTCAAAAACAAATCAGCCAAAGCCCTGTGTATTCAGATATAGACTTCGAAATAAGCTTCTAAAGTTACCATTTTCTCACTACCCCGCAAAATGAAAATTTAAAGAATACCAGTTAACAATCATCGTCAAAATCTGTTGCAAGAATTTTCGGTAGTTATAAATCTTTTAAATCATTAGCAAATTTAAAGTCGTTGAAGCTAATTCTTCTGGGGCTTTAAGCGTGTCTCAAACCTCAACGGAAGTCGTTAAAGAAGGAGGAGAGGAAGGTGCAAGTGTATGCGGAATCTGCAATGAACTTGTAATCGCAGTTTTCCCAGGAGGCTTTAACCAGCTCCCAATTTGAGCACCAGTTCTAGAAGAGCTTTTCCTGTTAACCACCGAACAAGAATAGCTGGAATTTAAATCTTTCTCCAAAGATTTAAAAATTTTTCAAAAAGACATATGTGTTTCGCTTTTCCTTAAGTAATCTCTTCGTTAGCATTAGCGCTATTTAGTGAAAACTAAATTTATTTATAAAGCTTCTGTGGCTGTCGACAGCTAGCATCATGCTTCCGAATATTTTTAAATGAAATCTTAATTCGAATTTCGTATACCAAATTTTCATTACGTTGTGAAAATTGTTGTTATTATATATTCCTTTCTAACGTTATATTTAACAGGTTTTAATAAGCATGCGGTTAGAAAGTTTTAAAAGATTTGAAAAACCATTTGCAATATGTCAGGAAAAAAAATCTAAATTTAAAGGCCCGTTACAGATACAGCAGTACTCTACTGGCTTAAAAACTAAAGTTACTAATGTTTACACACAAAAAAGTTACTTAATTCTTACCAGTGGATAGCTGCAAATAACTGAATAGTTGAAAAGTAATGTATCATAAAACATGAATGCACGATTTTTAAAAAATAGTAAGATTTCTTACTTGCAGAAAGAAGTTATTGATATTTTTGTACTCATTGCTTCATCTAATACAGAACTTTTGGGCTGAGTAAAAATAAAAAGAAAATAAACACATATTATCTGGAGTAAAAATGAATTAAGATATTTACTATCTGTCAAAATATTCGTTGTTGTTGTTGTTATGCCCATATTAGATGGAAGAATAGTTGCCAGAGCCTTCTCCAAAGAAAGGTTGGGCCCAGATTTTCCCAAAACTTTCCACCCCAGATTTGAGGGAGAGCAGCCCGAGTGGCGGTCCGGCGGTCTCCCATTCCTTTCCCCTTCCACGAAACAACACGAGAGGACTTTCGGCTAGCCGCATATTTAGAGTGCCCTTATGCCGCACGGACACTATATATTTACAAACAACTATGTCTTTTCCGGGATTCAAACCCGAGCTCTTCGATACCGCAGTAGGCGTAGGCTCCTCTTACTACTACACTGTCAAAATGTTTCTTAAATACTATAGGGTTTGGTAGCTGATTTTAATTTTTTCTCTAGTTAACATGCTTACAAATAACATTCATTGATTATGAACAAATGAAAATTCTGTTCATCGGAAATTAAATATCCAGTCAATGGAAATTTTTATTCCAAATTCGACTTTATTTGTTTTATTATGAGTGAAAAGCACTGGTGACAAACTTGCTGTTAAATATATATGATAGTATTTTAATAAAGAGAGGATTTATGGGTCCGCAAAATAGCATAATTCAGTTAATTTTTCAGTCTCTTTTTTTAAGCTATCACACATTGGCCAGCTTCCACTAAACTAATATGCCAAATATTTAAATTTCTATTAATCTAGAGGCAAATACAACCAAGAATTATTTGAACCTTAAGTTTCATATATGTCAAAATTCGTAAAACTTTAGGCATACTTTCGTCCCCCATTATGATATCCTTGAAGTAGAAGGTTTAGGTTAGCTTTAGCACCATATCCACAAATTAAGAAAATACATATAGGATGTTCATAATTTAATATGGGTTGTTCGGTAACTCGGTTCGTTAAACTGTAACTTCTTCAAGGCCATTTCAACCAGTAAATGCATTGGCAATTTGTACTATGCGATGGCAATTTTATAGTACCCATTTTCATCGTAAAGTAAACATAATTTTGATGACGACTTTTTATAAGTAACATTTAAGATATCTACATATGTCATGGTACATGTTACAAGCATTTTCAAGCAAGATTGGATTAACATTTCGCATTTTTTTTTCTTTATTTTCCCAATAATTTGTGTAAAGGAAGACTACAAAACATGAATTGTCTCTCAGATTGTGTCTACAAAATACAATAGCAAGAAATATATACATATATATATATATGTTAGTAAGTATGGAGAAAACGTGACCCTATTAAGTTTACGAAAAATAAGAAGTCCAAAGTTGCAACAGCTCAAAATGAAATATCTGTGGTACTAAGAAGTGCATGCAAACACGAACTAAGAGTATTAGAGCGTCAGATTAGATTTTTGTCTCACAAAATTGGTGGCGAAACTGTTGCTAGTTTACGCTGCCAGATTTGACACGAAGTTCAACCCGAAAACTAAACATAATCCAATCAAATAACAGGTATCAAGAGCCAAAGGCTCTGTGGCATGTGTTTTTAGTCAGGAGGGCTGTCAAACGGTCTTCTAGTTAGTGAGATGCGATGTATAATTCTGCCTCTGAGTTTCTGGTTCGTGCCTCGTAATACCAATCCCAAGACAATCCTAGCGCAATCGGGAACTAGATTTGCGTGTCATTTTGAGCGCCCGGATTGTGCTCATTGGCAGTCCAGTCATTAGTTCCCCGCAGTGGGAGAATGCATGCAATTAAAAATTAACGCTGTTCCTCCTGTGACATTTGCTGCTCGCTTGGGGACTCTATGCCACATTTCTCGGACTGCTTTTTGGGGGTGAAAGGAGTACGCGAAATTACTCAGCTTAATAAAGATGCTTTGGAACTCACTCCTGCATATTTTGTTTTAACTCGAGCGCGTGCTGTGGTGTTTCCACATTTATAAATGCTCATTATCATTCAAGTTAAGTCCGAGGATTTCTGCATAAAATTTGTTAGATATAGGCTCGACGAATATATATGCATAAAATTTTGTGACGGCATCATACGTTAACCTCGTTGAATATAATTTCTATTTAAACAAATTAGGAATTAAGCATCAATTTACATGTCGTATATTGTTATGTGCTACATACTCGTCAAGCATATCATTATACATTTGGTAAGTAAACCAACAGTTACTCCACATAAAAGCAAATTTAAGTAATTTTGAACGCAAGTTGTTGCTCACTTTTGTTGAGTAACGTTTTGCATCATTGATGCTTATGTACAGCAATCTTGGAAAATAAAGATAAACTGGAAGAAAAAACAGCAACGTCATTTTCTTCCTAATATTGTATTGTTAGCAATCTTTTATAGTGTTATAAATTATTTCACGTGATGCAAGAGCAATGATAATAAAAGTAAAGCAATAAATATGAAAAGCACATATTAATATTTTCCTCAGCTAGATTTTGTTCTCTCTTTATCACTTTCACTTCAGAAGACAATCGTATATTTATTTGTGCCATGCTTAAGAAGCCCGAAATATATGTAATAACTAACAATGTTTGTAATAAAAACATTTTATCGTGAATGTTTTTACTTCACTACAAACGAAAATAAAGGATATATAATTCAGTGCCATCAATGTCAGACAGTGGTTACCAACTCCTTAACTTCAGAAAAGACATCAGAAGAATTACTAGGATAAAGGCGGAAATCTACATCACATTTTATGATTTTTCTAAACTATATGTAGAATAATATAATTTGAATTCATGCACTTAGTGTCCAGAAGTTTAAGTAAAAGTTTGAAACTCTGTCAGCTAACATCAAGAACGCATCGATATTACTATATTCCAAATTCTGCTAAAAGATATATTGATACATGTTTCAAAAACTTTTCTACCTTCTATAAGACTGAAGATTGCTATTGCGCTGCTTTTCAAAATTTAAAGATATTGAAACAATTAAACTTAAGTGTTACTTATCGAAGAATGATTAAAAAACAATTTGAACAAACGCATTATTTAGCAAAAATTACCATGTTTATCCTTTTATTAATCTCAGAATATTGAATTTAAAACACAATTTTTAAATCATGGTAAATTGATCTCCACAGTTTTCCAACAAATCTTTCTTTATTTTTCTTTAATCATGTTCGACGGAAATGCAAATTTCACATCATGATTCCATTAAATGTTCCAAATTTAGGCATATAGCGAGTGAGTTGCTCTGGGTCCTCGCCCATTCTGAAGCTGCAGAATCATGCAAAAAAATATAGAAATAAAAAATTCCGATGCATAATGATTAAAAAACTCAGAAAAATATTTTTTTAGTCTACAATAGTTATTTTCATAGAAAATACAGTCGCATTATAATTCTTAGGGGTCTCTGAACCCTCCGTTCCTGCTCGTTATCTTAAAAATTTAGCATTACGAAAATTAGTTGGATCATTCGCCAGTTAAAAGACTGTTTTAGAAGTTAGATGGAAATTATATTTCGCATATTAAGTTCCGGTTAGCTGTTTCTTGTTTCATTATATCATCTTTCAATTTCAATTAGACCAATCAACATAACAAACATATAGCTGCTTTTTGATTAAACGAACAATATAAACTTCAATTACTTTAGCATTCTGAATTTTATTTTGTAATCAAATTGTTAAAATGCATATTTTTCTCTTTTTTACCTCCCCTATGATCAAATTTCTTAAAGAATCATAATTTCTTGAAACTTTAAAAATTCATTCAAGTAACTCTTTTTCACATTATATATTTTTGTAATATGCAGTAAGTTCATCATCCACTTTTGTTTGCGTTCGTTAAGAGATCTAAAGAAAGGTTTATAAAGTTAAAATTTTGCTTAGGTTTAGGTGTGTTTTATTTTAGCATTTTGTACTGAGTATTAATCAGCAATAAAGACCGATTTGATTTCATAGTTTAATTTACTAAACAAATTTATAATTTGTAATAATCTAATGGATAGCATTAAATTGTACAGCAGTTAGGTGATAAATAACTGTTTCTCTTGAGCATGGTTTCTTGTCTTATATGACAGATACATGAATTTCTGTTTAAAAATAGGCTTTAACCCAAGGAGAGTTGTGACAGCTTAATTCATGTATACGTCACCCTAGTTCATGCGTGTAAATTAAATGTAACATTAATGTTAAGTCTTATTATACAGTGCATGCTCTTTTTGACGTAACTTATACAATATTTATTAATCCAAAGAAGAGCCAAAATATCATTCTCTCTCTTCTATATGAGAAGGAAATTTTGAATATATCTGAAAATCCGAAAAAAAAATAACGTAACATTTTTATCCGGATTTGTATTAAATATCCGCATTATAAATTTCTACCAAAGTAATATTTCACAAGACATTGACAACGTCTTAACTGCATTAATGTGCAACAAATGTAATGAAATGTATCAGCTTTAAAATTATTCAAATTTCTACCTTAGCGTGGCACTCATTTTAGAGAAATGTTTCACTCCTTCCGAAAGAATGTCGCAAAAGTCTCTTCTTTCTGTCATCATAAATTAACCCTTTTTTGTAAACTGCATATTAAACCTAAGTCATTCATAAAATTTAGTAAATTTCTACCATTCATTATCATTAATCTTGAAGAAATAAATTATGTAGATGGGATTTGGATATCTTTTCTTTAGGCAGACTAGCAGTTGAAAGACTAAAGCCTCGGAACATTGGTAAGTTGATTTCAGTTCTGTTCTCAGTACTGAAATGTCTGACTGCGTGAGTTTTCCAGGATTTCCTTCATGTGCATTATATGCGTGCATGGTTTCGCTAATTTTCACTGTATGCGCCATATTTGAGTTACTCACGAAGCTACATGTAAACTAAAACACTATTAATTAATTAGAGCAGCTTTTCTCAAATTGCGTTCCACAAACGGTTACTAAATGTGAGTCTTAGGTCAGAAAACAACAAAACTTTGGCTGCTTTTATGTATTTAACACAATTTGAAATAACGCTTGAAGGAAATTTGAAGAGGTAACGTAAATCACAAACTGGTTTAATTCGCGCACATAATAAATTTTGTAATGTAGCATGATACCAATGGTTTATGTTGGCAACAAAATACATGTAGAATGCATTTTTGATAGTATTTTTGTTCTGCAATCAGAAGTAAAGAAATGTTTCAGTGTCACTGAAATATTTTTAAAATGTTAGTTTTCGTTGGATGCTTTACTTTTTTTTATCTTCGTTTTTAAATTGATGAGAAAATATCAAATTTTTACTAGTATTAACTAATAAGTTCAATATTTTTATCGTTAAAAGCACTATTATTTAAACAAATTAATATTGCAGTTTTCCTCTTCGATGGAGATACACCACCAGAACATTCCAGATTTCTTCACTAGAAGACTGAGTCGGGACAAGGGTAAGGCAAGTGAGGCACTTGCCTCAGGTGAATCACTAGAAAGGGCGCCAAATTGGCTATGCGAATTCAAAAATTACTTTAATTACGTTTTTAAAATTGTCGGTTATTATTAGGGGAAATAAGCTTCGGCAAACTTAAATTAATAAAACAATAGGAAGAATTGCAAGAAAACCTGGAAATTAATGCAATCTATATTTCTGTGTTATTTCTTATTTATCAAAAAAGGATTTCTTTAACATTTTCATTTGAAAATTTTAAAAAGCACAAAAAAGGATTTTTAAATTAGGAGGAAATTTCTAATATGCAAAAAAACTGTATTAACATCAAGTGTCATTCACCTCATATCAGCCTCATATTTTACTTCCCTTTGCGACAACGCATTTATGCGACTCAGGTGTTTTGCGAGATTGTAGTCTACTGTTCTCAAGATACACTTTTCAGATTCTGGACGCCTTAGGAAGGTATTTGGCGAACTAGAGTTCGAAGGTCTATGGCCTTCCACACATGCTTGACCAAATCTGGAGCTGGTTCTGCAACTGAAAGTGGTGATCACAAGTTTCGTGAAACTGTACTCCACTGTTCTGAAGACACACATTTCAGATTCTGGAGGCCTTAGAAAGGTATTTTGTGAGCTAGAGTTCGAAGGCCTAAGGCCCTCCACACACGCTTAATTGGGTTTAAGTTCTAATGAGTAAGCTGGGCAATCTATTCATGTGGTATCTTTTGTTTCCGAATGTTATACCAAAGGCTTTGGATCTTTACACCAGAGATTCTGGAGGTGGACGAGCACAGTCATCTGTTCATAGTAAAAACAATCTGGATCAGCAGCACTTCTAAACAGCTTTAGCTGAGGTTTTGAGAATTCCTCCACATATCTGACCGTTTATCGAACTTTTATCGGTGCCCACATTTTTTATGATTTTGCCCCAAACCATTAAATAACTTCCTTGGAAGCAGAAGCTTTCATGAAAAAAGAAAAGCAAGGTTCTCTCTCTACAAATTAAAGTAGGTCTAGAATCATAGTTCAAATTGTATCTGAGCTCGTCAGTAAAGGGTGCAAAGTCCGATTCCTCTTGGCTCCATTGAACATGACGATGACACCATCTTAAACGGGCCCCTTTGAAAGGCCATTTGAGTGGGATACAAAATAAAACATTGGTTTCTCTTGTATCAAGTGCAGCCTCGTAAAACCTTCTTGCAGCAGTGCAAATTCTTGTTTCAATCTGAAACATACTCTCATATAGTTGTTTCACGGTTTCTTCAAGCCCACACTTACAGAAAACTGGCGTCGGACGCAGTTATTGCTCTTCGCCGCAAGTGACTAAGGTATTTACTTAATCGCTGCTTAAAACGCGATTCCAAGTTCTCTCTATGACATTTTTGAGATATTCAAATTCTGAGAAACACTCGTTTGACTCCGCCTCTCCGCCAATTAACTGCAATTTTCATCTTTTTCATAAGTATGGTCTTTGAGTACATATAGAGTCTCGGTCTTTGAGTACATATGTATTAACTAAATATTGTTATGTAAATAATAACAGAGAGAATAACAGAGAGTTTAAGCTGTGATATATGGTTATAGACAAGTCCAGAATCTTAAATTTATATACAGAAAATAGCGAAAACCTGTGTAAGCAAAACGTGTAAGTGGGCAAGTGTATTACAGTTACCAAAGAAATCTTAAAAAATATACTTTGGTACATCTTATGTACAATGCGTATCGAAAAACTCTCAAATTGCTTACGGCTTTTAATATAATAGATTTCTTCTCTCTTTTGCGCAATAGTAAGTTGAAAACATTACAAACTTTTACACCTTAACAGCTAACACTGAAGGCTTCGGTCCTATAACACAAAATTTCCAGCAAAAACTTGCTATTTCATCTTAGATAAGTTTACAGTTTTTCTGTGAGATATTAAGTATCAGCTAGATACACAGCTTTTTTAGTATTTCGGTAGTAATAAACAGTTGATAGAAACATAACATAATCAAGAGACTAGTTTTCTAACAATACTAATCATGAGAAGAATGTAAACATTTTTCCGCTAAGCACAGAGACTGTTAGAGCATATCTAACAATCATTTGACTAATATTCACAGAGTTTGATTTTGATACATCTTATGGTAACCAGTGGTCGAATGATTAGCGTCGCTGAAAATGTTGATCATACCTAGTTCTGTTCCGATAAATGAGCTTACTAGATAAGGTGTTCTTGACGTTCCTCAGATATAAACAGAATAGTAGCCAATACTTCTTAAACCGAGTTCTACAAAATGCCCTTGCATGATTAACTAAATAACTAAAATAATTCAGTGTTTCGAGAAAGAAAAGAAACATAATTTTAGAAATTTTCGCAGGAACAAACCTTCACAAATATATTCCTAAAGAATGCGATTGAAATTCCGGATGATAAGCAACTGAGGAATACCATATATTTTCCCATCTAGGATGGTATGATAGAACTTATTTGAAAAACTTCAGTGCACAGGTTTTTCGCTTGAATTTGCTATATATGTCCTTATTCTCATATATAGATCTTTGATAGATAGATGATCTCATATATAGATAGATGTTCTCATATATAGATGATCTCATATATAGATCATGTCCTTATTCTCATATATAGATATTTGAAATTTCACTATTTGGGGACGTCTTGAATCTATGACTTCTGGTTTTGCTAATAGAAGAGTATTTTAAGTCTAACCTAAGGTCAAATGATTAGGGTGGACCTAAAATATAGATCAGGCTTTCAAACAAGTTTTTAAATTTAGTGGTGAAAACGGGGAATGAGAATATGATGATTTTAAATTTTATATAAGTTTGTGTGATTTTTTAAATATATGAATAGAAAAGAAAAGAATGACTAAATCTCTGTTTTCATTATTTTGAAAAATATGGTTTTTTACATGTAAAATTATCGTAAAGCAAATAAAATAAACTAATGAAATATTTTATCATGCATATTTGATTCTAAATTAATATGTGATTCCATGAGTTATGAAATTTATTAAAGAGACTGCTTAATGTCAGTCAGATAAAGGTTTAAAGTTTATATTGAACGAAGTCAATGTAAAGAAACTATCTTCTTTAGCACCACTCATTAATGAAAAATGTAATCTGAAAAGCAAGTGATGGCATATACTGTTGGCTACGTTTTTCTGTTGGTGCTAAATGTAAATAAATCTGTTTAAAGCTGATATTCTTAGCGTTTTCTTTGAATATGCATGCATTATCTCTAATGATATCTGAGAAGTAAGAGAGATTTATGTTAAAAATTCCTCGTTGATGAAATGAGCATTAATACAAAATATTTACAAACACAGGAATGAAATAAAACTTCCCAATGAAAATGTACAAATACCTCCCAAGCGTAATAAAACATAGCATTTTCACGACACTAAAGACTGTTAAGCTCTAAAAGGAGGTAACAAAGAACGAACGTTCTACAGGCACTGGAATTTACATTTAATACTCGTAACAGAACTACATATCTCCAGTTTCAATACAAAACTGACTTTATCATTCTAATTTACAACACCATTTTAATTTTCTTGAATATTATATCGCAATTCATGACCCAGCTATTAATCTATTTCGTATACAAAATTCTAATATAAATGTTTCGGATACAAATGAAGCTTTCTTTTGCCGTTATAACGTAATTAAAGGATCACATTGTAAGAAGAACGAGACCTAAGTACTTTGAAAATAGATGGATGAAATATCGAGTGCATTTCGTTAGTAATATACATTTTAAGTCTGGAGCAAAAATGATTTCGTTCTGTATGACTTGCATTGCCGCTCATTTCGCAGAATACGTAAATTTTTATTTTAAAACATAAATTATTTACATTTAGGAAACAATAGCAGCTGTCTCCCTTTTTACGCCTGTCACCTACTCCGTAAATGACCTTTATAACATAATTCAAGTTAGGGATTTTCTGTTTATCTATATTTTTTTAGCGTGTACATTTCATAAAGTCTGATAGAATAATGAAAGGTACATTGCGCAAAAAAAAAAAGAAGGGACAGTTCTATTTCTTCCGTTCTACTGCGCCGATTGACTAAATTCAATTTGTGTTTCTCATGTCTCGAAAGCGAGGTTTATTATATATATATTAGATTTATATATAACATTATTCTAACATCTGTAATTTGACACAAAATCGGACTTTTTCTGAAATAACATACCAATGTTTTTACATATTTCGATTCGACGACTTACATTATGCCAGACTGCCAAGTTTTGTAAAAATCCCCCAAGTAGTTTTTAAAATATTAGCTCTCAAAATTTTAGCTCCTCAATGTTAATTGAATTTGGTATATATTTATTAATATCTCCTTTTTTATTAAACTTACTTAATTCCTTCTTTTAGAATTCGAAATTTAGGTTCATTCCAAATAAAATTCACCCATTTCTTATGATCTATTTTTTAAATTTGTATTTTTAAATAACCTTTATATATTTTTCGAAAACAATTTTGAATTATAAGCTATGAAATTTTAACATCATCTTAAAGTAGATGTATTTCTAGGCACACCTGCAGAAAGTTAGAGTTTTTTATTCAAAATTTTCTAAGATATATATGAATTTACATATTGGAGCGTTTTGAAATTTGGCATCTTTTTTCTGAGCGATTATAATGCAAATGTGGTTTATGGATTTTGTTACAGTGAATTGTCACAGCTATTTTTAACCTTAAATAAATTTTCACGGAGAATTAATTATATGGAATTTTTCCCCTCAATGATGCGTAATAAATATTTATTAATACTATATGAAAAGCTACTTTTAAAATTATAAAAGATTTTGTTCATGTTTTAAATTTTAAAAAAAAAAAAATTTCTTTCCATTTTCTTTTTTTTTTTTTAAATATTTGTAATAGTAAAATTTTACATTTGCCGTGTTATCGTCTGCCAGTTTGCTTTAACTTCATTTAAATCAAATTGTCTAAAACGGAGAATATTCGTTTGATGTTTATTTTCACAATGTCTTTAAACAAACAGGACATTGGAATAGTTCTGGGACATTTCCAATCTTGAAAATCTTTTAGGCAAACAGCCGAAATCACAAAAGCATGTTCCTTAATATGGAAATTATTAGTCTTAAAAACTCTTTTAATAATATGATTTAGATCGTTTGCACCCGGTATAAGAATCGGGTCACAAGATGGTGCAAATTAGCACTACTGGAGTGTTTTATTTCTTTGTCATTTAGTAAAAATCTTTTAATTCAAATATTTATGCTTTGGAATTTGCTTTAAACTTTATTTATAGTTAAAATGTCTACAAATTAAAAGCTGTCTTCAGCTCAAATGCATTTGACGCAACTGATATTTTAAAAAATTGACAAGTATGCAAAATTTATGGAAGTGCAACAATCGAAAAATCTTAATTTTCTTGTGTGAGCACTGAAAATAAATGTAGAAGGAAAGAAGAAATTTAGGGATAAAAGTAAGCAAAAATTTGAAGAGGAATTTGGCTGTCAGAAATACTAAAATGTTTCGAAAAGTTGGATGTTTTTGAATATACTTTCAGAATACTTCAAGGAATTTGGGTGTTCAAAGAGAAAAAAACAAACACTTGGACGTGTAGCATCAGCAAATACCATAAATTGAGCTTGTGCTGACGGAAAAGACAAAAACGATATCATTGCAGATTAAAGTGAAGAGCGACTGGTTTTCGACTATATGGTTGTATAAATTTAAATTATGTCATAGAACATCATATCGTGTCATAAACGGAGAATCTCATGATTTCTCGGTCGAATTATTTGAAGATTCAGGAATTTATCTAGTGATGTATATGGATGGCATCTAAAGACGTTTTCCCTCTTGATGAAACCAGTCTTTCCTTTCATCTCATGCCTACAAAATGCCTAGCCTCTAAAGACTGATAAAGGCTCTGAACAAATACTGATGAAATGCATCGAATTGGATTATTAAGTTACGGCAAAGCAGGGCTATCTGCCTAAAAGAAGGGATGCCTTCGTGAAGAACTTTCTAAGGGAAACCAGCTCTATGTACGTTACACATGAGAAAAACCACGAAAACGCCCATGCAACCAGCCCGTTCACCGGGATACGAACCCTGGAGCGAACTACCAATGTTTAGCGACTTTGCCGTTCGTTCATTTTTGGACCCTATAAAATGAAAGGCGATAACTTTATTTAAAATGAATGTCTGAAATACCAAGATGTTTCTAAAAGTTGGATGTTTTTTAATATACTTGCAGAATGCCTGTCGAAAAAGAGCAAGCCATTAAGAAGAAAAATTAAATTTTTGCATATTTTTTTTTAATTTAAAACTTTTTTAATCTTATGATATTTGATTCTTGCGATTTCAAAAATAAAATATTTGACTAAAATAGGAATAACATTATAAGAAACTAAATGTAGGATGATAAAATTGTGTAAAACAATGGGCATAATGAGAAAACTGTTTAAACCAATGTATACAAGTCATCCTAAGTTCAAATGTCGATTATATTTATTTATTTATTATTATTCCGCCTGCTTCACCTCTCAGTGGGCACTACAGGACAGTCATGTTATCCTGATCGTTGCACCAGCAACCTGAGTTGGTCATATATCTTTCTTATTTATATATCTTTTCTAAACGGCCCATTGAAAGGCGTTTCAACTGTGTTTTACTGTACTTTCTCTTTTAATATATCCACTTTTCAAATGCATCGTAGTCTGGGTCACAAAGTATGCTTTCGAAAGAAGCGCAATTCAGATAAATAAAATCAAATTCTGGAAAAATTTTGTATTAATAAATAGACTTAAAATGCGCAGTACGAATGAATAAATAGAAAATTTTAAAACAATTATCTGAAGAGACAATGTAACGCAAACAATTAAAATAAAATTCTGAAAATTTGAAAATGACCTAAAATAATAACTATGACTAAAAAATATAATATAAAGCAAACTATTTGAAAAAATAAACGATTCACCTTTTATTTAAATTACGCAGTTTGAATGAGTAAATAGAAAATTTTAAAACTGTTCTTTGAAAGAAATCATGCAACTTAAACAATTAAAATGAAATTCGAAAAATAAGAAAATTACTTAAAATAATAACAATCATAATTAAAAATATAATACAAAGAAAATTATTTGAAAGTAGAGAACGATTGTGACATTTTTTCCGCTCATGCACGATGCAAAAAGGGAAAGGGAAATAGGTTGCCATATATTAAGAAGTTCGCCAAGTGAACTATTCTTGGAGCAAGCTGAAAAATTTGCGCCAAGTTAAAATTTTGAATTTCTCCGTAAATTTCTCACCAAATTTTACAAAATTTAATATCTAGTCATAGTTTGAGTCGTAGAATCGAAATATGTAACAAAATTGGTATGTTATTTCAGAAAAAGTCCAATTTTGTGTCAAAATACCTATGTTAGAACAGTGCCATATATAAATCTAATATATATCCTAAGTCGCGCTTTCGAGACACGAAGAACGCAATTTGAATTTCGTCAATCGGCCCAGTAGAACGGGAGATATAGAACTGTCCCTCTTCCCCCCGCAGTGCACCTCACATTACTCTCAGAGATAAAAGAAGATATGTTTAGAATTAAAGTAAACACAGTTAACGTTATATTATTTTTCAGAAATCACTGAAATGTTTTATGCATCTCGAGAAAATAAGACTCTGTTGTTTTCCTGCCTAATATATGCAGAACAATATTATGCTTTATAAAGAATAAAGAACAAGCTTGGTTTCTGTTTAAACGTAAAAAAAAAAGCTGTCTAAAATTAACATCAATCTAAAGCTTAATCTTGTCGAATCAAGAAGTTTCTTTTTAAGCAGGAGACATGAAAAATGGGCAATGTCCTCGTTGGAACTCGAATACTCGCTGTATGCGCTGTCTTTACACCGTTAAGGCATACTAGAAGGAGAGAGAAAATACCTTATAATTTTGCTTAATTTTTAGGTTCAAGTTAGCATTTTCAAGTTCAAGTTAGTTATTTGCTCTTACATTTATCATTTAGCTTTCTTTACCTACAGATGCAATCATCGCACGCTTTGCTTAAATTAAATATTCCATAATTATAATTAATACTAAGAGAATGTGGTGGATTATTGAGTCTTTGAAATAAAGTTTCTAAACATCTACCGATAACTTAAACGATGAATTTTAAGTTTAGAACTTATTAACTATGACTGATTTAGAGGTATTAAACTAATTAACAGTCAATTTACATTTCACCCTCTAGTATGTTCTGCCGTTTTCAATATTTATGTGAACATAAATCTTAAAGGAAGTAACAGATTAATTAATGTTAATCATTTAAATTGAATGTCATAGTAATTCATTTAAACTGAATGTCATAGTAATAAGTTTTATATGGATGATAATAAAGTACGAATAAGCTGGTTGGTAAGTAGACAACTAAAACATAAAACTTGTGCTAAGTCTGACTTTGTCACATTATCACACGTTCGGCTTGTTGAAAGTCTGACTTTGTCACATTATCATATAGTCGGCTTTTTGAAATCTACGCACGATTTACCTGCAGTCTATCCCTTTAAGTTTGAACCCTCGGAGGAAACAGGCGCGCAAGCTTACGTCACGGGCGTTGTGGACCAATGAAGAGCAGCGAGGTTCGCGTCAGAGTACAGTTTCCAAAACGTCCCCACTTTCTCTCTTCTAATTACTTATTTAGCCCCGGGCTCTAACAACCGCCTTACAACTCACGCGTTACACTATAAAAGACTGTTTAGCCATTGTCAATTATTCACGTAATGGCTCTGCCAGCCGCATTTCGTCCCCCACTCTCAGCCGCCCTATTGACAGGGATGACATCGACTCTCCCGATGCAGCGACACTACCTTCTTACCGAGACGGGCTCGTCTTAGAGGTACACAAGCTACTTAAGGATGTTCTGCAGCAATTACGCTGATTACAATACTATCGGAATGTGCAAAATTACGGTCCCTCTCGCATTTGGATATGCTGGCTCGTGCGTGATGCGATAAATCTTTCACCTCCCGCTGACCCCGAAAGTGCATTTCATAGGATTGGGGACCTAGTAGCAGGCTTACCGCATATTGGCCATTAAGAACACTTCTCTGAAATCTGCGCTCCCCCCTTTCCCTCAAACAAAACGTTTTTTGAAGCATTTCTTCGTACCATTTTGCATTAAAGGCACTTAGCAGCCGTAAGGGCTTACTGAGCAATAAAAGGATACGAAGAAGAGTAATCGTTCCAAAAATTATCAATTTGAAATGCAATCTAACGTATACATAGGTACATTGATTAGAATCAAGAAAATATACTGCAAAAGGATCATTACTCTTACGTAAACAATACAAAAATTAAAGCAAATGCCAGCTGAAAGAAAAGTTTAACGCCAAATGCATTGCAGAACTTAAACAGTAGAAAAAACGGTGTATTAAAATGTATTGAACTATGTAGTGAATGTATTAACTGTAAGGGTTATGCATGAATGTACTAAATGTATGCATATTTGAAACGAATTGCAGGTTATTTCATACTTTGCCGGTTTGTCATTTGGCATACAGAATGCTTAGGAAATTGCCTATAGAATTAATCTTAGGAATGTCTTAGGAATTTGCCTATAGAACGCTTACAAAATGGGCGAAATGTTAATAGTTTCATATACTGTCCGCCAGTTTTCGGCATTCTGTAAAAATGCCAAGGTATTCCACAGAATGCTGATTTTTGCACATTGCCGGTAACAGGTATATAATTAGTAAGGACAAAATCACGAAATTAGACTTGCAATGGGTAATTCATATTTGTTCATTGGATTAGATAAGCTCTCATCTTTTAAGTTTGCACACGCGCAGTGTTTAATTATGCATAAAAAAAACTGCCCAATTAAAAAAAATAATCTTATAAGAGCTGGATGTGCTTTTTCATAGCTAAAGGAGCAAAACTGAGATGCTATTAAAACTTATCCTATACTCTCCCTAAAGTACCAATTGTCACCGACTCCATAGCAGTAATAATGCGATTATTGAGGTTGTAAAGTATATTTTAATTTCAAAGCCCTTTCCTATCAATTCTTGTTTCCACTTACAACTCCCTACCAGAATGAGTTTTTAGAATGGCGTTAAATACAAATGAGTTAGAAGAAGTATTTAAGGAAGGTTCAACTAACTTCCATAGAGAGTGCTAAGAATCCTTAGTAGCACGTGTTTACCTTTGGGCTAAGTCATTCTTGAAGCTGTTACGCTCGGCCGTATAATACTTGCCTTTTGATATTCGCCGATTAGTTTAATTTAAGGAAAAACTACGCTAGATAACTGCGTTTAGTTTGCCTAAGTCTTGTTTCGTTGAATATAGTTTAGTTTCTTATTTCTTATTTTGAATTACAGCCAGCGTAGAGGCTTCCTGTGAGCCCGAGGAGGGGGCCGACTGTTATTCTTATGTAAGCGAATAAAGGGGTATTTAAACCCCTCTCGCGTCTACGTGTCTAGTTGTATGAACTCAGGAATAAGTCGCTGCATATTCACTAGGTTCCTCGACGCTCATCTTAGAGAATAGTAGTGAGGAACCGTACAAGCTTATCCGTACTTCTTGAAGCATTGCAATATACTGCTGTACACATGGCAGCCTACCTAGTTGCCCAGATAAACTCAAAGATTACATTTTTCCTTATGTATAATTGATGATGAAGGACACGGTAGAAAGAGTATGAGAAGACTTCAAATTTCATCCCGATAGTACTCCTTGTAACTGCGGGAAATCACATCAGTGTGAAGCCTTTGCGAGGTAAAAGGTAAACAATATATAAATTCCCTTTTATTTTGAGCATCATTAAATCATTGAGCCTACACAAACTCTTTAAGTGAGACCACTTCAAACTGGACGAATCCTGGATTGCTCTATATATTTAATAAGAGAGAAAAAACATAACTAATAAAAGTAAAATCAGAGCAGTATTTTGCACTTCATTAAGTTTGACGCATTTAGAATCAATAAAAAGGAAAATTAGTCTAATACATTTTATGTGTAAAACAAAAGAGAGAACAGTGATAGAATTTTGAAACAATTTTTAATTTTTTAATTACATTCTGTTTTCAGCGTTGTAAGGTTATATAAGCTTATAAATTTCTCTCTCCTCTCAGAAAATGTTTTATATTACATCCAGTATGCTCGTTGTATATTAAAGGAACAACAAATTTCTGTTCCGAACACTTGAATTCAGTAATAGTATTTATAATGAAAGATTAAATATTTATTAAAATTCGCTCAATTTATTACCCTCATAATTGCTTTGTCTTCAAATTTCGTAACCATGCATAAGCAAATTATTGAACAAAACCTAATTTTTGATTATGCATAACAGGAGGAGTTTAGTTTCGAAAATTAAGCAGGCACGAATATTTTGCAGTGGTTAGCAATTAAATAAAAGTTAGCTGGTACTGGATGTTCACTAATTTAAATGAACTGTAGTGTTATGAAAGTATACTTCTAGAGAAAATGATCTGTGATAAAGTAAAATTTTTTTTGATCATTAAAATTTACTACAGATTATCACGAGGTATGCTTTAATTACTCTACATCCTTATCTTTCCTGTAAATGAAACTAAAACGATTTCTAATAAGCTGCGATTAAAAATTATATTTTGCTTACTAACTTTTATCTACAAGCATGACGCTAATATACAAATAAATTTAGAATTCATTGTTGTCGGAAGAAAATGGAGAGAAAAGGATCTGTATAATTTCACATGTATGTTAACAATTCTGTATTCATAAATGTCTCATTATACAAGAACTTAAAGTAGTAAGACGAGAAGTAAGTCGTTTTGAAATGACTTCGTATTAAGAAAATATAAGTAAAATATTTTACAATTTCTTTTGTAAATTGATTAATATGATTCTATTCGAATCGGCATTTCATTCAGCTATAGGATCAGAAGCGCCGAGCTGTTGTTAACTTTTCTGGCTATTAGTCGAAAGAGATGATACGAATTATCAATTGCTTTGTGTTGAAATTTGCACTGTTTATTCATTTATTTTCAGGATCATTATCCCGGATCATATATTATAACGTCTTCAGCCCATTAAGTGGTTCAAGCAGTTTTCGTTAGTATTAGAAAAATGTTCACTGCCAAAAGATAAAAATTCACGTATAATTTACTCTTTTATTCTATTCACATTAATGTCGCAGCAAATTGAGCTCCTTCAATAAATTTTATTTTTACATTTTTCTTTTTTTTTTTTGCTTTCTAAAATTTATGCGTAAATACATATGCATATATGGCTCTGTCTATCTGTCAATATACACCATGTCCAGAAAATTCCTAATCCGGCTTTTACTTGCATTTTCGTAACTGTTGGCCTTAAACCTATACTTCCAATTACAAAAATTTTTTAAATAACGCAAAGATTCATTTTTGGCATTTTTAAATTCGAAGAAATCATTTTAATAAAAATTACGAAATATAACTTTTTACTGGTTCCTCCTGTCCCTGTACATATATTTAAGAAAATTTTGCACTTGTAGTAGAAAATTAAACATAGAAAGTATAATTCCCTTACCACAAAAATTCACTGAGGTATTTAATTTCAAAGTTTGTGATACCTGATGTTATTTTGAATGTGCATTAAAAGGTTAGTTAATAAGTAAATTAGAATAATTCTAGGTTGAATTTTTTCCCTTCAATGATATTCAGTGGCATACTTTTGTGATTTACACGTGTCTTTACTTGCAGTTTTGTTACATTTATTATGCTGAAAGTAAATTATAAGTTTTCAAATTATAAATGCTCGTCATATAGACTCTTAATATGAGTAACCTTTTTTAATATTTCATTTCATTTTTCATTTATAGGTACTTGAAAATGCAAATATTTCACTGTTCAATTTATGTACATCACGGGAATGTGATTCCATATTTGTGTACACATGTATACACACAAAAGTATGCGTGTTAAATACATACACAAACTCAGACACACACACGTATATCTATAATTCTAAAATATCTGGCAAAAGCTTGAAGGTAGGTAGAGGGGAAGGGAATAAGAAGATATTTCAATGGAAATTGAATTCGAGAATGAAGGGTTGTGGTGGTAGAGGGCGCCTTTGAAACTGGAAGGAGAAAGATGTCTGCTTGTGTACATACTCATGTTCGTTTCTGTAGTATTTTAGTTTACGCACGATAAATTTAATATATATATATAAACTTACAGCGTAATATACCTTTCGATAATTTATACTGAAACCTAAAAAGGTAGCTTCCAAAAGACTCTATGTTAATTTCCTCTTCAAAGAGTATAACATAACAAATGAATTCCTTGTTATAAAACCCAAAAATATTCACGCAATGCAAAATGACGTGTAAAATAAGGTGTTTTACGGAAATGCAGACGAGTTAGTGTTTAGTTAAAGTACTCTTTCTGTATATTTCGGAACTATACTTTATGGACATATGCAAAGACGCTTCAGCAACGAAGACAGTTCGGCTACTAGACTTTTATCCGTCTAGCTGGAAATTTGTGAATCATGCTTTTAATGTAAGAAAAAAATGTATGCATGTGAAATGTGGTGACCATAATGGCCAAACATCCAGTGGGCGCCGTAAGTAGTTTCGAAGTAATTTCTGACAAGAAAAGCTGAAGAAAGCTGGCGCTTTATTATGCTGGAACCACATTCGTATGCGAACAGCTACAGGTGAAGGTGAACGCGGGGCCGGACACTCGGACGGCTTTATATGACTAATCGGGTTTCGTCCGGTATCCGCAACCGTCCAGAGCAACGTTCTCTCGGTGCCTCGCAAGGACTGCATCGAGAGTTTATTGCAGTAAAGATAAAGATTTCACATGGTCTTACAAGAGCTGAGTCAAAACACACTGCCGTTACAAATACAAAGAATACATGCATAAATACATAAAGATGATTGAAAATATCCACATATTCATATCTAGCACAGTTACTATATATATATATATATATATATATATATATATATATATATATATATATATATATACATATATATATATATACTAATACACAACACACTGATATATAATACATGTATTACAACTGCGAACAACTGAAGAAACTTTGGAAAGAAATTCCGACAGAATATTGATATATTGCTGCAAAATGCGTTAGGTGTGACCATTCAAGCAAATAGGTAGAATTATGGTCCTAGTAAGTAGTTGTGTGCCACCGAAACCCGAACATTAATGGAAAATCTTTCCATGGAGGCATGTGATGTCCTGGTAGGTGGATTATCTTGATGCTTGAAGGTAAGACGTGTGCGGGTTCAGCATACTTGAATGTTAAAATTTAATCTTCAGCAGTGAAAACAATGGAAGTCAAAATTTGCTATAGTTTTATGTAAGTGTCAGCGATCACACGGAAGATAGCCGTCTGTTTTCAATGCTTGGAACACATCATAAAATTTGAAAAAGTCAGGCAGAAATTTATTTGTTTATATGAGCACACATGCTTGTTTATATACTAAATATACATATATGAAATCCTATTCAAACGTTATTCAAGGGACAATTTCTTTGCACTTTTATGTGAGTAAAAAAAAAGAAATATCCATTTTTAAGATATTTCTAAAATGAATAGATTGAATGACGGCCATTGTCACGCAGATTGTGGTGAAAAGTATAGATCAATATAAATTTTTGCAAAAAGGGAAAATTTACAGAATTTTATAAAATTCCTATTCCAGAGAATTATGGCAGACATATTGGCACATACTCAAATCAGAACATAATTTGCATAAATGATAAGGGAAAAAATTTCTCTTCCAATGAATTTTTCTATTACTTTTTCATTATATTTCTAAAGTTATAAAAATGCATGCGAAAATTGATAATGTAATTTTAACATTTGAAAGCTTGTTATAAATTATTTGTGTAAAATTTGCTTTGGTATACCATGTGCAACAAAATTATAAATTAAAGAATGTTACATGCTAATAACTCACAAAAAATAAGCATTGAACGACATTAAAGGGTAAAAATCAACAGTGAAATATTCTAACTACAATTTTAACCGATTTTTCATGTCAGTTGAAAATAATGGCGAAAATCCAAAATTTTCAAACTAAATATCAAGGTAAATTAAGATTTTCAAATTAAATATTGAGGTAGTTGTACGTGAATCAAACTTATTGTTTGTTATTTTTCTATAATGCTATAAACTTTTTTTCTGATTATAACTATAGAGAATTCGTAAATTTGGTTTAAATAGTAATTTTGGCAAGTCAGAATTCGTAATTTTGACAAAATTGAATTTTGGAAATTAAAAATTGCCACAGCATGAATACTTGCATAATTTAAATCACTATCGTAACTGGGACTATATGTCTACTACCAACGACATTTGCGAAAATAAAGGATGTACACAGACGTTCATGGACACGGCGTATTTATACATTTACATGCGCTATGAGACATATATATGTGATAATAAATGCAAGGAAAAGACGGAGTAGCATCGATGAATAATAGCTATATAAGATAAAGAAACTTGGCAGTCGAGGAGGTTTTAATTTTAATTTCCAGGTGACGTTCATAGCCACAATCATTTGGCACTCTAGTCGTCCCTATTCAAGAACATTTATATTTTGGAAAGTATTGCTATAGAAAGTGTGTACAACGAAATAGCGACCAAGCGGTGCACAGAAGGAAGCTGAAGTGCCTAGTTAGCCAATATGGAAGCACAAAAAAGAAAAAAGTTTTGGTTTGAGTTAAAAGATTCAGTTCCCAATTATTACGTCATCAGCGCTGCGCAGGCCCTGCACAATGGAATGATCTAGAAATGACTCAATCCAGAGAAGTTATTACGACTTTTAAAACAGAGAGGGAGAATTAAAGGGAATTAGGGGTTAGTTTAAATTATAATTTTGATTTACATATTTTTTATCTTGCATATCCCCCCCTCCAAAGAGAAAAAGTCGTGGCGACAGAAAAGCTTTGTTAGAAAAAAACATTATAGCAATAGCAAAAGAAAGCAAAATGCAATAGTGGAAAACAAAATTATAGAATTTTGATCTAAATAATTTTTTAACATAACAAATGTTGTAAATATCATTTTTAACGATAAATGTTCATTTTTCTGTAAAATCACTGAATGTCCTAATGTTTTCAAGAAATACTGGAAAAGTTCACAGTTCTGTCAAATCTTTGCCTGAATATCATAATCATAATATTTTGCAGTTCCTTGAAAGTCTTTCATAAAAATTGATGTTGCCAATATAAAACCCAAATTTTCTTTTGCAGATTCATTAAATTTGTATTAATTATTTAACAGCTATAAAATAATCCCTATTTTCTTATTTGTACAGCAATGTAAAATGGAATTTAGAACTTTAAGAGAACCTACAAGAAGTGATAGCACACGCTCGCTGTCCCCCTAGATAATACTCCTAACCCCCCTCAAAGTTTTATCTTTTTATTTTTTTGTTATGAGATTCAGGTATGGTCAAGATACTTCCTTGTGGCTTTTCCTATTTTTATACCAGCCATGATCCTCTGACCAAAGTTTGGTACAGAAATGCTATCACACACACACATAACACAGAATTTTAGTAACACAAATTTTCTGTATTTTTCTTTCATACATAATTTTGTAACAAAATTTTCTTTGTTCTTATTGTAGGGTAATATTTATTTCTAGTTTTCAAAATTCTAAAAAAGACTTTAACTTGATCATACAAGTTACTTGTCTTCAGTGTAGTTTTAATTTTGTAAGAGTTTGTATTTTTACATTTTGATTCATTTAAAAAGAATTTATTTTATACAACACTTTGATATAATGTACAATGCCAAAAACTAGTTACCTTTTATTAGGCAACAGAAGTTTTTTGATATTTTGTACTCAAGCAGCCACCAACCATCAGCAATCAGTCACGCTGATTTGTTGGAGAGGACATGCCAAATTAATCGTTATAGTGTATACTTTAGTTATAGTGTATACTTTAGTTATAGTATCGTTATAGTGTATACTTTAGTGCATCATATTATTATATTTTTACATTCAATTTTTGCTGTATTAAGTATGTGTACCTACAATAAGAAGAATTTATTTAATTAATTCCAAAATTATATCATATATATTTTCTCTGAATATAAAAGTTCATATCATTGATCTGAGTTTAACTAAATATGGAAATTATATTTAACTGAATATGGAAATTATATTTAACTGAATATGGAAATTATATTTTATTGAACGTGAAAATATGTTGAAAATCATACTTTTACTGAACAGACGTTTTTACTTTTACCTCATGAAAAACATGGGAACATTTACTTTGAAAGACTTTTAGTGAACTTTGAACATTTAGCTGGTGAAATGAATGTTTCATTCAATATTCAAAAAGACATTGGACATTTTCAAGGAATGTGAGGACTCTCATATTTCTAATTTATTATTTAATATTATTGTCTAAATCAGATGCTTACTGCTAAATTATATCTGTATTTATAAATTATAAGCTTTATTGTCAAATTGCATAATTAAGAATTTTTCTAATTATATGAGAAAGAGCATGAGTACGATAAGGCATAGCTAAAACCTGTACTCTATGCCCTGGATGTTCCATGTCTTTTCTCATACTTTTCTTGCTTCCCTAATATACTAATACTTTGCTCTCCCGTCCTATTGTTTTGACAGGGGGGAGATGTAAAATATAAAAAATACGATCGCTTTGCTCAATGCGAACAGGCAACCTCTAATTAACTTTCCGCAATTTCAAGATCTTCCCCCTAGACCAGTACTTTTCAGAACTCTCTCGCCTGTTATGTCTCTCGCCTATTATAAACAGCTTTACGCGCCATTTTTCGTCAGACTGCTCATTACCATTGTCTGCTATACAAACGCTTTGCTGTGCCTCTTCGTCTTTCCTTTGCTAAAAAATATCTATGACGCCGAATTTCTAAATTTACTAGTATTACTATTTAAATTATTATCGAATATGTGATCTTCGTCTAAAGAAAAATGAGCTGTCATTTTAATCGAATAAATATGTGGAGTTTTTAAAATGAAATTCGTCTGTCGTCAGTTTTGAAGCCTTTCCACTCGCTACGAAAACATCCGGACTCTCGACTGGAAATATCACAGTATCACATATTTAATATATAGTATCACATATTAATCATATATACATGTAAGATATAAGAAAATACAATAGCTGCTTTAAAAACTAATTGGGGATTTGAAAATTAATATTCTAAATTTGGTGATCTCGCCCTTAATAACATCTGTTTCCCCGAATTCGAGATCTTTCGACGTTACGTAACGCTGCTGTAGAGTGCAAAACAAAACTAATATTAACCAATCATAACTGTCTCTAGAATCTCACCTACTCTGGTATAAATACTCTGGTGAGCTAATTACGTCATTCCCCTTCTGCTAGCTTCCACCCTGCTAAGAACTCCTCGCTTTGCTTCCCCGTGTAAAGTACCTGCGTCTTAATTCTGAGAATCAACGTAAATAGCAATTTATCACCTTTCATTATGATTGAATCATAGGAATGTGTCGGATTTCATTATGATTGTATAAACATCTATGGAGATGATTTTATATGTGTGAAAATAAGGACTGGATATTCTTCAAGTTCGTGTTCTCAGCTACGACGACTGCAAGCTTATTCCTCCTTCTATGCTCATCGAAATCATCACACACACACACACACACACACATATATATACATATACATATATATATATATATATACACAGAGACTTTTTAATGTGATTTCTGAATGCAAACACTTTTATTATAAAAATTATTTAATCGCATTACTAGGCGAGTAAAAACCTATATTTTTTATATAGGAATGTAGGGTCTAAAGTGACACTGGTGGAAAAGTGAGTTTATTTAGTTAAATTAGTTAAGTATCAGAATTTCGTTTCTTTTATTCAAGATATATTCATGAGTAATGTACATTAGAAACATAAAAGTCTTAGCGGTTCGACAATATAGAATGTTACTTATCGAAGAAATGCCTTCTGTTCGTTTTCGAACAGATAATAATAAATTATGAGTATTTTCAAAGCCATAATTAAACAAGGAAAGATAAACGCTTCTTTGTAGACATCAGTTTCTATCATATTTACTAGAAAGGATGTAATGTTATCTGATGAAGAGATGTATTATAAATTTAAGATGTAATTTATAAAAGCATTAATGGATTTCAAAGAACATTTATGAAAACCTGTTTGTTAGAAACTGAAATGTTTTATTAGCAGTAACCCTCGATTTTCTTTAATATTTGATGCCTTTCAACGAAAACTACTCTAGCAAACATCCCCCATGTTAGAAGCAGTTATTTATTTTATTAGATATTAGACTGAAAATTTATCGCTGCTTTTTACTTAATTCAAAATAACTGCAGAACAATCATGCACAAGAAAAATATCATACTTAAAATTCATGTCTCTTTTAGACTTCATATTTTGCAGCGAAGGAAATTTTTGATCTTTATGGCTAAAAAGATGTCATAAAAAGAGTCTTGGACCACTTCTCTGATGGTATTTTTCTCGTGCAAGCTAGTTCTTAAGAAAATACACTCCGAAATTTTAGAACCGAAATATTCTCACAGAGTTTTTATTGTTTGTGGATATATTCGCGACGTGATTTGGGAATTTCGCAGTTTTCTGTCACACTGGTTTATCATTTCTTTGGTAGTGTCGGGTATGCACGGTATGCGTATCGCAGCAAAGCTCCGAAACACGCAGCATCAGTTTTGCAATGAAACTGATAAAAAATTGCAATGAAATTAATAAAAAACATTATGCATTTTATTGCATTTCGTAGAAATTGCATTTTTATGATAATAGAGAATGTGTTTTACATAATAGAAAGTTTCTTCACAGCTTGGAAGGAAATAACGTCCCTATTTTTTCTGATATGGAATCTAAACACAGAAAAGTTTCAAAAACAACTTAAATTATGTACATCATTGTGAGTTCAGAAACACAAAACTGAATCAGAATTACTTACTTGAATCATAATAATGAAATTCAGCTACTTACAAATTTAGTGATTCATAGTTTTATTACTTCTCACTCTGCTATCGAAACCGTCACTTTACATTTTTTCCCTGATGCAGTATCTAAGTACGAAATCCCCATCATATGCATTGTGCAATCTCGAAATCTTATTTGATCCATTATATTCCATTCTTCTGCTGAACAAATTTGGAGTACCGATGATATCTAAGGCTTTCCCTTCGAGTGAAAAAAGGCTGTGTTTAAGTATGTAAACTTATAACTCTCTGAATAAATATTTTGTCTCTTGTTTTTACTTACATTCAAGACATGTCTTGAATGTTTCTTGTTCTTGATTTCAGTGCAGATAGCAAGTTAACTTCAAAATGTGATCTTTATTTGAAATTAACGATGATTGTAAAATTTCTTCCAATGAAACCCTGTGCTTTGAAAGTTAGGGAGCAATACCTCTTGACGGAGATGAAGAAATCATTTTGAGCGGCCGCCTAGCTTTGAATTTTCAGGAAAAGTAATAAATTTGCCTTCATCTAGACATCTAGAGTAATATTTAATAACGCATTCAGAAAATTATATTAACTCTTAAAATTCTAGGTTTCATAAACATTCGTAGACATAATGTGCCGTAGACATACAAGGCTTTGAATATAACTAATACCCGTTCTAAGAAAGAAAATGTTCTAAACGTTTCATTTGGAATGCATGCGTGCGTTTGCTAAATCTACTATCCAATTATAAAGCACTCATTCGAAAGAACGAAAATAATGTTTTATTAGATTTTTGCTCATAAATCAGTGAATTCCATTGCCCAACCTAGAAAATTGGAAATGCCTTTGCATTTGAAATAATATTATAAATAAAAATTCATTAAGCCTAATAATTCAAAGACTTTCCCAACTTCTTATAAGCACAAAGATTTTCAGCTCATTTAGATTTGTAAATGCTTCTATGTTCCTTTAATATAATATTTTGTAACATAAATGACGTTTATTCATGAATTTTGTTTCATGTTCAATAGTTATCATTAGTGATCATATATTGTAAGCTACTTATTTCTTTATACTCTGAGTTTCTCTTTATTCGAATATTTAAAATAATGTAATTAGGAAATGATACAATGCATCGCATTCATTGTGTATTTTATCACAGCATGTCTTCACGTTTACACACTGCATTATTATCATATTGTTTAAAAGTTTCATTGCATCCCATTGCATCTCCGATAATGAATCTCTCTCCTCTTTTCATTTATTAATAAGAGATTCTTAGCTACTAATATGGAATACACCGATGAAGATTACTTTGGAGAATTACATACGTCTTACTTCAAAGGTATTTTGCTCAGGTCACATGTATGTTTGCTAGCAAATCCGGGAGGGGAACTTTTGTGTTAATTTACAATAACAGAAAACTTCTCTTGAATACTGAAAAAGGATTCGACAGAAGAGCGCGTTTCGTCTTGCGAAATGGCGACAAAAGTGACAAGTTCTAAATTATCTCTGTAGCATTTTACATTCCTGGATTGAAATGTTATAAGCCGGCATTTAAATAAAAAAATGCTAATTATTGCGAAAAGATTGTAATTAATAACGGATGCTTGTTTGTTTATCATGTCGAAACCGAAAATTTAATTAAATAATCCGCGAAAGAGATTTACTATATGCAGAAATATTCCAGTCTCTTGATGATTTCTAAATAAAAGTTGTAGCTTATGAAGTTTCTTAAATATGGTTAGAGATGACGATATTTGCATTGGCATGTTTAAATGAGTCAACAGATGTAAACATTCCGAAATTTGTTTCAATAGATATTTTTCTTAAAAATATGCATATTAACTGAATCTTAAAAGAATAATGCTTGCAAATTATATTATTTATTTCATCTTATAATCACACATTACAATACGTCTTAAACTTTCAAGCCAATGAAATTATTTTTCAGCTTTTACAAAGGCAATATTTGTTTCCAGTAATAGTAAAGTTTATTTTAATTTTGTGAGTTTATTTCATTGACAAATGCGCAGCAATTACAATAACAGAACTAAAGTAAAACATGGCTTTAATTAATTAATTTTTTTCTCAATTCGGCAGCTAAAAACTGCAAGTTTAGTAACTGAGTTCTATTGCAATGTAAAAAAAACTGAGAAAGTTAAAGAGTAGGGTAACGAGGATAATATGGTGTATGTAGTGAAATTTGGAGCCATAGACACACTTATGTATGCATGCATGTTTGTGTGTATATATACATATACACACA